>OY720444.1:304665-631141 GCA_963082915.1 Dolichopus griseipennis | reverse complement strand
TTGCTTTATTTATTTATTTTTTTTACTGTTTTGATTTTGTCGCTTCTTTTACAGCTTCTTTGCAACATTTATGTTTTTTAATAATCATATACAAGCTTGAATTTATATGTTTTTATTATATACTATTATATATATCTATATATTTATATATATATGAGTATTTATCTGTGGGGATTCCGATAATGATAACAATCTGAAAATAATACAAAAACAGATTTTAGTATTATCATCATACCATCTCATGCTTCTTCTTACACTAACTTCAAAATTTTTTTACTCTAACATTGTATAGTTATAATATTCAAGGATACATTCAATTGTACTTACTGACTCACAATACATAAGTTAAGGTGTATATTTGAACACGATATTTATATGTATATAACATATAAATAAATATTTATAAAGAAAATACTGTTCAGATTTAGATTGCTGTAGGAGTATCAGTATAACGAAATCGATATTACAAATAAACGTATATAGTAACAATTCATAAAGATTTTAAAATATACAATATATATATTATATCTATATATTTATAAAACAACAATTGTAAGAGACAGTAAACAGCAAATGAAAACAACCAAAAAGACAAAATTATCTGGAAAACTTAACATCAATGTTAATGTACTGAATGTACCTAACATCCTTCTACTGTCAAACACCCGCTACAATTTAAGCACAAAATACAAGAATAAAAAGTAATATTTAGTTCATTTACAGTTGCACCTCTGACATTAAAGTGATAGAATAGTCATCTAACGAAGAAAAACAAATATATCTAAAAGAAGTAGTTTAAAAACTCCAACCAAAAGATGGCAGTGCAAGCACTTGATTATACGCCTTTCGATTTAAAATAACCGATAGGTAGTAAAAATTTCCTCTAAAATTTTGTACTTTATTATAAATTTAATAACGGTAATTAATTAATACTTATTATATGATTATTAATTTTATTCACTACAGTCAAAGAATTTAATTTAAACAAATGAATGGTTACTTGTATACACATAATCAGTTTCAGAAATTAATTTAAGCAATCTTCAAAATATATAACATTTTATTTAAATGTAACTTATTTTCTGCACTCATAGAATTTTCTTATACTATGACACAAAAAAAAAAAAAATTAAAAAGAAAATTTAAAAAATAAACCGTGTTTTATTTCGTTGTTGTTGTTTTTTTGCTTTCTGTTTTTTTTTTTGTTTTTTTTATATAGATTCGTAGATCCAATTATTTCATAAATCCTTTTATCCTTGCGGATTTAGTTATTAAATAGACCTATATACACTTACAAACATATAAATATACATATATCGATACAATATTTACAGTTATATGAAAGAAAAAAAAAATCTCAAAGAAAACACGATTAAAATACCAAAAAAAAAAAAAAAAAAAAAATAAACACGAACAAAAATTTTGGAAAAAAGAAATTTGGAAAAATCCATTACAGAGAGTAAATCAGAAAGAACCTTGTATATTGCTCTTAATTTTCTTAAATTTTTTTAACTTTATAATAAATATACTACTACCCATCCCTGTTTCATAATTTTCTCAAAACAAAATCAGGATACCATATATAAATAAAAGTGTGTGCATGTATGTGTGTGTAGTATATTTACGCGTTATAATAAAGCGGTATACCTTAGAATATGAAAAGGAAGCAATATAAAAATTGCTTTCGATTTAATATGGTGGATTAAAACACAAAAACAACAACAACAAAAAAAATTAAACAAAATTATTAAACTTGTTGTTGTTGTTTTTTTTTTTTTTTTTTTTCTTACTTTTGTTTTCATGAAAGATGATAACTTTTTTAGAACTTTTGTATAATTTTTTGATAAACGGCAATTTATTTATATATATACATATACATTCATAAATATATTGATATGTAAGTATAAATATACGTTGATTGATTGGTGGTAACAAAACAACATTTTTGATGAGGTTTTTTTTTTTTTTTACATGATTTTATTATTATGATTTTTTTTTTATAATTTTCATTTCAATATGTGGTATTTTGGAAGCCATTTTGATTTTCTTTTTATTTTCTATAAACTAAGCAATTTTAACTGATATAAATTTGTATTGTTTTATTTTTTATTATTTTTTTTTTTTTCACTTTCAATTTTTTTATTTTTATTTGCTAAATATAATAAATTTTTTACAAATTATTTGATAAAGAAAGAAACAACAACATTTAATCTTGGGATTTGTGAATTTTTTATATAAAAATTTTTTTATTATTTGTTATGAATTTTCTTTTATTTTCGGAATTAAAATCACTATTAAAGGTCACGATTTTCGTTTTATACAACGAAATTAAATTGAGTATTTTTACAACTTTATTAATATTTAATTTTTAAATTTAAAAGGGAGAAGAAAACTATTGAATTTCTGGTAAATTGGTATAGTGGTTTAATTTTTGTTTGAAAAATTTTAGTTGCATACAACGATCATGCATATTGTATCAGCTTAGTTTCTAGTATCATGAATCCTGTTAACAAAGTAAACGACTTCAAATAATAATTTGATAAACTAAACCTTAGTTAAATACGAATTAGACTCTTATAAAAGTTAATAAGATACAAAACAAACATGGATACAAACCTTTTTTATAATGATTTTATAAATTAAATTTTACAAAGTTATTTAATTAATCAAACAAAATTTTTTAAAAAAAAATTATATTTAAAAATTTTTAAAAATGATTTACTTATTTGTCAGAGTGAGTGTAAGGCATCGAAAATCAGTTGGAGCAGCTGCACAAGATCGGCACGATCTACAAGATACAATACTTTTCATACAGTGGAAAAAAGATAATCTAAAAGAAAACTTTGAAAAGATATGATTAAGAAAACATCAATATGGTTCTTGAACTTTGAATTTAAAATAATGTCATATACATAGAAATTTACATCATAAAATCAACCACATATGTACACTTCTCCCTCATATATTCGGCTGAGTAATTAAAAATAATTAATAAAAAATATTTTTAAAAAAAAAATTTTAGCGTTTTCATTTTATATTTTCAGATAGTTGTCATTTAAAATTCTTATTTTCATTTAATATTTTAATTAATAGCTAAGAAAATTCAATATATGCGGAGCCCTGAAATTTTAAACTGCTTTAATAGTTTATTAAAAAAATCTTATTACACTTTATTTAATAGCGAGAATTTAAATTGACAATGTGCTTAATCATAAGTTCCTTTAAACTCAGTCTTAAAATGTCATTGCAATATTTATTTAATTATATTTATTTATTATTAAAGTAAAAAATAATTTATAAAAGTAAAAAATAATTTCCGGACACTTTTTTTTAATTAAAATATATTAAAGTTTTGATTTTTGTACCAGGCGCCCAAAATTGATACTTTTTAGTAAGCAAATTTAAAAGAACCTAAAAATTATTGTAGATGTCGCCTTTAGCGGTTAGTATTATTATAAATTTGTCTTTGCTAAAAAAAAGTCCCATTTTTAAATATGTCATATCTTATCAGCCTAACTATATGCAATTTTTAAGATAATCTTTTCTATTCACTTTATTTAAAGCTTTTCAAATATTTTAGAAGAAAGCTCCTAGGGGAATTTTTTTTTTAGCAAAGACATTTATTTTTAGTGCGAAAATTTTATCGACATCTTTTAATTTTAATTAAAAATTTTGCAATGATCAATTTAGTACAAAATTATTACTTCTAAGGAATATATTGATATGTGAAAATTATTCTTCTATTAAGAGCCGTTTAGAGTATAATTCCGTTTCCTTCCAAAACTTTTCCAAAATAAATATTTTATTTCCAAAATAATCCTATTAAAAACTAAAATTAAAATTTAAAAATATAAAATCTTAGATCTAATGTATGCAAGATATTAGCACTAATTTCTATATGTTATAAAAACTCGTAAATATATGTACCTACCTAATTAAATTAAAAATAAAACACTGTCATGATATTCATGAAGGTGCACAGTTTGTCAAATATTTCTGAAGCTTTATTTACAAAAAAAAATATGGTTTTCTAAATATGCTTTGCTTATTTCCTTTAATTTTATTAAAATAAACACAAATTCAACAACAAAACCAATTTTAAATTTTTTAAAATTTTTTGAAAAATCAAATAACTCAAATCACTATTTAATCAGCAAATTTAAAAAATAAAACAAAAATTTAAAAATTTAAAGATATCGCCTTGAGCGGTTAGTAGTATTCAAAATTTGTCTTTGCTAAAAAAATAGTCCCAAATTTTAAATTGACATAATAATGCGCCTAAACGTATGCTAATTCAAAAGGTAATTAATTCAGCTTCATTTATATTTAAACTTTGTTGTCAGAAAAAGCTCTCATGAAACTTTTTTTTTATCAAAGACAATTTTTAGAACATATCAATTGATCAATTTGTCAATTTGTTCTAAAACTATTAAAAATAAAGAAATAAATTAATAAATGAAGAAATGAATTAATTATTTGGAATTTTAATAAAAATTAAAACATTATTAATGTTTTTAATATTAATAAAATTTTTTGCCAAGTTAGTTGAATTTCTTTATCTTTCATGTTTAGCCTTGAAAAATAATAAATTGAAAAATATATTGTACTTAATACATAAACGACAAGTTGACGTTTAAATTCAAAAAGCACCAAATAACCGAATAAAATATAAAAGTAAATGTTAAATTCTTCATTTTTACTAGGCGCCCATGTTATTTAGAACGTAATTTTTTTTTAAAATAATAGATCGACAAATTTATAAATATCAACAATATTTGTGAAATTGAAGTTAATTTCCAAAAGAATCAAAAACTAACCGATTAAAAATATAAAATTAAATGTTAAATTCTTCATTTTTAATAGGCGCCCATGTTATGTAGAACGTAAATTTTTTTTAAAATAATAGATCGACAAATTTATAAATATCAACAATATTTGAAATTGAAGTTAATTTCCAAATGAATCAAAAACTAACCGATTAAAAATATAAAATTAAATGATAAATTTTTCATTTTTACTAGGCGCCCATGTTATGTAGAACGTAATTTTTTTTAAAATAATAGATCGACAAATTTATAAATATCAACAATATTTGTGAAATTGAAATTAATTTCCAAAAGTACCAAAAACTAACCGATTAAAAATATAAAATTAAATGTTAAATTCTTCATTTTTAATAGGCGCCCATGTTATGTAGAACGTAAATTTTTTTTAAAATTGTAGATAGACAAATTTATAAATATCAACAATATTTGTGAAATTGAAGTTAATTTCCAAAAGAACCAAAAACTAACCGATAAAAATATAAAATTAAATGTTAAATTCTTCATTTTTAATAGGCGCCCATGTTATGTAGAACGTAATTTTTTTTTAAAATAATAGATCGACAAATTTATAAATATCAACAATATTTGTGAAATTGAAATTAATTTCCAAAAGTACCAAAAACTAACCGATTAAAAATATAAAATTAAATGATAAATTTTTCATTTTTACTAGGCGCCCATGTTATGTAGAACGTAAATTTTTTTTAAAATAGTAGATAGATAAATTTATAAATCTCAACAAAATTTGTTAAATTTAAGTTAATTTCCAAAAGTACCAAAAACTAATCGATTAAAAATTTAAAATTAAATGTTAAATTCTTCACTTTTAATAGGCGCCCATGTTATGTAGAACGTAAATATTTTTTAAAATAGTAGATAGATAAATTTATAAATCTCAACAAAATTTGTTAAATTTAAGTTAATTTTCAAAAGTACCAAAAACTAATCGATTAAAAATTTAAAATTAAATGTTAAATTCTTCACTTTTAATAGGCGCCCATGTTATGTAGAACGTAAATTTTTTTTAAAATAGTAGATAGATAAATTTATAAATCTCAACAAAATTTGTTAAATTTAAGTTAATTTCCAAAAGTACCAAAAACTAATCGATTAAAAATTTAAAATTAAATGTTAAATTCTTCATTTTTAATAGGCGCCCATGTTATGTAGAACGTAAATTTTTTTTAAAATTGTAGATAGACAAATTTATAAATATCAACAATATTTGTGAAATTGAAGTTAATTTCCAAAAGAACCAAAAACTAACCGATAAAAATATAAAATTAAATGTTAAATTCTTCATTTTTAATAGGCGCCCATGTTATGTAGAACGTAATTTTTTTTTAAAATAATAGATCGACAAATTTATAAATATCAACAATATTTGTGAAATTGAAATTAATTTCCAAAAGTACCAAAAACTAACCGATTAAAAATATAAAATTAAATGTTAAATTCTTCATTTTTAATAGGCGCCCATGTTATGTAGAACGTAAATTTTTTTTAAAATTGTAGATAGACAAATTTATAAATATCAACAATATTTGTGAAATTGAAGTTAATTTCCAAAAGAACCAAAAACTAACCGATAAAAATATAAAATTAAATGTTAAATTCTTCATTTTTAATAGGCGCCCATGTTATGTAGAACGTAATTTTTTTTAAAATAATAGATCGACAAATTTATAAATATCAACAATATTTGTGAAATTGAAATTAATTTCCAAAAGTACCAAAAACTAACCGATTAAAAATATAAAATTAAATGTTAAATTCTTCATTTTTAATAGGCGCCCATGTTATGTAGAACGTAAATTTTTTTTAAAATTGTAGATAGACAAATTTATAAATATCAACAATATTTGTGAAATTGAAGTTAATTTCCAAAAGAACCAAAAACTAACCGATAAAAATATAAAATTAAATGTTAAATTCTTCATTTTTAATAGGCGCCCATGTTATGTAGAACGTAATTTTTTTTTAAAATAATAGATCGACAAATTTATAAATATCAACAATATTTGTGAAATTGAAATTAATTTCCAAAAGTACCAAAAACTAACCGATTAAAAATATAAAATTAAATGTTAAATTCTTCATTTTTAATAGGCGCCCATGTTATGTAGAACGTAAATTTTTTTTAAAATAATAGATCGACAAATTTATAAATATCAACAATATTTGTGAAATTGAAGTTAATTTCCAAAAGAATCAAAAACTAACCGATTAAAAATATAAAATTAAATGATAAATTTTTCATTTTTACTAGGCGCCCATGTTATGTAGAACGTAAATTTTTTTTAAAATAGTAGATAGATAAATTTATAAATCTCAACAAAATTTGTTAAATTTAAGTTAATTTCCAAAAGTACCAAAAACTAATCGATTAAAAATTTAAAATTAAATGTTAAATTCTTCACTTTTAATAGGCGCCCATGTTATGTAGAACGTAAATATTTTTTAAAATAGTAGATAGATAAATTTATAAATCTCAACAAAATTTGTTAAATTTAAGTTAATTTTCAAAAGTACCAAAAACTAATCGATTAAAAATTTAAAATTAAATGTTAAATTCTTCACTTTTAATAGGCGCCCATGTTATGTAGAACGTAAATTTTTTTTAAAATAGTAGATAGATAAATTTATAAATCTCAACAAAATTTGTTAAATTTAAGTTAATTTCCAAAAGTACCAAAAACTAATCGATTAAAAATTTAAAATTAAATGTTAAATTCTTCACTTTTAATAGGCGCCCATGTTATGTAGAACGTAAATATTTTTTAAAATAGTAGATAGATAAATTTATAAATCTCAACAAAATTTGTTAAATTTAAGTTAATTTCCAAAAGTACCAAAAATCTAATCGATTACAAATTTAAAATTAAATGTTAAATTCTTCACTTTTAATAGGCGCCCATGTTATGTAGAACGTAAATTTTTTTTAAAATTGTAGATAGACAAATTTATAAATATCAACAATATTTGTGAAATTGAAGTTAATATCCAAAAGAATCAAAAACTAACCGATTAAAAATATAAAATTAAATGATAAATTTTTCATTTTTACTAGGCGCCCATGTTATGTAGAACGTAAATTTTTTTTAAAATAGTAGATAGATAAATTTATAAATCTCAACAAATTTTGTTAAATTTAAGTTAATTTCCAAAAGTACCAAAAACTAATCGATTAAAAATTTAAAATTAAATGTTAAATTCTTCACTTTTAATAGGCGCCCATGTTATGTAGAACGTAAATTTTTTTTAAAATAGTAGATAGATAAAATTATAAATATCAACAATATTTGTGAAATTGAAGTTCATTTCCAAAAGAACCAAAAACTAACCGATTAAAAATATAAAATTAAATGTTAAAATGTTCATTTTTACTAGGCGCCCATGTTCTGTAGAACGTAAATTTTTTATAAAATAGTAGATCGACAAATTTATAAATATCAACAATATTTGTGAAATTGAAGTTAATTTCCAAAGAACCAAAAACTAACCGATTAAAAATATAAAATTAAATGTTAAATTTTTCATTTTTACTAGGCGCCCATGTTATTTAGAACGTAAATTTTTTTTAAAATAGTAGATAGATAAATTTATAAATCTCAACAAAATTTGTTAAATTTAAGTTAATTTCCAAAAGAACCAAAAACTAACCGATAAAAATATAAAATTAAATGTTAAATTTTTCATTTTTACTAGGCGCCCATGTTCTGTAGAACGTAAATTTTTTATAAAATAGTAGATCGACAAATTTATAAAAATCAACAATATTTATGAAACTGAAGTTAATTTCCAAAAGAACCAAAAACTAACCGATTAAAAATATAAAATTAAATATTAAATTTTTCATTTTTACTAGGCGCCCATGTTCTGTAGAACGTGAATTTTTTATAAAATAGTAGATCTACAAATTTATAAAAATCAACAATATTTATGAAATTGAAGTTAATTTCCAAAAGAACCAAAAACTAACCGATTAAAAATATAAAATTAAATGTTAAATTTTTCATTTTTACTAGGCGCCCATGTTCTGTAGAACGTAAATTTTTTATAAAATAGTAGATCGACAAATTTATAAATATCAACAATATTTGTGAAATTGACGTTAATTTCCAAAGAACCAAAAACTAACCGATTAAAAATATAAAATTAAATGTTAAATTTTTCATTTTTACTAGGCGCCCATGTTATTTAGAACGTAATTTTTTCTTAAAATAGTAGATCGATAAATTTAAAAATATCAACAATATTTGTGAAATTGAAGTTAATTTCCAAAAGAACCAAAAACTAACCGATTAAAAATATAAAATTTAATATTAAACTAACCGATTAAAAATATAAAATTAAATGTTAAATTTTTCATTTTTACTAGGCGCCCATGTTCTGTAGAACGTAAATTTTTTATAAAATAGTAGATCGACAAATTTATAAAAATCAACAATATTTATGAAATTGAAGTTAATTTCCAAAAGAACCAAAAACTAACCGATTAAAAATATAAAATTAAATGTTAAATTTTTCATTTTTACTAGGCGCCCATGTTCTGTAGAACGTAAATTTTTTATAAAATAGTAGATCGACAAATTTATAAATATCAACAATATTTGTGAAATTGAAGTTAATTTCCAAAGAACCAAAAACTAACCGATTAAAAATATAAAATTAAATGTTAAATTTTTCATTTTTACTAGGCGCCCATGTTATTTAGAACGTAATTTTTTCTTAAAATAGTAGATCGATAAATTTAAAAATATCAACAATATTTGTGAAATTGAAGTTAATTTCCAAAAGAACCAAAAACTAACCGATTAAAAATATAAAATTTAATATTAAACTAACCGATTAAAAATATAAAATTAAATGTTAAATTTTTCATTTTTACTAGGCGCCCATGTTCTGTAGAACGTAAATTTTTTATAAAATAGTAGATCGAAAAATTTATAAAAATCAACAATATTTATGAAATTGAAGTTAATTTCCAAAAGAACCAAAAACTAACCGATTAAAAATATAAAATTAAATGTTAAATTTTTCATTTTTACTAGGCGCCCATGTTATTTAGAACGTAATTTTTTCTTAAAATAGTAGATCGATAAATTTACAAATATCAACAATATTTGTGAAATTGAAGTTAATTTCCAAAAGAACCAAAAACTAACCGATTAAAAATATAAAATTTAATATTAAACTAACCGATTAAAAATATAAAATTAAATGTTAAATTTTTCATTTTTACTAGGCGCCCATGTTCTGTAGAACGTAAATTTTTTATAAAATAGTAGATCGACAAATTTATAAAAATCAACAATATTTATGAAATTGAAGTTAATTTCCAAAAGAACCAAAAACTAACCGATTAAAAATATAAAATTAAATGTTAAATTTTTCATTTTTACTAGGCGCCCATGTTCTGTAGAACGTAAATTTTTTATAAAATAGTAGATCGACAAATTTATAAATATCAACAATATTTGTGAAATTGAAGTTAATTTCCAAAGAACCAAAAACTAACCGATTAAAAATATAAAATTAAATGTTAAATTTTTCATTTTTACTAGGCGCCCATGTTATTTAGAACGTAATTTTTTCTTAAAATAGTAGATCGATAAATTTAAAAATATCAACAATATTTGTGAAATTGAAGTTAATTTCCAAAAGAACCAAAAACTAACCGATTAAAAATATAAAATTAAATATTAAATTTTTCATTTTTACTAGGCGCCCATGTTCTGTAGAACGTAAATTTTTTATAAAATAGTAGATCGACAAATTTATAAATATCAACAATATTTGTGAAATTGAAGTTAATTTCCAAAAGAACCAAAAACTAACCGATAAAAATATAAAATTAAATGTTAAATTTTTCATTTTTACTAGGCGCCCATGTTATTTAGAACGTAATTATTTTTTTTAAATAGTTGATCGACTAATTTATAAATATCAACAATATTTGTGAAATTGAAGTTAATTTCCAAAGAACCAAAAACTAACCGATTAAAAATATAAAATTAAATGTTAAATTTTTCATTTTTACCAGGTGCCCATGTTATGTAGAACGTAAATTTTTTTTAAAATAGTAGATCGACAAATTTATAAATATCAACAATATTTGTGAAATTGAAGTTAATTTCCAAAAGAACCAAAAACTAACCGATAAAAATATAAAATTAAATGTTAAATTCTTCATATTTACTAGGCGCCCATGTTATGTAGAACGTAAATTTTTTTTAAAATAGTAGATAGATAAATTTATAAATATCAACAAAATTTATGAAATTTAAGTTAATTTTCAAAAGAACCAAAAAATAACCGTTTAAATATATAAAATAAAATGTTAAATTCTTCATTTTTACTAGGCGCCCATGTTATGTAGAACGTAAATTTTTTTTAAAATAGTAGATAGATAAATTTATAAATATCAACAAAATTTATGAAATTGAAATTTTATTTCCAAAAGTACCAATAACTAACCGATTAAAATATAAAATTAAATGTTAAATTCTTCATTTTTACTAGGCGCCCATGTTACGTAGAACGTAAATTTTTTTTGAAATAGTAGATCGACAAATTTATAAATATCAACAATATTTGTGAAATTGAAGTTAATTTCCAAAAGAACCAAAAACTAACGATTAAAAATATAAAATTGAATGTTAAATTTTTCATTTTTACTAGGCGCCCATGTTATGTAGAACGTAAATTTTTTTTAAAATAGTAGATAGATAATTTTATAAATATCAACAAAATTTATGAAATTTAAGTTAATTTTCAGAAGAACCAAAAAATAACCGTTTAAATATATAAAATTAAATGTTAAATTCTTCATTTTTACTAGGCGCCCATGTTATGTAGAACGTAAATTTTTTTTAAAATAGTAGATAGATAAATTTAAAAATATCAACAATATTTGTGAAATTGAAGTTAATTTCCAAAGAACCAAAAACTAACCGATTAAAAATATAAAATAAAATATTTAATTTTTCATTTTTACTAGGCGCTCATGTTCTGTAGAACGTAAATTTTTTATAAAATAGTAGATCGACAAATTTATAAATATCAACAATATTTGTGAAATTGAAGTTAATTTCCAAAAGAACCAAAAACTAACCGATTAAAAATATAAAATTAAATGTTAAATTCTTCATTTTTACTAGGCGCCCATGTTCTGTAGAACGTAAATTTTTTATAAAATAGTAGATCGATAAATTTATAAATATCAACAAAATTTATGAAATTTAAGTTAATTTTCAAAAGAACCAAAACCTAACCGATTAAAAATATAAAATTAAATGTTAAATTTTTCATTTTTACTAGGCGCCCATGTTCTGTAGAACGTAAATTTTTTATAAAATAGTAGATCGACAAATTTATAAATATCAACAATATTTGTGAAATTGAAGTTAATTTCCAAAAGAACCAAGAACTAACCGATTAAAAATATACAATTAAATGTTAAATTTTTCATTTTTACTAGGCGCCCATGTTATTTAGAACGTAATTTTTTTTTAAAATAGTAGATAGATAAATTTATAAATATCAACAAAATTTATGAAATTTAAGTTAATTTTCAAAAGAACCAAAAACTAACCGATAAAAATATAAAATTAAATGTTAAATTCTTCATATTTACTAGGCGCCCATGTTATGTAGAACGTAAATTTTTTTTAAAATAGTAGATAGATAAATTTATAAATATCAACCAAATTTATGAAATTTAAGTTAATTTTCAAAAGAACCAAAAAATAACCGTTTAAATATATAAAATTAAATGTTAAATTCTTCATTTTTACTAGGCGCCCATGTTATGTAGAACGTAAATTTTTTTTAAAATAGTAGATAGATAAATTTATAAATATCAACAAAATTTATGAAATTTAAGTTAATTTTCAAAAGAACCAAAAACTAACCGATAAAAATATAAAATTAAATGTTAAATTCTTCATATTTACTAGGCGCCCATGTTATGTAGAACGTAAATTTTTTTTAAAATAGTAGATAGATAAATTTATAAATATCAACAAAATTTATGAAATTTAAGTTAATTTTCAAAAGAACCAAAAACTAACCGATTAAAAATATAAAATTAAATGTTAAATTTTCCATTTTTACTAGGCGCCCATGTTCTGTAGAACGTAAATTTTTTATAAAATAGTAGATCGACAAATTTATAAATATCAACAATATTTGTGAAATTGAAGTTAATTTCCAAAAGAACCAAAAACTAACCGATTAAAAATATAAAATTAAATGTTAAATTTTCCATTTTTACTAGGCGCCCATGTTCTGTAGAACGTAAATTTTTTATAAAATAGTAGATCGACAAATTTATAAATATCAACAATATTTGTGAAATTGAAGTTAATTTCCAAAAGAACCAAAAACTAACCGATTAAAAATATAAAATTAAATATTAAATTTTTCATTTTTACTAGGCGCCCATGTTCTGTAGAACGTAAATTTTTTATAAAATAGTAGATCGACAAATTTATAAATATCAACAATATTTGTGAAATTGAAGTTAATTTCCAAAAGAACCAAAAACTAACCGATTAAAAATATAATATTAAATGTTAAATTCTTCATTTTCACTAGGCGCCCATAATATTTAGAAAGGAAATTTTTTTAAATATAAAATATAGAAAAACTTATAATAGATATCAACAATATATAATATCGATAATAATAATAATAATAATGATATCAATAATTTAATAGGCTCCAAATTACTATATAATTTCATATTATAGGAGTCCAGTAAAAATTGAGATTTTTAAATTTTAATGCTTTATACGCTGTTTTACTCTTAAAATGAAATTAAAGTTGATATATAGTCGAAATGCAAATTCTTTTTATTAATAATTAGACTTTGGCAGGTACATTAAAGATAATATTTTGGCAGGATGTTAAATAAAACAACAAAAATTTTTTTTTAATTTTGATTTTTATTTTAAAACAACCCTAAATTTAATATTAATAATATACAGATTTTCTTTTTGTTGAAATTTTCATTGTTTTTGGATATGTTTGTCCATTTTAACTCTTTGCATTTTTATTGATTTGGAAATTGAAATCGTATTATAATAACACATTGGGCAGCAAATGTTCTCGCTTTCCTTAATCTTCTTACAACTTTATAGTTAATTGATTTTTTAGTATGTATGTATCTATAAAATATAAAAAAAAAATCAAAGTTTTGTTAAGGTTAAAAAAATTAAAATTTGATTGACTTACATGCTTATGCAGCTTTTTAATTTTTAAATTAACATGCGTATCCAAAGTGTCGACTAATCAAGAAAAACTTTTGGTGTTTACGATCGCTTAATGGAAGTATGGAAAGTCTTCAGCTCTTGTTTAGCAGAATACGTTAACCTGTAAATTAATTAAATAAAAATTTAAAATAAATTATAATAATTATTAGAATTTTTTAATTAATAATTGCGGAATTTTTTTGGGGAAACTTTGAGTTGTAATTCGAAAATACAAATAAATTTATGAAATTTTCTTAATGTTAGAATAATTTTCCAATAATAATAATAGGGTTTGAAAAAAAAAAAATATAATCTTTAACGAAAAATTTTCCCCTATTGTTGTCGATGATTAAATGCTAAAAAAAAAACCATTATTTTCCTTTTGACCCAGAGTCTGTTAAGCACAAAACAATTAATCTCGCGTCCTTTAGTAATTAAAGATTAAAAACATTTACTTTTTTTTATAAAAAATGCAAAAAATAAAAAAAATATTTTTCTTGGCTGGAAAAATTTAATAATTTATGTTTTTCTTTCACCTTCCGTTTAAAATATAGAAATGAGTAAACTAATAATGATATAAATGAACTTATAAGTCATTTAACATTTCTCAACATTCTAAAAAATTGCTTCAATTAGAAAATTTTTTAAAAAAATGTCGTTTACTCTCTCTGTTAAAGTATAAAGTTTGGGCATTTGATATATTTCAAAAGTATTTTCTTTAAAAATAAAATGATTTTTTGAAATATTCCGTGGCATATTTTATGAACCCTTAAAAAACCATAGAAAAACTTTTTTACTTATTACAATTCAATTTAAAGAAAAAATTTCTATAACTTATAGCCATTTAACATTTCTAACACTTAATAAAAAATTGAAATATAACGAACTCTTAATGAAGCGTTCAGAAAAACAAAAAAAAAATATATTATTATAGTTGATGTGTACGTATATAATATACGATATTATTTATAATAAAATTCCTGCGAATAATTTCGAAAGTCTTTATAAAAATAAATTTTCCTTTTTTTTTTTTCAAATTTCCCCATCAAGCCCCAACATTAAAGCTTACCGATTTTTAAAAATTTTTAAACATTTTCTTTTGGTAGCATGAAATCACAGTTCACAGAGTATAGAAGAAAAACTAAGCAAAATATAACTTTTTTTTCTAAGTAAAAGAATTTTCATAATCGGATGCTCAATTTACACAAAAATTCAAGCAATCAAAAAAATAAAATGGTTAGAAATAAAAGAAAAAAAAAATAAGTAATTGCTTAGTCTTTAATAATTATATTAAACTGTAAAATATAATTTCAATGGTATTCTTTTAACTCCAAAAACTGTACAAAACAAATATATAAAAATTTTTTGATTACCTTCCTTAAGTTAAAAAAAAACAAAAACCCTTCCATCTTTTATAAGAATCCTTAAATTTTATACAAGAAATAAAATAAATATTTTCAAAATGAATCTATTACAAAGGATTTGATCTTGTTAAAAACAAAAGAAACAAAATTCCATTCAAAGATCTCACTTCAATCTAACCTCAATATTTAAAAAGTCAAATAATTTGTTTCCCTCTACAATCAAAAAGCATCTAACAAAAAAAGAAGAGAATCAAAGGTTTGGGTTTTTTTCTTTCTTCCTTTTATCATTGTTGAATATCCTGAATATCCTACTTTATTAAGTGTTAACAACGATCCTTCAGGATATTTAAGGATAAAATAGAAGTTATTTGTTTCTTTTGTTTTTTAAGTTGTTTTCACCCATCATATATTCTTAGAGTTTATAATTTTATTTTTATTTTTAAAAAATTTGTTAACTTTTTTTTTACAGAATTTATTTTTAACATTTTCTTTATTTCTTCTTTTTTTTCTTAATATATTTTTCAACACATATTTTTTTAGGTATTATGTGTTTTTTTTTTTCCACCAAATATTACAAAAGAGAGAAAATACAATATATTGAGTATGAAAAAAATGTTCACATATAAAATATATGTATATATAACGTAACTAATAATAAGTCTAATATATATATATAGATATATAGATTAATACATAAATATGTATGTCATAGAAGCTCAGGAGTATTCTATATAGCTAAAAGTACTTATAAAGTGAAAAAAATTGATAATGAAATTGTTTCAATTTTTAAATTGAGTAGAAAATGGGATGGAAAATTTCCAACGATAAAATTATAATCTATTGGAATTTTTTATTTAAAAAAACAAAAAAAAAAACATTTTTAAATTTACTTATGTTTTATTATTATTGTTATTATTATATTATTTTATTAAATTATATACAAAGATATAAAAAATTCAAAAAATTTTTTTGGTAGACAAAATACAGAATTTGTAATTTAAGTGATAAGAAATGGGGGAAAAAATATATATGTCTGAATTATAAAAAT
Organism: Dolichopus griseipennis; assembly: GCA_963082915.1. Lineage (NCBI taxonomy): Eukaryota > Metazoa > Arthropoda > Insecta > Diptera > Dolichopodidae > Dolichopus > Dolichopus griseipennis. Next base: position 614,646 of record OY720444.1, on the reverse strand, counting down.
ATGGGATTGAATTTATTTTACAAGTAAATTAAGTGTTATTAAAATGTTTTTAAGATTGCCCAATGACTCACGTTTACTTATTAAAATAATAAATTACCACTTTTGAACTCAATAATGGATTAAGTCAAAATTTATAAAATTATTTGTAAAACAAAAATCTTAAAGGAAATAAACATTTTCGAAAAAACTTTTATTAAACCTTATTTTTCGCATTTTAAATACCATCTAAAATAGAATTTAACTTAAATTATATTTTCGATTTAACGGTTGATTTTAATGTTCATCATTTCCAAAGAAATTGATAAGGAAACGTTACAATTTCAATAATGGAAAAACTAAATTATATTGTTAGGTATATATTGTATATATAGTATAATACTGATACTGAACTCAGAAATTTTAAGATATTTTACAACAATTTCAAAATATATTTGTATACATATATCAATATAAAAAATTTATTTTCGTATAGTAAAATCATGTCTTGAATTTATATTTTTCATTCTTATTTTTAGTGATTCTATATACAATCAGACTAGGCTAAAGATAAACTAATGTAAGTTATATAGAATCAATAAACAAAATAATATAATGTCACTTCACTCTATTATAAAACAAACAAAATAACGAACTTCAAAAAATAAATGTTATAAAGATACAATTTAAAAAAAAAAAAAACCAAATTTTATAAATAATATCCATATTGCTGTAATTTTAAATCATACGTTCAATGCAATGAAAAACTAAGTTTAACATTATAATATTTTAAAATATAGTTTAACGATATAGAAAATTTGTTACAAGTTAAAAAAAAAAACAAAAATTTTCCAATAACTTAAAGTTAAAAAATAAGATACTAAATCATTGTATAAGATCGTTATAAGAGTTAATAGAATACCATACTAACAATAGTGAATACAAAGTACAGAAACATAAATAAAAACAATGAAAATATTTCAACAACTCAATTGCATATAAATATAACTTAAATCAATTTTTCTTATTTTCAACATTAAAAACATTTAAATTGATTAACGTGAAAAACTTGTTTATTTTCAGGAAATAATTTTGTACTGGATTTTTTTTAAAGTTATTGTTAAACAAGAATAGTTCGCTTACTTAATTCCCAAAAAATCCTTATTTAAGTTGACTTACTAGCAATAATTGAATTAAATATGTTTCGAAAAATAACCACTTTAAAGTTCAATGTGCTACATACCGTTTAAATCCATTAAATCTTACTATATTTGGAAGGTATTCCTTAAAATTATGTTTAGAACGTTTTTTTTTTGTTTTATAATTTTATTTATTTTGTAATTTATTTTTTGTATTATACTTAAAAATCTATAATATAATTGAATTCAATTTTTCAGTAAAATAAAAATATTGAACAAATTCAGAAACTTTAAAGAATATAAACATAAACTGTTGAATAAATGTATTCAAAGTACATAGTATATATACCAATATAAATTCTAATAAATTATTAATGTTTCCCATTTAGTTTTTTCGTCTGCTCAAATGTTAACCCATCAGATATTTTTTCTATGGAAAACATATATTTATATTTGGTTTACTATTACAATACTTCCCCGCACTATCTAAATAATTCTGATATTGAAAATATCGAATAAAAAATTTTGTAATAATATAATATATTTATTTATTGTATGATAAAAGTTATAAAACATACGAGTATTTAAAGTTGCAATGAAAAATACTTACTGTTGAAGCTAATCTAAAACTTAAGAACATTTTAAAATACATACATATATATTCTATTAATTTAATAAAGTTTTTTCTGAATGAATATAAATGAAATAAAATAATAATTTGTAAAGAAAGTTAGTTTATTAATTAAATTTGAGATACAAATCAATAACAGCTTTAGAATTAAAAAATAATAAGTATTGCATATACATCAAATAATTTAATGATACATCACTATCTTTATAAATTCAATATTCAACAAAACAATTTATAATATTATAATTAACATAAACAATTCTCTATCAGGTAAAAGAACACTTATTTTAAAAATTCAAGTAAAAATTTCCTTAAAAGATATTTTAGCAATAATAATCACAAAAAAAAAATGCATGAAACATTTAAAAAGCCGGCAAAACACAGTCAATTATTCTTTAAATTCACTAAACAACTTGTTTTATTTGTTTTTCAATATCTGTATATGGTTTTTATTAAGAACAAAAGAACAAAAAAATATTCATCTCTATAATATACTCTTTAACTGCATGTATATAACTGTTTGAATGTTACCGTTATACCAATGACCACCATCAATTCATATTATCACTTACCGTTCAATTGTTTTTCTTTTGTTCATTTTTTTTTTCTAACCTTTCTCTACTTCATCTGTGGTGTTTCCATCAATAAACAACAATCGAATATCAATGCAAGTTTTTACAAATGAACACACATACATTTAAAAAATTTTATAATAAGAATGAGATTCTATTTATGAAAAGCACCTATTACAATTCATTTACATTTCAAGAAACGCACAATTGAAAAAAAAATAAAAACTATATAAAAACAAAAGTGAAACAGAAGATAAAATTAAAAAAAAATCTAAACGTGTTCTCGAAACACGTATCCTGTGATCCTTTATATCGTTCCTTTTATCCGTACAATTTCTATTATATATTTTTTTGTTTTTTTATTATTTCATTGCGAACGTGACATCCCAACATGAGCACCGTTAAATTTCAATATTTTTTTTGTTTCATTTTTATATTTTTTGTTTCATTCTTATTTTTCACATACATAGAGATGTAGAAGAGAATCAAAAAAAATGGAGAACAGTTAACATTTAACGGGTTAAAAGGCACGTTTTTTACTAGAAATTTCAGTTTATATTCTCATAAGTTTTTCTATTGTCACTTTTACTGTTTTTATTGTTGTTATTGTTTTTTATTTTATTGATTCCGTATTTTTTTTTATTTTATTAAGTTTTGTTTTTATTTTTCTAATAACTGTTGTGCAGTAGAAAAATGTTTCACATTCATGAAAAAAAAAACTAAAAACTGACAGGTACAAGTGAATATGGTGTAAGGTAAATGGAATGAGTGCTATATTCAAATGTATAGATAGATGTTCTTTATTATTAAAGATGTTTTTTTTTTATTTGAAACTTCTCAATTTAATTTTTGTATACAACCCTGAATTCATAAACATTATATAATAAATAAGAAGTCAATAGTCTTTAAGTTATCATTTAGGTAAAATTTTCTATATTAATAACCAGATTACTTTCTCTGCAAAGAAATCAATTTAAAATATACATGAAAGACATTAAATATAAACATTATTAATTCTTTTAAATAATATTATACATAGATTATTATTTAAAAATTTTTTTAATTATGTGTTTGCGTGGAAAAATAAACAGATTTGATAATTCAATATATTTTGAAACTAATTTAGCTAGAACATTTTATTGAAAATACATATGTGAGTTAGTAGACCCTCTATTTAACAAGAAATCGGATAAGCATCCGTATTCTATAAACTATGATCTCACCTATGATCAAAATATTATACATATTTGTTACAATCATTACATTTTCTGTTTCATTACATTTACAAAATCTGTTAATCTTAAATTTTTCCAATTATTTTGAAGGTATTTTAAATATATTGTAGAACGTAATATTTTATGATTTTTTCAAAAAAGGTTTACTTTTTAAAATTTTTATTTTAAAAGAAAAATAGTCTAAGATAGTCGGTTACATTTTGTAAACTTAGCATAAATAATCGTTATATACATTACCACTTCAATTATGAGTTAATTTTATGATATTACAAACACAAATAAAAAAGCTGAAACTAAATTTATAATGTAATTTATTATTTAATTTTAATACAAATATAAAAACTAGTATTAATTAAATTATTTATAATAAAGCTAATATTTGATTGGTAGGTTTTCCTTTAATTGATTATTTAAATATTTTACCAATAAATATGGAGTTAGCATTAAAAAAAACATATTAATTTCAAGATTGTTGATTTTTACTTTAAATATAAAAAAACAGAAACGTTCTATACAATATTCAGATTATATAATTAATTATTTATTTTATTTAAAGCAAATTTATTTATTGTATGTATTTTTTGTTATATACATTTTCATCATATATATGTAAATTAGTTTTTTTTTTATCTAGTATTGGATTTTTTATCTAAGAATAATTAATTTCAAAATTATTTAGAATATTATAATAATTTTCTAAATTATTATATAAATATATGTTAGTGGCAGTTAATAATAAATGATTTTTATTGTTAGATGTATTAAAAAAAAAAAAATTTTCAAAATTTCAAACCCATTAAATAAAAATTTTAAGTTATGCCTAATAAATTTTCTTATATTATACAATATATACTTGTATATGATTTTTGCATTGGATTTTTAAGATTTGGTTTTTGTTTAAAAAATTACAAATAAATTTAATTTCTAGGAAATTTGGAGTTTGAATTTAAAAATTATGATTATTATAAATATTCAGTAAGGGTTAATTTATTTGTAATATAATATAGAATTGAAATGAATTTTAATTGAAGCTTTAATTTTCTATTATTTTAATATAATAAATTTTTTAAACAAAAGTAAAAACTTTATTTCTAAAGAATCAATTTGACTACCCAATGTATAAATAAAATTTGTTTTTTTTTTTTTTTTTTCAAAAGTATCAAACGGTCTTTTGATAGATTTTCAATATTTACGGGAAATTAAATGAAAACAATATAAAAATTTTAATGAATATTAAAAATGTTTATTTATATGATTACATATACAAAGTGTTTAATCAAATAAAATACACATACGAGTACATTAAATACTATGAAGTTCTTGTATTGCAAATAGATAATGATTTTATTCATAATTTTCTGAATTTTTAGCCTAAAAATATGCAAACATAATACAAGCCAAAAATACCATAAGACAAACATTATTGTAAGTAAAACGATAATATGCGATAGTAGCTACTAGATATCTAAAAACCACTATTTCGAAAAAATTCAAAAATTAAAAAAGAAATCAAATACAATTCGAAATTCATTTAGAATGTATTCTTATATAACTACATTGACTTATTAAAACAAATTGAAGCTCAAATTTATTTTCACTCTGTTATATCAAATAAAACAAAATTATTTATTCATTTTTATATATTTTTACTTATTTCTTTATTTTTTTCTTTATTTTCAGTTGTTTTTTCTTTTCGTTTAAAAATGTTACTATTGCCCATCTCAACCATTCGTAACGCAATAAAACGCTAATTAATGGTGGATCATAAAATTTTTTATTTATTTTTTTGTCGTTTTTTTTTTATTTCATTTTCGTTTCAGCTTATCGACTTTTAACATTTTACGGATACTTTTTCACTTCACCACAATAAATCCTTATTGTAGTTAATGGTGTTTATGTTTTTTGAAGAAAAAAAAAAAAATTAGAGAGGATATAAAACAACAAGAATAGAATGAGAAATTGAGAAATTCTAAAAGAGATCCTACTACTAACGAATCGTAACAAAAGTTGTCAAGGTTTGGGGAAAATATTTAAAACGATCAATAACAAGAGAAATAAACAAAGAGAGAAAATAAAAACAAAATATAAAAATTTCCTCTAAGCATTTTTTTTCCTTTTTTTCTCCAATTCTATTGAAAAGAAAAATGAAAGAGACAAAAAATGAAAATATTTGAAATATTTGAACTATATTTTGATTATATTTTAATTTTGTTTTGAGCATTAATGTTAAAAGCTTGTATTAGATTTCTCTTATTGACTTTAATTTAATGGCTATGTATTTTATTTGAATTGTTGATTGGAATGAGAATGATGTTATTTTTGATTAATATTATGATTCCCAACTTTTTATTTCTTCTTAAAACCATCGTACTTTGATAGAAATTGTAAATAATAAAAAAAAATGTTTATTAACAAAAAATTAAAAGTATAGGAGAAATAGAGGGCTTAAAAATCTTTTAAAAGAATCTTTTTTAAATAAATAAAATAATAACATTAAAATAAAACTTCTGACTGATTAAGGTGAATTTCTTTGGGTTATACAAAAAAAAACGATTTATTATAATATCAAAGAATGAGAAAAAATACGATAGTTGTGTAGTAAATTAGTCTTTTCACAATGATCAATAAGCTAAAATTAATTACGAAAGATTTTTCTTCTTATTTTATTATCGGGCTTTGAGTAAAATTAAACTTACCTGATTGCTTACAATAAGGAAAAAAATATTTTTTTTTATTATATGATTTATAATTAGAATTAAAATAATGAAATTTTCAATTAGAAATGGAAAAGTTTTGGTAAAATTTTAATTTTCTAAAACTAATTACACTTTTTTCTTAACTCCTTGTTGATTAAAGAATATTTTATTTTAGTTTCACTTTGTTATCTTAATTATTATATTTAAAACAAAAAAAAAAAACGAAAAGTTTAAATATTTAATAGAAAGTGATTCAATTATTAAAATAAAAATTTAATATAAAGTAAATATATTTAAGGAAAAACAAAAAAATATATTAAAAAACTTGAACATTGAAAACTTTTTTCATTAAAAACTGAATTAATTATTCTATCAGCATTACGAAAAACTACTCTCATAATAATAATCTTAAAAATAATAATAGTAATAGAAATGACTCTATAAATAAATGAATGACGATAGAGAAAGTATTTGTAGAATTTTTGTGTCAACATAGAAAATGCAATTTTTCAATTCATTTTTATTAAGTTTTTCTTTTCCGACAATTGTACAAATTTTTTATATATAAAAAAAAAATTTTAAATTAATAACTCTTCTTTTTATTTAGAACTTTTTCTATTTTTGTGAGGTACTAAATTACAAAATGACAAAACCTCATAATTTGAATTACAAATTCTCTCTTTTGAATATGATTCCTTTATTTTTTTTTTCTCTGAATAAAAAACTAATGTATATGAGGTCATATATTTTTTTCATTGGTCCTTTTAAATTTCTAATTTCCTTACAAAATGACCTTCTTCTACATACAGTCAGGTACAAAAAAAAATTATATTAATTTTTTAGATGTTATACAAACATGAGTCAAAAATAGATTATATACGACAAAATCTAAGGTCTAAATTTACGACAAAATCCAATTTATTACATTATTTGTCAAAAGTAGTTTTTACAAGGACTTATTTTCCAAAAGTCTTTGGATTAAGTTGTTTTATCCTGTTTTCTTAGTTTCCAATTGTCATAGGATATATTATTATTAAAGTCTTGTATAATTTATTTTATTTATTACTATTTTGTTCATGAGTGGAGACATGACAAAATTTTTTTTTAAATTAAGCCTTTCTCCCTCTTTATTAATATTGTATTATAGAGCTAAATTTGTATGCTTATATTTCACTCTTTTATGTTATATAAAACAATGTACCTAATATTCTTAACCGGGCTGTATTTAGTTATCATATAATTTATATTCTCAAATGTGTTCTCAAAATTATTACCCTACAAATTATATGTATTAAATATATCTTTTACAAACCCAAATGAAAACTTTGAAAAGCCCGAAGATAATGATAATATTACTCAGTATTTTAACAGCAATTAATTTGAAAATGATTAAATTTATAAGATTTTGTGGTTGGTGGTAATTTTATTTAAACTCTTCTGTTTTTTTTCAACTTTCCAATTACATTGATATTGGCTGTAGTATATATAAAAATATTTATTTGTATGTACGTAAAATTGAATAAATTATAGTATCATAAGATTTAGTTATGCAAATAATCTAAAAGAAAAAGTCATAAAAAGTTGATCATATTAGCCCGTAGCGCAATTATTTAAAAAAAATATAATAGTAATGGAAACGAAAAAAAAAGAACTTGGTAACGAAGAGAATCGCATTCTAAGAAAACTATGCAAAATAGGGATTATTAGTAAATTGTAAATATCTATGTGGTTCGTGGTTAAAATTAATAGAGTTAAAAATTTTTATAAAACCAACGAATAAATAAATCAAAATAATATATATAATAACTTACACTTAATATCTTTAATAACAAATTAATATAAATAAAATTCTGAATATTCAATTTAATTATGTTTGTAACCTTATATTTGTTAACCTGCTATAATTATTAATAAAAAAAAATTACAATATATATTTAGGTGATATTATAAAATAAAACTATAAACTTTTTAATAATCAGATATTCTTTTTCATAATTACAATAAATCTTTTTTGTCGTAATTATAGGAACGACTATTCTGTGCCAAATCTTATTCTGTCCCATAAAGATCGATAATATTAGTAATAAGTATTATATTAATTGTAGTTTTAAAGTTAGTTATTAATTTATATTATTTTTTTCAATTATTTATATAATATAAAAATGTAAATTCAACAACAATATTATTTATACATTATAATGTTTTTTGCAAAAACGAAAATTCAGTATATTTAAATTTTTGACAATAAATTGAATTATAATTAAAATAAAATAAAATTACTCGTTTATTTAAAATTTTTTAAAAAATTTTTTAGAATTTGTTTTTATATTTTTTAGAATTTTTAAAATAATTGTATATTTTTTTCAATTTATTCAAGATCACCAACTCTTTTGTTTTAAATATTTTTAATAATTAATGTGTTTAAAAAGTTTTCTCTAATTTTGTGAAAAGTACAAAAAATATTCCAAAAAATAGATTTTTTTTAAACTTTCTTAAAAAGAAATATTCGTGTATAGGTATATTTTAATTATTACATTTTTAATAGTAATACACACATCCATATATTTTATATAAAATATCATCAAAATATTCAATAAATAAACTCAAAAATGTTATGATTTTATATTACTTATGAGAGTTTTAAAATTGTTTTCCTCTTCAAAAATAGACCCCGTTGAAAAATATTTTCCGGCAAAAAGAAAAAACTCAAATTCTTCTTGTTTTTATTCTTATTTAATAGTTTGTTTTTGTTTTATTTTATTTTTTCCAAACAATCAAAAGAGCTTAAAAAACTCGTACATACTATGACTGATTTTATATAAAAAAAAAAACTTATATTTCGAATAACAAAATTATCTATATAGAAAAATACATAGTTGCAGTTTTAGTAATTTTTTTATGCAGTTCTATTTATTGTTTATATATATTTATTGTTTATATATATAAATATAAGTATGTTCATATTAATATAAAATAAAAGAGAAAAACTAGCAAGGATATGTACTTTTTTTTTTGTATTTATAAGTATGTTTATATACCTGAATATCCTTAAAAAAATGTCAAATTATTTATTCAAAAGAAAACTTTATCAGGACAAATTTACAAAATGTTCATCAACTATAACTCCACCTACTATACTATACAATCAAAATCACCTCCTTTAACAACCCTAGTGAAACAATAACATTGTATATGAACCACTCAAATACAATATCTACCTACCTACATTTTTAAGTGTTCCTTGTATCGAATTTCTTTAATATACCATCTAACTCTTTTATGGTAGTTTGTTATAGGAAATCGATTTTCCTTTTATTTTAACCTCCCCCATTGCATTTAAACGATTCCCTCATTCTTTTCCTTTAATTTTTTTTTTGTTTTTTTCTGATAACAATTTTGTAAAATTAAAGATAGAACTATAAATAATACAAACAACAACAATGACAATAGTACTAACCAACAAGTACAAAAATAAAGAAAAATAATAAACACACAAAAAATGGCTTTCAGGTGTAAAACAGGAGCACTTAGCCGTTAAAAATCCTAACATATTATTACTGTTACAGTATGACTATATGAAAACTAACAAAAACTAATAATAACAAAAAATAAACTATTAGTATATGGTATAGTTATTATGATAATAATATACACTACTTCTACTTGTAGATATACAATTTTGAATTGTTATATGCTTGTTCTGAACAACTATGCAATCCAAATTCAATTCACTTTAGTTTCAGTTCATTTTGGTCCCGTTTAACAAAACCTGATTTTTTTTGTCTAATTTTTTTTTTTTTTTTTTATGAATACATCTTTAAAAAAGTAAATTTATATAAAATACTGTAGATATATATGTGTTTATGTATATTTATGTATATTTTTATATCCATTATCCATTTATAATTTATATTAAAAATCGTGGAAACAAAAATTAGGATAATATTGAAATATTAATGAAACAATTTCACAAAGTAGACAAATTATTTATTCATCAACTGATGCATTTTAAAATGAACATTTGTTTCTACATAAATGTATATAGTATATATATTTTTATAATGTGCATATACAACTATGTAAAATTTTTTATATAAAATAAAATATGTATTATATCCAAACATAAAAAAGATTTTAAAATATAATAATTATAATAATACATTTTATTCAAATATGTACATCTACATGTATAAAAAAAAACTGTTTGCATTTCTTTAAAAAACGAAATATTTATAAAAGGCAAGATAAATTTTTAAACTTTTATAAGATTTTTTTTAATTGCTGTAAATTTTATTAAAATATCTACAAATTTTGTATTTGAACTTTTATAATTCATCCCAGGGAATATTATGAATGCTAAGGTTTATAATGTTTTGCTTTTTTATATAAAAACCATTTTTTTATAAAAATTCTTAGTTAGTTTGAGATATTTTAAGCAGGAAATTTTAAAACGCTTAAGTCAAATTTCTAATACAACAATACCATGAAAATATTTCTTAGAATTTCAATTTTGAAAATATCTGCAACAACCTTTTCCTATTAAACCTAAATTTTAACTCCATAGTATGAGTGTTTTTTGGAGTTAAGTTAATAGCGAATTCTTTACAATTACTGTGTACTGAATATAAAAGTTTATTAAATTTCTCCCTCTTCTTATCAGGTTTTTACTTTAAAAAGGGGATAAATTGCCTATATTGAAATATAAATGAAAAACAAATTGCAAACCAAAAAATAAAAAAGATTTTTAATCAATTCGGATTTACCAGAGTTTTGACATATATAAATAAAAGAATATAGGATTGATTGTACATATGAAATAATTGAATATGCAATTACATACCTAGAGTTCTTCTTAATTTATGTGGATTAATTGCAATAAGGATTTTTTTTTTATCTATAAACGCAAATATTTCATTTTTAAGCAAAACTTAATATGCACTAGAGACTTGTCAAATCCACTTAAACTCACACCCACCTTTTTATATCAACTTACAAAGCAAAAATATTACAAATTGAAAAAAATGCTTTTTTCAAACAATGTTCATATACATATCTATACTTTTGTATGTATCATGTATTTTCAAATTATTCATAAAACCGATTTAATAACTACTTAATATAAAACATAATTCTAGTAAAATTTAATATTAAAATAAATTATTAAAAATACAATAACAAAATATAAATTGCTTAGATTTTTATCAAGGAATTTTTTATGAGTTTTCCTGTTTTGTTTAAATTTTTACAGTTATTTTCAAATCAGAGTTTTATAATTGAAATATAATAATAATTATGTAAAATAATAATTGAAATTGATTTCCTTAAACGCGGAAAACATATAATTATTTTAAAATTTATGTTAATATTCTTAAAATGTCTTGAATATTTCAAATTCAGTGGTGTGGTGTTCAAGAAATGAAATATATTTAAAAGTAGAAAAAAATTAATGCATTTGTTTTGTGCAATGTAATAATAATCAAAAAAATCAATTTTCTTTAAAATAAATTAAAATTATTTTTTGTTTTTTAATTTGTATTTCAATCTTAGATAAGCATACGACATTTTACATTCAAAATTGGTTCACTGTTCCATAGAAACGGTTGAAAAGAATTTGAAGTCCTGTAACCAATTTTGTAACTATTTTTTAGAGTAAAGCAAAATTATAAATTTTATATTGTATTTAAAAACATATACATATTTATTTAAAAAACTATATTTAAAAATTTGATATGATAGTTGTATAATAAATGTATGCAATTCAAACATTTTCTTATGAAATTAGTTTTTGCACAAATTTAAATAAAAATTAAAAAAAATGAAAAAGTTTCCAGTTTCTTCTAATATCTTTATTTTATGGAAAAAAAACCTAATTAAATTCAGAGCGTTTAAAAATTATTTTTTCTAAACTTGAATTTTTTAAATTTTTTCTTAAAACTTTTATTTGAATTCAACTAAGGTATGTTTCCTTATCAGAATTTTAGTTACAATTTTGGTATACTTCTATATATTTATATCTATCTACATATGAATATAATATCTTCTCTATTAAATAAATTCTTCAAAAAATTTTGGATAAGGTATAATTTCAAATATTTTAATAAAAAATAAAATAAGTAAAAATATAATGTCAAGTTTTTAGCCTCAGATTCAAACCTTTGTTAAATACTACCAATTTAGCAACTGTCAGAATTTATAAATAATTTCTGCTTTTGTCAAATTCAAACATTAAAAAAATGTGTCATAAAAAATTAACACTCACCACTACTAGAGGCGCTTAATTAGTTTAGAAATATTTAATAAAAATATTTAGTGAAGACCACAACCACCATATTTTAAATAATATTAAAATAAACATTGTTTTGAAACATATTTGAAAAAAGCTATAAAATAGAACAATACAACAAACACAATATATGTAATTAATTTTATCAATCTTTATAAAATATGAATACATTATATAAGAATCTTTTTTCTTTAAATTAACTTACTTTAAAAACATCTAATTACCTTTTTATTTAAAACATATGTATGTTGAGAGTTAGTAAACACTAAATTAAATGATTTTAAAATGCTGTATAAATCAAAAGGAAGACTTATTTTAAGCAACATAAAACAATAGATGAATAACGAATGCGTTTAAAAAACTTATCAGTTATCAGTATGAATACAATGATTAAAAGCAAATCTTCAATCCTACAAGATGTTCAAATATGAAAAATACGTTAAAAACTACATATCTATAACATTTAAAATAAAAAGCTTAAATTAATCTAAAATAATTTCTTAAATATCTAAACATTTTCCTTAATTTCCATTTAATTTTTGTATTTATAAATTAATTTTAATTAAAACTGAAAAATTCCTTACTTTCAGTTTTGTATTTTTTTTTTTTTTAATTAAAAGCATAAGTTTATATTATCTTAAGACCCAATTTGTTATTCATGAAAACCAATTTAGACCTTGTTTCGTTGAAAATAAATTGTCGCGACAAATTATTGCCCCTCACTTACAAAAAAAAAAGAAATAATAAAATAAACTTGCAAAACTTTAGGTAGGTAATCTCCATTAAAAAAAATATATGAATTTACCTATATAAATATTTATACAAATACCTACATATATAAATATATAAAAATAAAATAAATTTAACCTCCAATATAAATAATAGTAAATCCTCATTAAGCTCTTCTTTAATATAATCTTATCTCACTTTTTTAATAAAAATAATTTTAGAGCAAAAACAAAAAATTATAAGAAAAAATAAAAAATTTCACATCCTGAGAGCATGAGTTACTTTGTTTCTTGGTCATCTCTATTAAAAAAATTAGAAAAAAAAAACAAAACAAAAAAATAAACGCAAAGTATTTTGTCTAGAACGGTCAGTTTAGGAAAAATTTAAAAAAATGATACATTTTTAAGCGCTTTATGATATAAAATTATTTTTTTTAGATTGGTCCAAATTTTATTCCTTTTGCTGATTAAATTTGAATTGAAATTTTCATTTTTGTTATTTCTATTTATAATTTGGCATCCTTAACAATCATGACAGCTGTCTAGGGCAAAATAAGATAGGACTTTTGAATATGGAATGCATAACTACGAGTATTTTTGAAAATGGAAAATCGAAATTCAATTGTTTTGTAAAATTCCGGTTTTTTTTTTTCGTGCAATGAAAGTAAATATAAGATTAATTTAAGTTTATTAATTCCTTTTTTAATGTGTAAAATCCTTTATAATTTATATAAGTACCTTTCTTTTTGGTTTACAAATTCATTAATCTGTTTTTTTTTTAAATATACCTATAAACTTTTATTAAAAAATTTAAAAACCACTCTAATTTTAAAAATGTATATTTTGGGATGCTTTCACGGCTTTTTAATTCATTATAAATAAAACTAAAAACAACAAAATAGAAATAATAAAAAAAAAACATTTCTACAAAATGTGTTAAATCAACTATTTCCTGTCCAAATAAATATATATGTATACCTACTTAGATATCATTGCATCTATGTACATATTGTATGTACTATATACATATTTTAAATGTCTATCAGAACAAAAAATCTAGATTTTATTTATACTCTTATATATATGTATCTACTAATTCAAGATAATTCCAAAGATAAATTATAACGGAATGCTTACAAAAAATATAATAAAAAATAGTATATTAATCTTATTTTACTAAACGAAAGTCATATGTAGAAATTTTCATTAAGAAAGCTTTAAAATTCTTCATATATATTTTTTTTAATCATTACCATTAATTTGTAATATAACTGTAAAAAAAATATTTTATATGGTATCAAATAAAAAAACTAAAATATGAACAAAAAAAAGCAAAAAAAACTAAGTGTGATGCCGTTTTACAGTTATAAATTTTGTGCAATAATTTGTATAATGATAGAGGATTTCGTATTAAATTAGTATGTTAGGTTGTGTTGTGGTTTTTTTAAGTTACCGTATGTTATATTGGTTAGTAGTACTATATTAGTGTAACAAGAAGCTTTAATTTGTCAATTTAGGGTAAAATTGCACTTGTTTTACAGCAAACAAGGGTGATTAAATTAGAAATTTATTACCGACGAACGTCATAATTTTTTAATTTTTTTTTTTTTTGTATTTTTTTGCAAACAAATTTGCATGGTAATTTTTTATAATCTAGAATTATTATATGTATGTATGTAATGTATAATAGTTTAACAATAATTCTTGATAAATGTTTTTTATTGATGAAAGCCTTGAATTATATATAAATCTAAAAACTAAATATGATTATTTATTGCATCGGAATCTCCCTTGGATGCTCCTAATATAAAATATTTAAAATATTATTTATTGTAATAAAAAATATTTTATAGTTTTACAATAGAAGAGAATATATTTCTTACAACTACTTTAAAAATATAATAATTCTCAATTAATTTAGGAAAATGTCGATTTTTGACTGTTATTAAATTAAATGGGAATTATCCTATCACATCTCTATCTCATTTTGAAGTTAAAAGTTGTTCTAAAGAATTAACGAAACTATATCGCGAGTTTCGCGAGTTTTCAACAATTCTAAGAAGTTTTTATCAGAACATACCTTAATGCAAAATTTAAAACTAGGTCAATACTACCTTATTATATTAAATTCTATATAGGAATAATTTATTTATACATCTTTATATTAGGTTCAATTTCAATCTATTTTGTACTTATAATTCGCTATATTTTATTTTTTTAATCCAAAAATGATAAACTTACTTATTTTGTAAGAATAAGCATATATTTTCTTTTATATAATCTGTCCGCGCATTTTGTTATCACTATTTTGTTCTTTTATTTTCACATTTAGTCTTATAAATGCAAAATATAAAATAAGTATAATAAAATTAAATAAAAGAAATAAAGTGAAATAAAAAAAAATTATGAATAAATAAAATAACCACACTTTTATCACTTTTGATATATCAAATTAGTTTTGATTAGGCTCAGTTATGTACTTTGTATATATGTTTATACTTTTTTATATATAAGATCGCTATTTTTTATTTATTTCCAAAATTGCGGGGGCTAAAAGGAAATTCTCATATGCGAGTACATTAAAGTAAATTTGTAAATATGTTAAAATGTATATATTTATTATATGTACATATAAATTTATTTCATATGTACATTTAATTCGAGATTATTTTATTAAACGAGATTATATTTTTCATAAAACTAAGTTATGTGATATGAGATTATAACTTCAGTTTTAGATATTCTTTCAGTCTGGAACCGTTCGAGATAAGTTTTCTCTTTAAAATATTTTTGCGCTGCCGGTTCTATATTAAAAAAAATATTTATTCAAAATTTTATATTAAATATTTGCATTTTAAATTTTTTTTTTATTAATATATTTCATACTGAAAAAATTGAGATCTTTTGCTGCGAAATACGATTCGTGAACTCTACTATAAGGATTAAGGATTATTCTGGATATATTTCAATCCTGGTCCAAGACTTAAAAATTCTTTTATAGAAAATTAAAATTTTAAAGTTCTTGAGAAAAAAAAAAATTAATCAAATGAAACTTAAAATATTCTAAATAATAGAAGATAAATTAAAAAACTTTATGAAGTTTTTCATTCATAAAAATTTATTAAAGTTCAAAAAAAAATAATTTTAATTAAAAAGTGTAATATTTGTATACTAAATTACAAATCTAGTCTTTTGAATAATATTAAATATAAACTAACCGTAAGCGCTAAGGTATCGTTACTTTAAAATCGCATTAACATCTTCAACTAGAAGGAACATAATAGTTTGATAAAAATTTGAGATTAAATAAAGAAAAGTTGATGCATTTATAACAATTTTTTATTTTTAACGTATTAAATATTGATTTAAAATACTGACTTAAAAAAGGAGTGTAATTTATAGACAAAATGCAACATCAACATACTGAAGCTGAAGATGCAATTGATGCCTTCCAAAAATATTATGCGAGACCTCCTGTTATCGCAAAAAAAAAAGCTTTAAAAAATCTTTTCTGGAATCCAATTGACAAAAGTGTTTTTGGAAGAACAGGTGAAAGTTGGAGTAAGTATAAATGTTTCAGGACATTCAAAAATAAGAACTATAACATTTAATTCAAGATTATATTTTAAATCAAAAATTGAAACATTGTAAAACATGCTTCTTAATATAAACAATTTGGTGTTCATTTAGCGTAAAGTTCAACCATAAATTTAAATAACGGATAGAAAAATATTTTACTTTAATTCTAATTAGAAGGTAAAGAAAAAAAACACATGGTCTGTAAAATATAAAAACAGAATTATTAATTGCTCACCTGCCTTGCTTATTTAATATTACTTATTATAACTGTATTTTTATTATTATTATTATTATTAGCAGACGCTTTTGTGTTAATGACTTTTATTATACATAATTTGTTTTATCCTTTTTTGAAATAACATAAAAGGAACTTGTGTTGGTTATGCGCAAGAACAAATCGTCATATAAAATAGTTTTTCTCATAGAATATTTCTTCAACTAGGTATAACGATTTTTATTTTTAAAGCAAACTGAAAATTTTAATTAATTTAAAATATACTTATAAAACAAATTCAAATATTAAACCCAAAAATAAAATTTAAGACACATATATAAAAATGTTTATAAGTATAGAAAACCAGCAAATTTAAAACAGGAATTATTTATTTTCATTTTGCGTTTTTTTTTAAGTTAACTAATATAAAAATTTACAAGCTTTCATTATGAATCAAGAACAATTTCAATGATGCCGGATATTCTAATTAACAATGAAATAAGTTGAACTTAAAATACTACATAAATTAGCTCACATTTATAATTGTACTGAAAATTAAAGTGCCGCAAAAGAGCAAATTTTAGTTTGCTTCTTCCTATGAAATCATGAAAACTAATTTAATTAAAATTCAATGAATTGAATGAAATGAAGAGCTTTTGTTGATTCAATTAACAAAAGTAAGATTTTAAACCTTTATTATATAATTATATATATTTATTTTACAATAAAAATTCATATTATAATATAATTATAGCGTAAATAGAAACCCGATTTAAAATTTTTTAATTTGTAATTAGGCTAATGAAAATTAGGAAAACATGGAAATTAGTGTCAATTCCTCTTCCACATTTAAATTTGTTGATTAAGTACAAATTTTTTTTATTGTAATATTCTGTTATATTATTATAAATGATTTATTTTAATATTATATCATATATATATATATATATATATATATATATATATATATAATTTTAATACCCCACATTAAAAAATCATGCAAATTATGATTACTGGATTTTTTCAGCCTGCATTACTAATGCACTTTGGTTTGATATGAACTTGAAGCATCGCTACCTAATACTGCTTCACAAATGCTTGATCAAGGTTAAATTTATTTTATATATATTTTTTTGTTGTTTTTAATTAATAAATTGAATAAAATTGAAATGAATATAAACAATGTTTCAATAGTTTATTCTGTTTTCTATTTAGAACTTTTAATTTTCAAATAAAATTAAAAAAAAAAACCAATGTTTTTGTTTATTGTCACTTTTTTATTCAATTTTTATTGGGGGGAGATATATCATTTCTATTCTGTGAACAATTTTAAATTATCTAAAAAACAATTCATATACTTAAACATGAACACTAATATAATTTTGGTCATTTATTAAATGAGCATTGAACATATCAGATTTTATATTGAATTGAATTTTAAAATTTTAATGGCTTTTGTCAATTACATATATACTAGTACATATTATTTACATATTTTTTTAATATATAAATATATAAATTTAAATGTATTTTTGAATTTATATAGGTGTTCAATAAATTCAATAAAATATAATCAACGACTTTTCAGTTATAATCAAACTCGTTATTAGTTGACTTTATATTTATTCTTAATCTCGTTTAAAACCTTATTAAGTTATAAACATATTTTTTGGCATATATATAAATATATATAAAGATTATAAAATTATTTGAAAAACCAACTTTTATACGTTAGCAAGGATAATGTCAAAAAAAATCCTTTTTAAAATAATTTCAAATACAACACAAAAACTATCTTTTTCATATAAACAATCAAAAAATACAATTTACAAATACAATTTCCGAAAATCTTCAGTTTTTGATTTGAAAAATTTCGATATTTGTTTTTTGATAAAAACACCAATGAATTAAACTTTTAAAAATGAGTAATTTTGTTTTCTTTTTTTAACAAAAATAAAAAATAAAATATTCATTTAACAATTAAATAACTTGATCTTCACAATATTAATTTAAAAACCTTATAATTATTTTATAAAAAATAAACAAAGATATTCCAACAAAAAATGCATGCGTTTTAAAATTCTACTCAAAATTATTAAATATGTATACATAATACAAAATTTTATAAACTATTCTTCCAACAAAATTCGTGGAATGTGTATTATATCACTTTATTAAGAAACTAAAAATTAAGAAAAAGGCATATTTCCATTATAAATGAGAAATTCCAATTCCAGTTCCAATTTGACTTTCTTTTATTCAACAAAAACCTTATTGTTATATTTATTGCATTCCAATTCCACTTGGTCATTTTTTTTCTTGTTATGAACCAAACATTGGTCATTCAATTCTTATATTTTTTAATTATATATTTTTACTCAAGAGTTTTTATGCAAATTTCAATTTCCAGTTTAAAACTAATAAATTACAAAAAAAAAATAAGTAACGTATTACAAAATGAATTTTCAAATTATAATTACTAAAAAATAAAATGGTAAAACAATTTGAAACAAAACTAATAGCAGTATGCGTAAAGGAATATAAATGCTTAAACAATAAACTAATAGTTTAACATGAAGAAACCCTACAAATAATTGGATCATCAGTACGAGCTAGAAACGTACTTTAAAAGTAAAGGTATAATACCATAATCTTACTTTAAAATAATTTATAAATCCCCAAGAAAATTTCAATAAATATTTTATGGTTGATATTTTATTTTATAATTATTGATCGTTGCTTTTCTATTAATATTTTTGAATAAGTATCCTATTGTTTTTTAATTTTTTTTATTTTGTAAAAAATTTCTTTTACAAGAGCGTAAATTATAATATTAAACAATTCTTTGTCTATTTTCGTATTTTTCATATTAAAAATAATTTTCTCTCAATTCTCAGTTTATAACGTGTTCGTGTACAGTCATTTATTTTTATTTATTATTTTAGTATGTATATATGGGATATGTAATATATATACATTAGTTACACGACGTGTTCTTTTAACAGACTTTAATACAGAAATTTAACCTGATATTTTTTTAGTGCATTTTAAAGAAAGAGCGGGATAGAAATAACAAAAAAAAAACAACGTAATACAATCCCATAGTAGAGGTAATGAATAATAAACTGTTTTCCTTTCCACTCCAACTATACTTGAAATTTCTATTTTCAATGTATTGAAAATTGAAAAATAATGAGAAAATTTCAACCAAAAACTCAAAACCCATTCAAAATAACAAATAATAATTCCATACAAAGATACGTATATAGTATAAAAGAGTTGGATTAAAACATTTTGGAATTCTGGGTTCAAATATCTCAAAAAATTAACATGGTTAGTTTAGTTAACCATAGAAACTACTACTATTAGGTTCGGTTTAGTTAAGATCAATAATGTCGATGTATCATCTATTGAGAGAAAATCGGCTTTAATGTTAAAAAAAAGAGTTAACATAATTTTAACTTAACATAATAATTCAAACCGTTTATTTGTTTTATCATTTAAGAAAAAGACGGGCGTCGTCTCTAGTCAATATTTTAATTTTGTTTTTTTTAGTTGTCTAAATTATGAAAAATTATAATAAATAAATAATCTAAAAATTGAAAGAATTAATTAATAAAATATATATTAAATAAAAATAATTGCATATATTAGCAAAAACATAATTTTTAAATGAAAAAATTGTAATAAAAACTCAAGTGAATTCTTATTATATTAAGATCATAGTATTGATCATATTTTTGAAACAAAAGAAATAAAAAGAATAAAAAAAAAATTAACACCATACCTTTTTGAAATACCTGTATACCTGTTTACCTATATATATATATATAAAATTATAAATACAATTGAATAGATATTTTTTTCTGTATTTGTGTGGAAATATTTTTGTTTTAAATTTTTTCAACAGAGTAGAGAGTTTAACTGAAATTTGTTATATTAATAATATTAATATAAGTAATTATTATTTTAAAGCTAACTTTGGTAGCATTTCTTTCAGTTTAAACATTCTATTAGATGTTTTATTAAAATAAAATTTTTTTATAATTGTTATAAATGGTTTTTGTAAATTTTAATAAACTATTGGTTTTATAATTAAGTGAATCATTTGTGATCATACAATTTGTGATCATTAATTATTAAAATCTATAGGTACATATATGTATATAAATTTTAAGCAAAACATTAGTAGTTTATTACTTTCATAAAACATTTGTTCCAGTTCGCAAAGGACATTTCTGAGCTTGGGAATTTGAGTAATTGAAAAACAATCAAAAACTATTTACTAATTTATTGTTAGTTTTATATATAAACTTAACTGTTAATGTGTTTATTATTTTCAAATGCTAATTATTATTTATACATACCTGTAAATGAGTTTCTTTCTTAAATATAATAAAATAAAGTTACATTTATATACTGAATCTTTGAATGGCTTACTCAAATTTAAATTAGTTGCTCAATAATTGTTATTATGTCCATTAATTTATTTAACTCTAAGGAACCAAATAACGTATTTTCTAAATTACTTTTCTTATGTATATAAGACTATAAATTATCTATTACAATTTTGGTTATTTAAAAAAATATATATTAAAATATACATATAGAAAAAATAAACTCTCTGCTATTTTCAAAACATAAATAAATCAGTTGCAACCTAATAAAATAAATTTAAATAGCAAAATTAATTATATATATATATATATATATATAAATATATATGTTATTTTCTATCTATGTTGTTATTTAATTTTTCTATTACATACAGCTGTGTTGTATTATTAAAAGACTTTTTATGTCCGAATTTGTTGCCAAAAATTACAATATTTTTTTTCTTTTATTTTATTCGAAATCAAATCAAAAAGATCGACCACAGTGCATTAGTGCAATGCAAACTCTTTTCTTAATATTGTGCGTCAATTCAGTTTACCCAGGCTGCATCTTATAATAATTTTTAGTATCTTTTGTTAATTTTAAGAAAAGGAAAAATAATTAATTTTATGTAAAATAAAAATTTTTTATTTTCTCGGGGTTTTATCTTTTTTTTATTCTTTTTTCTTTTTTTTTTTATAAATTTTTTGATTTTATTCATTTTATTAAGTGCAAAATAAAAAAAAATTATTACATAAGAATATATTATGAAATATTTATTAAAAAATTTTTCATTTCCGTTGTAAAAAATTAACAATTTAATAAAAAAATATGAATAAAATTATAAAAAACTAAAAAATTTACAAATAGAAATTAAAAGCGTGTTTTAAGTTTTAAATAAAAAAGAAGTGTATTTAATATCAAAGTAAAAAAAAAAATTAAAAAATCTAAATAAAGCCTTTTAAAGTAAAAACCAAAATACAACAAAATGTCAAAAGCATATCAAACACCATCGGCTCCAATGGAAGATCAAATGTTTGTAAGACAAAAACCTCAGCCCTTTAATTTAAGTAGATTTGTATATAATAAACACGAAGGAACAGTTTTAGGTCGTGATGGTGGTTCATGGGGTAAGAATATTTTTACAATCAAATCCCTTTAAAATTTTATTTGATACACCCTGTTTTAATAAAATAATTTTAAAATTATGATTATTCATATATAATCATATATTTTATATATGATATATAAAAGGCGAATTATATATTTACATATTACCTATATTATATAAATTTTTTACACACGTTTCTTGTTTATTATAAATTTATTTATTTTTAGAGAATTAAATCGAAGAATAACGCTTAGTAAATTATAACAAAATATCGAAAATACAGTAAACAAATAAACGTAAAATATATAGAAAAGTTTAAGCAATTTTAAGTAAATAAAAAAAAACAACCAAACAGAACTTACTGCACACTTCAATAGAAATTTGAATTTTAAAACAGAAAATTAAGATCTCTAAAAATAATTTTACTTCGAAATATAATTTATTTAATATTACATTGATAGAAAACTGCATATTACTGAAATGGACATGCAATTTAAAAGGAAATAAAATCTTAAAGTTGTCTATGAAGTTATTTATGTAGTTTAGTACTAAAGCACTATACTCGTACAATACAAAACACATGGTTTTATTGTAAAACATAAGACTCAACTCTTAAAATTTTTATTTGTTTACCGCCTTTTAACTTTTAGAAAAACATTCATCTTCTATCTATGTGTTGGAGATGCTAAAATGACAGAGAAACATATCTTTAATTGAGTTAAAAGAGAATACCTATTACTATTATTCATTCAAGTTTGTATACTAAAGTTGAAAGTTTTTTTTAACTTAATTATACTTTAATTTTGTTAAATAATGTTACCATATTCTTAATTAAAATAAGCAAATTAAAAAATTTAATTCAAATTCAAATACAATTCGTTTTTTTTTTTATTGATTAATTAATCCAAATAATAAAAACGTAAGGCAAATCCTAAAAAAAACTGTTGTATAATAAGTATTTAAGAATTGTTATACACATGTAAATTGCAATATATCTAAAAATAGTCATGTTTGCATACTTTTAAATGCAACAGAATTTCTATGAAATAAAAATAAAATTATAAATAGTTACAAAAAACCAAACAACTGATATCGTCATAATCTACTTAAATAATTACCGAAACTTAGAGCGTAACATTTAACTGTAAGAATACTAAATAAATAAAATAAAATTAAAGTTTATAAACAAATTAAATACAATTAAAAAAAAAATATAAATTACATGCTATTTACTCAATCACTTAGAATTTTATACAGATGGTAACTTTATAAACTTCAAAAAAACTTTTAAAAAAATTTTATTCTCAATCTCTCAGATTCTAATTTAAATAATTAATATATGATTCATTTATCATAAAATACTATGAATGTAAAAAAAACTACTACTTATACTGAATGGAAGATATTTAGTTAAGATATTATTCACAAGATATTTTTCACTATTCAACATATTATTACAGTTAAACTGTGAAGTACCTTATTGATGGTATTGATTAATATATTTGTATTTAGATAGAAATTATATATTTTACATATAGTTAGGGCGTAGGCCTTTTCTTACTCGTATTTTAATAAGTTATTTATTTAATAAGTTTATAATGTAAATAATTTTACACGCTAGACATTTAACATGTTAAATAATGTACTGAAATAGGTTATGACCTAAAATTTTCAGAAAACTAAAATTTTTTTGTGATTTTTCTTTTAAAAAATTACTAAATCTTATTCAATTAATATTTTTTTATTTCGTATTTAATTTGTTGTCATAAAAATATTTCATCTTATAATTTCTCTTAACTTTGACAACATTTATTAAATTTTACTATTATAGTGTATTTTAGAATCATTTAGTGCGTAACTATACTTGTAGAAATGATTCAAATTCACATTAGAATTTCAAGTTTTATAATTTATATATACAATTGCACATACATATATAAATATGTGAATACAGAAAAATAATATGATTTAGAGTTTTTAAGTCAACAACTTGCTCTCAATTACAACACAATTACAGAAGAACAAATTTGATTGAAGAATACGGGTTAAGTGATTAATTCAGTTATAGTTATTGTTTCTTTTCTTTATTGTTGATTCATTAATTTGTTAATTGATTTATTTTTTATTTTGCTTTTGAATCATTTATTGTTTTTTTGAAGCGTGAAAAATAAATTTCGTTTATTAATGGATTCGAAAGTTAAAAGAAAATTTGACAACAATTTTATTATTTTATTTTGCAAACAAAAAAAACTTTTAAAGCAGATGCAAAAAATTAATAAACATAAATATTATGTTTTAAAATGCATTAATTCAATTTTTTTTAAACTAAAAATAAATATTCTTAAATCCATTTCCATGTTTTGTCATTTCTTTCTTTTGCGAGATTTTAGATTTGTTGCAAAATTGTAATTATTACATACCTATGAGATTATAGAAATAATACAAAAATAAGGAAGGGATATAAGGTTTCAATTGTATAATATGTAATCACTTGCGTACAATAATATGTTCAATAAAAAAATAAACATTGAGATTCACATGACATACTTAAATGTTATTATTTTACAAAGTTTTATTAGATGTACATATTATACATCAGAATTTAATCATATGTATTATAGTTGGTATAATTTTTTAAACATTCTAATACATATATTATTATACTTATATTATCGTAACTGGATTTCAAAGAAATTGAAACTAAAATTGCAAAATATCTTTGAATCCTCCAAAATTCACTGCCACTTTACATTTCTTAAAAACCAAAACAAGTCCAATATCTTCAAAAAAAAAAAGGGAAATAATATATACATAGAGACACGTACATACAATATACATATATTTTTTGACTTACATAGGTATATAAAATAAATATATATATATATATATATATATATTTGATAAATATTAAAAACAAATATTTGTAATAAGTAAAAAATTGTCATTTATTTTTAAATTAAAAGGTCAAAAACTTGGCAAACTTTATTATTAATTTTTTTTAAATTTTAAAAATAAAACCGTACAACATGTATACCTACATTTATACCACAGATAAATAAACAAATATAAGTTAATAAAGCTGTAAATATTAATATACCAATCAGCTTTCTTAAAATCATTTTAATATTTAATGCGCCTCTTTCCGTAGTTATTGTAAACTTTATATAAAAAACAGATAAAATTATAGCTGAATAAAGCTTTTATTTTTTAATCATTGAAGTTAATTTTAAGAAACTAACGGAATTTATATACAGTTATTTCAAAAACTTTTACCTCTTTTTACCAATGTAGAATATGCAGCTTGACCATATTTACATTTAGTTTTTATTTATAAAAGGTTTGAAACTTTGGAAAAAAATAATAAGCTTTAAAGTATTAAAACGAATAAAATTTTTTATAATCCCAATTCCCAGCTTAAAAAAAAAATATGCTTCCAAAGTTCCTTCCAAATTTCTTGAATTAATTAACTGATAAGAACTGTCAAAACGTGACTAAATTTAAATATCTATAACTATGAAATGAAATGATTTATTTAATTTAACCTATTGTAAGTTCCGATTTATAAAGAGTTAAAATGAATAATAGATTAGGTTAGAATTAAAAACAACGTTTAAGTAACGAATCTAAAAAAACAAAATTTTATAAAACTAAACAATTACTTTATGTTAAATTTAATAAAAGGAATACAAATTTAAAATCTTATAACTTTTTAATTATAGCTAAAATTGGAATCTTTTACACAATATTTTATGGAGTATTAGCAGCATTAGTTGCAATATGTATGTGGGCATTTTTCCAAACATTAGATCCACGAAGACCTAAATGGGAATTAGACAGTTCATTGATTGGAACAAATCCAGGTTTTTAAATTTAAAATTTTGTTTTTTTTTTTTATTTTAATTTTGTTGTAAATATTTTTATTTTCTTAAATTAGGTCTTGGATTCAGACCTCAACCACCAGAAGAAAATATAGAAAGTACATTAATTTGGTATAAAGGTACAGAAAAAGAAAACTATAAACAATGGACAGATTCCTTAACAGAGTTTTTAGAAGGTAATATCTCATAATACCGTACATAATGTTTTTGAATAACTGATGAGTTGAACAATTATTTATATATAATAAATACATTTGAATACATATTTTATGTGTTTAGAATATATATTAAATATTGTTGGTATTAAAATAATTAATATTTTTAATTTGCAAAAATTAACAGTTTACAAAACTCCTGGTATGACCGCTGGCAAAGGTCAAAATATTTTCAACTGTAATTATAATCAATTACCACCACCTGGTCAAGTATGCGATGTTGACATTAAAAGTTGGGAACCATGTACTTTTGAAAATAACTACAATTACCATAGGAGTTCACCGTGTGTTTTCCTAAAGTTAAATAAAATATTCGGTTGGGTACCTGATTTTTATAATTCTTCAACAGATTTGCCAAATAATATGCCAAATAGCTTAAAGGATTACATTAGTGAAATGGAAAAGACTCAAAAAGAAAAGGTAAGTTAATTTATTAGTTCTTAGAAAAAAATAAATAATACAATGGTGTTTATTTTGATATTATTATTTAGATGAATACAATTTGGGTATCATGCGAAGGTGAAAATCCATCAGACCAAGAATACATTGGCCCAGTTGATTATATACCAATTCGAGGTTTTCCAGGATATTATTATCCGTATTTAAACTCCGAAGGCTACTTAAGTCCACTTGTAGCAGTCCATTTTCAAAGACCAAAACGTAAATTAAATTTAATAATATTTAAATATTTTGAACAATATTTGAACAATTTTTAATATTTACATTCTGTTTAATTTATTTCAGGAGGTATCATCATTAATATTGAATGCAAAGCCTGGGCACGTAATATAATACACGATCGAAAAGACAGAATAGGATCAGTACATTTCGAGTTATTAATTGATTAATTAAAAAGTTTTAGCAGAAAAATTTATTTTTAAATTTTTTATATTATATAATTATATTAAATAATATAATTAAATTTTTTGTTTCTCTATATGAAAATGCTTTTTGTCCTATAACATAAAACTAAAGAAATTTAACATAAGAAAAAAAATATTTTTGTAGGAGTTTTTAAGACCATAAGCATCTCTTTAAGAATCTCAAAATTTCAATTACATAAAAGATATTATTTTAAAGTTGTAAATCAATGAAAAAGTAATTGTTATTGTTAAAATAAAATATAATATATATATATATATATATATATATATTTAATATATTTTTATATATATTATGTAAATTGAAATTAAAATCTTAAAATTAATTTCACTATTAATTTGAACAACTAAAAATAAAGGAAAGAAAACAACAAAGATGTAATTTTTAAATTCTCAAAAACTGTTGCACTAAATCTGTACCTGCACCTGTATTAGAATTAAATATTAGTTATTTTAATTAAATTAAATTAAGAAATAAAATTTATAAAAAAACATACAGAAGAAAAATTAAGAACCTTATTAATAAGTTTTGTTTTATTATTCAAATTACATTAAAGAAAAACAAATCAATTAAATTAAAAAAAAAAATTCCAAGAAAAGAAAACAATTTATAAACTTTTATAACGAACATTTGTATTTTATAATAAATAAATATTTTTAATTAACATATTCAAAAATTAATATTGATTTAAAATATTAAATATTTGCAAAACTAAAATGTATGTAAAATTCCTTTAAAAAAACATTTTCTAAAAATGAATTTAACGCGAACTAAAATAGATCTTTTAATTTATGTTATTATGGTCATTAAATTTTATAGATTAAGAACTTTCCAATTTCCAATAAAAATAAATTAGAAAAAGCATAATGTGCCTTTAAATCGAAAATAATGTTATTATAATTTTATAAATATACTAACAATCCCAAATTTTTTATGTTATGTACAACTTTAACCCCCCAAAAAAAAACTAAAAAACAATAATTTCAACTACATAATTAAATTAGTTGAAAATAAAGAAAAATTAAAAATTCGCATTACACTCAAACTGCCATTTTGAGAGAATTTATATCTGTTTTAAAAAAAAAAATGATTTTGATTAAGCTACTCAACTCAAATTAATATTTTTTTTTTATATATTTTTTTTTTTTTTTCAAAAAATATGATAACTTTAATATTTTAAAAACTAAATCAACTCCATGTGTTATTTTAATTCATATATAATTCTAATTTTAACCAGTTTAACATTTTTATTTCGTCTTTTTCCCTTGCTATATAGAATCTCAGTAAGATATATATTAATATTACTAAATTCTACTTAAGAATTTTTAGATTTAAAAATTAAATAAAAATTATTGTTGTTCATATAAAATAATTTTAGTTATTATATATAAGAAACAATCAATTTAATAACTAATGTTAAAAAATCAATTAAATTATGCAATAAAATCATAAAACCAATGTTAAATATAAATAAATTCAAAATCTTAAAGAAAATTTTTAAAAATAAAGAAATAAAATAAGAAACTCAAGAAAAATGAATTTTTATTTAAATATAATAAATTGATAAATTGCAAGAGGAAACTCAAAACCTTTTTAAACCCGATTTAACATTATACAAGAAGATAATTACAATAATATTGTTGGTTCAAATTTAAATGAGGTCTGGTCTGGTTTTACGTATTTAAATAATTTCAAATTTCTAACTTAATATCTAATTTACTTTTTTAATTTTGTACAATTAATTTTTAAAGTAAATTAAATATTTATCTATAATCACAGCAGTAAAGCTGGAATTGTAAAATTTTAAATCATACAACACATAACATAAAATCTCATTAATTAATATCCAATATCTTTAAAATAATTTATTATCATAAAAATACAAAAAAAAATTTGAAAAAGATTATTTGTACTCGTAAAATTAAAAATTGTGTTACGTTTCATTGATTTGTAAGGTCCTAGTTATCAGTATATATTTTTTTATCTTTTTATAAATCAAAAACTTTTAATACTTGTTTTTAAAGTACATATACTTTTATTTATCAATTTAGTACATGTTTACTTTGTTATTATTGAAGAAAACATAATTGCAAAAAATTAAATATAACTTAAAGTTAAATTACGTAATAAATTATAATTGATCAAAAAAAGTAAAAAAGTTCCATAATTTCAGCTTATCATATGAATTATCATTAAAGTAGTTAGTCACTTAAGAATGTTTCCATTGCGTTCACCTACTTGTTTTTTTTTTTTTAATTAAATAAGAAAATATAAGAAAAGTATTGTAATCTTAAAAAAAAAAGGCTTTGAATGTGGCTAACCAATTTTTACGACTTATTAAAAAATTTGTAAGAAATGTTAAATATTATTGAAACTAGTTTTTAAAAATGGAAATACGACAGCCTTTATGCAGTGAATTGTATTCTGAAAAATATGTCTTTCTAATTTTTGTAATAGTAAATTATCAGTTCATTATACTGATTTTTTTTCGCAATATATACAAAAAATAAAAAATCAAAAGTTATGAATCCATATGTTATGTTTTTTTTTATTACGTATTTGCATGTGTAATTTAACTCTCGTATATCTAAAAGTTTTAAAACAATTTGTGATAAACCCATATTAACTATTATTTAGTAACTAATTACAAATTTTTAAAGTAAATAACATTATTTTATTTTTTAAATGTTTAATTCGAGGTTAACTTCTTGACGTAACAGTTTTAATTTAAAAAAAATTTAACATACTCAATACATACTTATTTTTAAATTTTATTTAAATTTAATTTTTTTAGAAAAAATAAAATTTTATTATTTTCGGAATTGTTAAATATAATTTTAAGCTAGGTTTTCAATGTAATAAAATCTTACTTATTGTAGTATTCGATTAGTTTTAAATATTTTTTTCTTTTACAATAGGGTGAGTTAGTAAACCTTGACTTATATCCGTCTACCTGAATTTTAAAAATCATTGTTAACCTTTCGACTAATTACTTTATAAAGTTCATTAATTACATTTTAATTAGTATTTTATATATTAGTAAAAATATTTAATATAAAAAATTTATTAAAACAACTAATGATCATTTTATATTTCCATAATTTATTTTTTTTAATTTTTCACGATGAACCATATTTATAAAATTTAGAAAAATTATTTAATTATATTTTGGTGCATATACTCAACAAAATTAAAAACTTAAATTTTGTATAATAGATATAAAAATCACATTCAATATGATTTCTTTCAAATCATGAAAGATATCCACCAAATATTATATATTATATTATATTAAAGATAAACTTCAATAAAAAAATATTTTGTTCAGAAATTTAGCTTTAACTGGTATAAGGCAAAAAATATCTATATATATATTTTTGTTTTAATTATTCCTAACAAAATTTTTAGGAATAAAAAATATTTTTTTTTTAGTATAAGTAACAAATTTAACAATAATTTTTCTTAAAAGCCTTGACATCACATTTTTAATTATTGCATTCTCTACTTTTATATTTGTGGAAATATTTCGTTGAATCTGGTTTTAATTATCATAGTTTATATGATATAATATTTAAATTTCATACTATGTAAAATCAAAATTTTTACACTATAACATTAATTGATAAATAATTAAGTTTAATTTTCTTATAATAATTTTTTATTTAAAATGTTATAAATGTTCTAATTAAACCAAAATTTATTGATTTATATATTTTTTCTAATAATTTTCACCTTAAATTATTTTTTCCAAATGTATCAAAAGTTATTTATTACATAAATTTTGATATTGAAATCTCTAATATACATTTTTAATTAAATTATTTGTTTTTTTTTGTTAAGAAATAAATGTCTCTATTAAATTTCAATTAAAAAATATATCGATTAAATATATATGTTACAGTACAGCAATTAAAATAATAGATTTAATTGTGAAATTAAAAAACGTTTTCAAAAACATAATCAATTTATTATATAATTTTGTTAGCGTTTTTTTAAAAAAAAAAAACAATTACATTAATATTTAAAATATATTAACATAAATCTCAATTTAAAGTTTTTTATTAAATAATATTTATTTAAAAATATAAAGTATTAAAAAATACAAATAACTTTTCTTAACTACACAACTACTTTAGCTAAAAGTTGTATTAAACCCATTTAATACAAATGTTACAAATACTTAAACATTGGAAATAATATTATTATCCTTCCACTCGTTTTCCACGGTTTAAATTTATTCTTATTTATTTTATTTTAAGTTTTTAATTTTTTTTTTGTTTGTTTTTTTTTGTATATTATATTCCTAATGTATACAAATATTAAACAAATTTGCGAATATAAGATGTGAAGATTATGCAAAACAAATCTAAAAGCTACAAAAATATACAGAAAAGGGATAATACCTAAAAAAAAAGAAAAAATTAAAATATAAAAATGCTAATGAGGAAGAAAATGATAAGGAGACACATTGTCGCGACGCCATTAGGTCTCTATTGAATAAAATATATACTATTCTAATTTTTCAAGTGGTTTTTATTTTTTACATGAAATGAAATAAGAATTTTACTAAACAACATTCAACAGGAAATTTTAATTGTGTAATTTTTTATTGTTGTACGTCTTTTTGTTTTAAAAAAAATTCTATACAAATTTTTTAAAACAAACTTTGAATTTTATTTTATTTCACATTTAAAAAATTATCCGTTTAATTTGTAACCTGTTAAAAATGTATTCTAATTAACCAATTTTCTGGAAATTTTAAATTTCTATTTAAATTTTTTTTTTTAACTTGATAATATTGGATGAGGAAGGTTATGTCTACAAACGATATATAATTTATTTATTGTAAAATTCCAAACTTAATTTTAAATATTGATAAAATTTAACCGAGTTCAACTAAAGCACAATTTTTTTAAATTTTTTAGATAAGTAAATCTTAAAAATTAGCTTTATATTGAGCTTAGAATGCTATTGGATTCTGAAATTAATAGTTTACCATATTATATACCTCACCTATTCATTATATGCATTTGCAAATTCATATAATAATAACAATACGTGTACAACTACATTAAAATTTTTTAAATACGCAACAACAAGGTAAAAAAGAAACTAAAATATGCCGCAAAATGGTTTAAAGGTCGATTTGCACTACAACAACACAATGACGACATAGTGCAGTGCAGACCCAGTATTTTTCTATTAATACGGTATTTTCCTTTATTCAAAAAAAAAATCCAAAAGTACTGACCATATTTTCACACAGTATACAGACAAAGAAATCATGTCCGTAAAAATTTATTTTCAACAAAAATAATTTTTGATTATAAAATATAAAAATTTTATTAAAAAAACAGTCCGTATTGACGATAATATCCAACACGGTATTGGACGATGCCGGACAATAATACCAGACGTCACTGTGCAGGTATAGTTAGATTAGAATCAACCTTTAAAAATAAAGCTTATATATAAAATATATTAAAAGATATACATACTAATACATATCTAAATAAATTACACTCTAATAAATTAACCGACAATTCAATTGGAAGAACAACTCTTAAGATTTATTTCGAACGGAATATTGTAAACGGAATATTAGATACTTAATGTTGTCATGTAGTTTTATTGCTGCTATTAAAAGTAATATGTACTACTTTATAAAAAAAACAATTCTTTAAATTAAAAAACTAATTACTGCCAATTATTTAAAGTTCAAACAGAAAAAGAAAATAAGGTGTGTATGTAATCAAGTAATTTATTTTAACGATGTTGTTATCAATTAAAGTCCCTTGTATTCATAACTTAGTTTAAAATAAATACCTGTTGACGTTTAAGCTGTAAATATGTTTGTTAACTTAAAAAAAAGGAAACTAATTAAAAAACACTTAAAATTTTCAAATTTTAATAGTATCTATAATTCGTAGAAAATTTTTCTTTGAATTGAAAAATTTTTTTTTATTAAAAACTGTTTTTAAAAATAAAAACTATAAAAAATTAAAAAATTATATAGAAAATCGAACACTAAAAGTATAATAAGCTTTTGTTTCACTTAACTGAAATCCTGTACAGTTAACAAAAAAATATCTGATTTTATTCCATCAGGATGATGTCATTTTACTTTAAATCACCCATATACGATACGAGTACTTAACGTAGCTCTTGCTTTTGTTTTATGTTCGAGATACACAACAACTTTAAAGTTCTATTTGAATTTTTTTGGTTTATTTTGTCGTAAAAAAACTAAATAAAAAACAATTAAAAGAGAGAAAAAGGGAGAGATTCTGATTTCTGGATAGAAGGAAATTTATGAGTATTTTATATAAAAGAAAACAAAAGAATTCAACAAACATTCTAAAGTTTTTAAGAATAAACTAAGAAGTTGTAAAATGCATAGATTAAAAAATCCCACTTAACTATTCTCCCAATATAAGAAAACATTCATCTTTAAGGTTAATTTTTGTGCCTATGGTAAAAAATAATATAATATACCTATAGGTATTAAAATATAAAATACCTATATAATATAGGTAGATTTATTTATTTAAGTATTCCGTTTACGTCTAACGTCGTCTAATTATTTTAAAAATGTATTATAGAATTAAATAGTTCAAACCAAACTATTAATTTTCTAAATTTTCGTTTATTAATACTTTACATATCTATAAATGAATCTTTAGATACCTATCCGAAATTTTGATTTTTTATTATTATTTTGAAAATATTTTAAATAAATTAGGTGATTAAATCAATTAAAATAGGTATTATCTAGATTAAGATTATTTTACGATAAACATTTCCATCCTTATAACTTAAAAGTTCTAATTCGTTCCATAGAGAAGAGAGGATATATTCAATGCCAGAAATTAATAAACTCACCTTTTTTTTTAAATTAATTTAAGTTTTATTACTGATAATATTAATTATATCCATATTCATACATGAAAATTTGTATGTACTTAAGTTAATTAGTTCACATGAGGTAACACTAATCAAATCATTAAAGTATACGTATTACTAGTAATACGTTTTTACGTATACTATACAAACATGAATTTCTTAAAATCCAATAGCTACAATGCAACACTACTTAAAGTACTTTAACATTACTATTTACTACTATACTATTTTTATAAATCCGAATTTCTATACAAAACAATTTAATACAAGGTGTTTAAGTAAAAATTGAACGCTACATAAAAAAAAAAAATAAAATAAAAAATAAATTCAAATAAGTTATTATTTTATATTCTCTTTTTATTTTGTTGCCAACGACATAATGTTGATTTTATAATATTTACTGTGTGTTGTAGAGAAATGTGTTGAAATAAAATTATATGATTATATTTATATATAATACAGTACAACAACTCCAATATTTTTCTGATTAGGTATTGAAGAAGTAATAAGGAAAAAAAAGCAACAAATGATTTTTTTTAGTTCAGTTACACATTCGCAGTCAGTCTGTCGATCGCGTTGGTACCCGAAGTATTAATCGGAAAAAGATAAAAAAAAAAAAAATTAAAAAAGGCAAAAAATATAAAAAAAAAAAATATTTTATTAAATATTTCTTTTTCCGAAAAAAAACATATTGTTTTTTTTCTTTCTTTGTTTTAAATAACACCGAATGCAGTTTAACTAATTAAGTAATTAATTTATTATTATTTAAAATATTAAATTTTTTTAATTTTATTTTATTCAAACATTTTCTAAAAATAAAAAAAAGTTGAAATATTAAAAATTATATAATTTATTTTTTAAGAGCAAAAAAATTTAAAAAAAAACATTTTCTTTTTCTTGCTTAAGGAAAATTCTATAATTAAGAATAATAAATTATATAAAAAATTAAATAATTAATTTCAAATAATAAAAAGTGTGATTTTTTTCAATTTTTATTTATTTATTTTGTTTGTTTTTCTTTTTTTTTTTTTGCTTTAATTTTTATTTTATTTTTTTTTTTGGTTTAACTAATATATAAAGTGAAAAATTTTATAATTTTCTTGATGGTGCTTTTTTTTTTACTATACCACATATCTTTCTCTCCAAAATATCTTAGTATTAAAATAAAATCCTAAAATGATATTTTTAGAACAAATAAAATAAAAAAATAAAAAAAAAAAAATTTAGTTAACTAAATATTCTCATTTTGGAAAAATAAAAATCAAAACAAACTAAAATTAAAACTATTTAAAGATTTGAAAACAAATTACTGCTCCACTATATTATATTATTCCATCAAATTTAAATAAAATATTTTCTTTTCTTTTTCATTTTTTTGCATTAATTCGCAATTAAAAACAAATCTGAATTATTAATAAAATTAAATTAAAAAAATCAAAAAATTGTTAAAAAAAAATATTAGAAAATCAACACATCAAATAACAAAGATCATCATACATCAAAAATGACAGACCACAAAGCAAGAAATGGTCAACCAACAACAACAACTTATGAATTTCAATTTCCACAACCAAAAGAAAAGGTACCATTTTTATACTTTCTATTTAATCCAAAGGATGGAACTTGCTTAGGACGTACTGCAACAAGTTGGGGTAAGATTTTTTTTTTTTTTTTGTTTTTGGTTTTTGAACAATATTTCTTTGAAGATATATTAGGTGTAATATTAATTGAAAATTATTTTAAATTTAATAAAAAAACTAATTTTCAATCTTCTAACTAATCTTCATCTTGTTTATATATATTTGGATATTTTCCAAATGTTATATATTTTGTCGGTCGGTGTCCTTGAATTTTTGAATTTAATAGAAATCCAAAAAAAAAAAATTTTTTTTTCAAATCACTTCAATTTTTTTTTTAATTTTTGTTTTTGTTATACTTATTTTATGCTCTGGTTGATCAGTGTTGCTAATTTAAAAATAATAATATATGACAAGTTGTTTGACATTTTAGCAATTGAAATTATAAATAATATTGAATAATGATTTCTTTTTAACTCTTTCTTAAGTTAATTTCTCAAAATTTATTTTCTCTCAAATTCTCAAAATTCTCTACCGCCAATTAATTTAAACACCTTTATATTTTTGCAAATAAGTATATGAAATAATTTAATTAAAGTTTAAAATAATTTATTTAAAAGAAATATTTCTATTAAAAATAAGGTGTACTATACTTAAATTTGTGGCTCATAATTACCCACATAAAAATTTCTCAATTTAATTTTCCAATCGAATATTATGAATAAAGCATTCGTAATCTGAAAAAAAAAAAAAAAAAAAAAAAATTAATAAGTATGTCGATCTTTTACTATAAATATTATTACAAATATTCATACAAATTAAAATGTGTGAACGTAATCAACGCTATCAAATCGCATATTATGTATTATTATAATTTATTGTTTTTCCTGATAAGAATTTACATTACACCACAATCCACATGTTTGAATACTATTCTAAATTTTCCAATTCATTTATTTTTTTTATGAATTTTTCGAAAATAATTATTAAAATATACGTCATAACACAATGCTGTCTGTTTTATGAGTTCAATATTACTGCAGAGAAAAATAATTTATACGAATACCTATACGTGAACGCATTATGAACCTAAATAATTCTTCTTTATTCTATTTATTTATTTGCACTGTAATTTCGTCAAACAGTAATTAATGTAATCAAAATGTAAACTGAATTTTTCAGAAAATTTTTAATATAAAATAAAAATTAAAAAAAATATTATTAACCTTTTGTTTTTTTTTTTTTATTTTGATTTAAATGATAATAAAACCTAGTTTTTTTTTTATTTATACAGTTGTTCTTTAAAAAATACAAAAGAAATATTATACACCTTTGTACATTTGAAACAATATTTTTAAAGAATCTGTTAAATTTTTAAATTTCAAAATGCATGAAATTGTCTCTTTTAACATCAAAATTATATTTGAAACAAAAAAATTATTTCTTATTCTTAGCCTTGTTTACTTTTATAAAAACATCGTGACAAATTTTATTCAATTTCAAAAGAAAAATTATCATTATTTAAATAATTATAATAATTATTTTAAATACTTAAAAAAAAAAAACAATTTCAAATAAAAATTTTATGGCTGAATTTTGATTATTAAAAATTTTTTTACTGAAAATTGTAAGAGTTTCCTAATTATCCAGTCAAATAATCAAATTAACTTTTTTTTTTTTTGTAATTTCAACTTGAAATACCTATACCTATTAGTATTAACTTTATTTTTTACTAATATTTTATATAAGTATGTCTGGCTCTAGATTTTAAAAGTATGTGTATAAATGTATATATTATATACCTTTTATAAAAATATGCTTATTTTACATTAATATGATATTTGCGATAAGAATTTTAAAACAGCATTTTTTTTTTCAACTTTGAATTGGTTTTCTTTTATATTTCTGTTTATTTAAATTAATATTTTGTTTCCATACACATTTAATTTTATTTACTTAATTCTCTAGTTATTCTCAGTGAATAATATTATATTGTATTAGTATATTTTTTTATATATATATATATATTTTTAATAAATAAAAATTATATTAGTATTAGTGCATTTAAATATTTATAAGATCGTCATTTTGCATAATATTTTTTTACCTAGAAATTTTTTATACTTTGATTTAATTTTTGTAAACAAAAAAGCAAATATAATTAATTCCTGATAATAAAGTTAATTTTATTATGTGTAAAAAAATTTTAAATATTTTAAGATCACTTGTTTTGAAACAATATTTCTGAAGTCAAATCAAAATACGTCATTTAAAATATAAATTTCATATTAAAATGGTGCTTATTTAAGCATTTAACTCTCTTTGCTTTCATTAAACTCTTGGATTTTTGAATTAATTTTCAATTTAATTTGCACACTACATTAATTAAAAAAAAAAATTGTATATATAAAAAAGATTACGCAAATAATGGGAATTTCCTAATAACACGTAAGTAATAGATAAATATTAATAATTGGAATTTGGAATTAATGATTTTTTGTTTTTTAGTTTCTTAAAATTTTTAATTAGTAATTCTTATTTGGAAAATATTTATTACTGTCCCTGTAAGAAAAAATAATTTTCTAAGTATTTTGATAGCTTTTTATATTATATCATTTTTTTATAATTTAAAATTAAATTTTTATATTAATAACATAAAAAAAGAGTCACTTACAAAAATAAACAAACATGTGTTTTAACCAATAAATTCTAATTATAGAATGTCGAATTCGAACTACAAAGATTTTACAACATTATGAAAGTATATTGAATATGAAATTCATTTATTATATTCCATAAAATGAAAATTGTTGTTAAATAAAAAAAATAATTGCCCTAACTATTTGGAAAAGTTTCTTACCTTTTATTGAGCTCAAAAATAAATTTACTTTTTAGCTTTTTAAATCTAGTTTGATATATAAATTTTTTACTTGACATTTTATAAATTATTTTTACAAAAGTAAAGAAATATAAAGAACGAAAATTTTTTTTTTATCTGTATCTGGAGTTTTTAATTTCTTTATTTATTTTACTAAATTATCTAAATCTCATATTTTTTTATTACAAAAAAAAAAATACGATCACGTTGAGATCACGTTTTAGTTAAATATCCATTGTATTTTTGCAGCGTTAGCAAAATACAAAAAGAAAAAATGCTGTCAACTGGTTCTTTTATAAGTTATATTCTTTATTCCCTCAGTTCGAAATTTATTCTGAACAAAAACAAAAAAAAAAAAAAAAAAAAAACAAAAAACGATAAGTACAAATCAGGCAAGGTACAAGGTAAACCGCTTATATGAGAATAAAGGATTCCCCCTTATTATTTTTTTTATATGTTTACATCATTTTGAACTTCAAGCGGTTGTTGAAATTTTTAAATAATCCATTTTTATAAAAAATTACTTGGGTTAAAATCCTATAGATGATAATTTACAATATTAAAATATATTACACTTAAAATAGAGAGTATTAGAATCTTATTCAAAAATTTTATATACTTAAGAACTTTGAACAATTTTATTATTGTTATAACTGTTTTTTATTATCTAATTGAATTATAAAGTGCCGTTTAAACTAAAAATTTAATGCATAGCTAAATAATCTATGCGAAGTTATTTTGCAATTATACGTATAAACAATAATTTATAATTGAAGCAGTTGTACTTGTACAATGTACAATTAAACTCACTTCTAATATGATAACCTCTGTATATGTATATATATTCTTACCTTTAATACACAAACAGTTAGATAAAAGTTGTTAATCTCAAGTACGCCTTATATTAAATATTGCTCTTGAAAAATAAATCAATTTATTTTGCTTACCTTGTCAGAAATGACACAATTGTATATATGTATTTGTATTTTTAAATGTTCTTTGAAATATGAATGTATTTTTATCAGTTTTTAATTTTTATAAGGATCTTGGTATACAAAAAAAATTAATTAATAGTTACATGTCGCCAACATTGTAGATAAATATTGTAGATTTTTATTTCAATTTTTGTTTATAAAAATTATCGATATTACTTATATAAAGTTTAAGGTGAATCTTACACATTAAAAAAAAATAAAATAAAAAAATGACTTATGTGCCAGATTTATTTTATACAATTAAACTTTACAA
Source organism: Dolichopus griseipennis (assembly GCA_963082915.1). Lineage (NCBI taxonomy): Eukaryota > Metazoa > Arthropoda > Insecta > Diptera > Dolichopodidae > Dolichopus > Dolichopus griseipennis. Next base: position 574,527 of record OY720444.1, on the reverse strand, counting down.
GTATTTTTGTATACGTTTTCTTTTTTTATTTCATTTTGATTAAGCTCGGGTGGTTGTCGTTTTTTTGTCACTAATGTATATTGATGACTTATTAAAACATATTTTTTTTTTATTAAGTATAAAAATTTCTTTTAAATCTCTTAAATTTTTGGGATTTTTGAATTTTCTTTTACTTTATTTTAATTAATATCTTAAGGTTAGAAGGTTATAAAATATGTCAAAAAATTATTGGGCAATTCTTAAGAGCAATGTTAAAACAAGTAGTCAAAAAAAATCTTTTCTTATTAGTATAGTAGATTAGTAAAAAAATTTTAAGGACCAACAATCTAAATTGAAAAACACCTTTAAGTAAATGTTTTAAAAGAATTTCTTCTGCATATCATAAAATTTCAGAGTTAAATTAATATTTTCTCCCATAAGTATGCAATCAGGTTTTCCTTGGATTTATTTATAATAGATTTATATATATATATAACCGATGGTTTTAAAATATTTCAATATCATTTATGATATGTATTATTAATATAAATAAAAATAAGATAAAATAAAATTAAGTGGGGCTCTTCAATAGTGGAGGTTAATAAGCCATAAAATAATAACAGATTTTGTAATATTTAACTGAAAAAAAATAACTGAAAAATCAATTTATAAAATTCCATTGCTGACCAAATATAGTTTAAATATAAAATATATAGCATTAAAAACATTAAATAAAATTAACTATAGTTAAATCTTTAATGGCCGTAGTTAATGCCGTTAGAATATTCCTAAATATAATGTAGTTTGTAATATTAAATATAAATTTAAAAATAAAGAAGTATTTATATACTTAAAATTTTATTTAAAAATTTAATAGATCACCTTATATCAAAAACCAAAGCCTTTCTAATAAACAACATTCAATTAAAGCACTCTTAAATATTTAATTCAATATAATAATTAAAAACTGATCATAAAATATTAATTTGAAGCTTTAAAAAATTTATTTATAACTGAAATATTAAAATAATAACTATTATTCATAATATAAAGCTTGATTTATTGCCGTTTTTGTATCCATATTATTTTAACTCAGTATATTTGAAAGGGAAAAACAGTGGATAAAATTTAATATTAGCATTACTTTTAGGCAGTTCAAAGTTAAGAAAGTTTTTAAAGCTAAATAAGATATTCTAGATGTCTTTTGTATACATACATATATCAAAATATTTTTGTTAAAATATTTTTCCAGTTTTAAAGGGTTAATAATTTTTAATGATTATGAAGTTAAAATAAAAATCAAATACTTTTTAAAATTAAATAAATATTAATTGAAGTCTGTTTTTCTTTCAGATTATTACTATCGTAAAAATTTTACGACAAACTTTTACATAATAAAAAAAAAAGTCCAGATAATAATAAATTTAGTATGAAATTATTATTGTTTTAAAAAATATTATAACTTTAGCTTAAAAAAAGATTTTGAATGTTTTTAAAAAACATAAATTTTTATAATTTGTAGGTACATACCATATGTAATAAAATATCTAATAAAAATCTTAAACTTATTTATTTAAAAATCCACTAAAGAAATTAATTGAATAATCATTTTTTTTGTTTATGTTATATAAATAAATTATTACTAATAAATATTAGTAAGTTAATTTTTGAATTTGTCATTAAAATTTTCCATTGTAAAAACATTTTACATAACCCCTTTGGCATAGCAACAGCTAACTTAATACTAATATTTGATACAAATGTTTTTTATAATGTCATTTTTTATTACATTTATCACATATTTAATTCATTAGAGGCGCTTATTTAATAAACCTTTAAGGAATACTTAAAAAGTTTACCAAAAAACCGTTATAAACTATATCTATGTTATTACCAAACTTTTGTTTTTATTGTGTATATAGTGTATACATTCGTTACTATAATTTATTTAAGAGGACATTCAAATTGCGTGTCCTACTTTGTTTCTAGGGAATAAGTTTTGGATAACTACTTACAATGTCTATAAACAAAGAAAGTTAATTAAGGTGCGTAATATTATAATTGCGGTTTGGTCATCACTCTATCAATCTAAATAATAGGACATATGGTGTAAAAATATGGTTACTTTTTATATAGCTAATTTATTCATTAATTTCATTTTTATTTTGGAAATATTTTTGGAGACAAAAAAACAAAAATTTTATCACAAAAGGTGGAAATAGGTAGTTCTTTATAATTATTTTCGTTAATATTTCTTTAAAATTTCCAGAATATTTTATAATATTTTATGTAAGAAATAGAAAAACAAAATTTGGTATACACAATGTTATTTTTTAATCTGTCAAGATTTGAAAACATAATATTAAAATAATATTTGGGTTTTATAAATTATAGTAAACTTTAAAATTTGAATTTATACAAATCTCTGATTGTGACGTTTTAGCATAAAATTTTATTTAAAGCATTTCAGCCTTCTCTATTAGATTTTGTCAGGGTTTTTTTGTTTTTATTTCAGTTTAGTTTTCATTTCATTAAAATATTTATTAAGATATTTATTAATAATTTCAAAGTTTTGTTTATAATACTGTCAATTCAGGAACGTTTAATTGATACAAAATATAAGCTGCAGCCATCAAATCAAATAATAAGTTTAAATCTTTACTATATATTTCATTAAATATTATGAATATACTTATATTTATTTTTATAAAATTGAATTGCTGAGCAATATTCTAAAGTTCATCCTTTTATCAAAACTTCCATCAGACAATTTTCTTTTATTAGTATTAAAGACTAGACAAAGCAATTTTTTGTTTTGCTTATGTTAATTTTGAAAATTATTCATCATTTTTAAAAAGTAAACACCTTCAAATGTTTCAATCTTTATAAATATATTGTATACACATAAATGCTTATATTTTTGATTAAAAAAAAAAATAGGCTCTAAAAATATACTCTAAGTAAAACCCCCCTCTTCTTTACCATTTTTTTTAATATTATCTTTTAAATCCAATACAATTTTCCACCTACAAAAAATTAATTTGCATGAAAAAAAGCAAAATAAAAATATTAAAAAAAATTTTGGAAAATTAAAAAAATTAAAAATTTTTTTTTTCAAAATATTTTCTTTTTTTAAAACACACGATTTTTAAAATATTTAAATTATGCTTGTGTATATCTCGTAAAAATAAAAATATAATTTCTTTAGTTAGTTGTGAGTTGTGACCGAAAACATTAAAAAAGTTTACGTCATAAATACGCCAATTGAAGAACACATTTTGTAAAATTTTAAGAATAAATGGAATATACGTATAGATTTTGGCTATAATAATATATTAAATCCTCTATATATATACATAGAAAAAAATCACCCCTCTTTATATATACTATATTTATTTAAATCATAATTAAATTTAATTATCTAATTTGAAAGAAAAATTATAATTTATTTTTCATTTTGCTTTTATTTTGAACCATTCAAAAGTATTTTGAAATACATAATGACTATAAAGTATTTTAAATAGAATTTTAGTATAAAAAATTCGTACCGTACGCAATATAAAAAATATTGATTTAACTGTAGAATATTAAATATTTATTATTAATAATTTTTGACAATTTCACGATCCTCATTAATCAAGTATAGATTATATAAAAACTTAAATCCTAAACCTATTTTTTAGAAGGAATCAAATAAACAACAACAAATCTAATCTTTTTACGTATGTAAACTTTTTAATTTTATCTATATAAAATTTCTGTGAGTGTTAATTTTTACTCGTTCTTTCAAAAAAAAGGGAACCAAATCAATATTAAAATTGTTAATTATTTAGATATTGTATTTAACAAACAATTAACTAAAGAAAAAGCAAAGTTAATTACTAAGCATTTTACAGTTAAACTAAAACAAATTTTAAAAACTTAAAAAAAAACCATATTATTAAAAAATTTAGTATTGAAAAAAATTTAAAAGAATGCTGTACCTATTCAATAATGAACTAAATATAAAAATGTAATTTCAAACTGTATTTAATTATAAAACAATTTTTTTCAATTGTAATTATATTAATTTTGTTTTTTAATTTAATAAATTAATCGTAAGTGTTAAATTACGTTCACACTGTTAATTAATTTTATATTAATTATTAAAGCAATTATTCAATTTAAAATTTCTATTAAACAATATATAATTAAAATAATTCACAACTGAGTAATTTACCTTACCCCTTTATTTCTTAAATTTAAAAATAATATTTTATATAATTTAATAGAATTAATTAATTAATTCTTAAGAAATTAACCGAAATAAATTAAATTTACATAATATTTCATTTTTATTTTATTCAAAAGTTGAATTAAAAAATCAAGGTAGAAATTTAAAGACATCGAAATTGTTTGAAGGAAACATGATTTTTTTTTAATTTTGTTTTGTAAGCAATAAAAATTATTTAAATAATTTTTTTTATAAATGTTTTTTGGCTTAGTTATGATTGAGTGGAAAAAATAATAAAAAAAAATAAATTGAAATTCTAATTGATTCAAAGAAAACTGGTTTTAAAACTTGATTTTAAAATTTAATTTCTTGATTGTGTTTTCTGCTATTTTTTTAAAATTCAAAATGCACTGAAATGGTTAGTTTAGTTCTGGTCTCTGATTTTATCTAATAACTTATTCACAAAGTTAGTAGGTCTTAAAAAATGGTTAACATAATTAACATTATCATAAAAATTTTAATACTATCAAGAAATACTTATCTTATTTAAACTTCGATTAAACGCTACTTACAGAAATTTAGTTCTTATATAGAGAATATTAACACAAAAAGTTTAAATATCATTCTATAAATTTTCAAAATTTAATTTTAGGTTGAAAATTTTTTTGTATTTTTTAATAAACGAGCATAGAAGAATGTTAATGAATTAATTTTTATTATTAATAACTTTGTTTTTAAGTGCTTCGAAATTAGGTTGGTATACGATCGTATTTATAGAATAATTATTGAAGTAAATAAATTGAATGTTCTATAACTTCGCTTTCATTTTTTTTTAACATTATAAATAAGTTCAGAAATCAAAAGAAAGTAATGTGCTTTGAGTTTTATCTATGTAAATACATAACATAATGCATATATATTAAAAAAAAATTTTAAGTTTTACATTATTTTACTTCAAATAAAAAATTTTCATTTAATTCTAAAGGTTTTTAAAAAATCGAATTAACTATTGCGTAATCTATACATAAAGTTTATTGACCATTAGATAGATAATCACAATCAGGACCAACAATAATTAATAGCTCTTTACACATTCAATAAGAAACCTGAAAGAAACTGAAGAATTTTTGCTAACCAACGAAATATTTTAATTAATAAGTTAAGCTTTCAATAATAGTTAAGAAATTTTAATTAAATACAAAAAAAACTATGCTAACATTTGAATGATTAAAATAATCTATATAAAGGAAAAATATAATTATTAAATTCTATAGATTTTGGAAGTATCAAATTTTATCTATTTAAAATTATGTATTTAAATGTGTTTTTTCAAAAAATCTTTTGTTAATTATTAAAACAAACCAAGCTCATTAACATTTATCAATTACCTACCTATAGATATAAAAATTTGAATGAGTAATTATTTTAAACACCCTCACTTGTTTCAACACACAAAAAATAACTTTATTTTAAATACTTGTTATTTCTAGATAAAACTACATATAGTTAATATAAAAAGTACCTACATATACATATGTATATATAGGTACTTATATATACATTACGTAGGTATATAAAAATTATCACATTGAATAAATTTGACATTGAAATGATAAAAAAAATTTTATCCTCTTTGTTACTAAGAAATCTTCAAATGTTATTCAAAATTTCAAAAAAAAAAAAAAAAGATACTTTATAATCTTCGGTATGCAAACTAAGCTTAAAATTTTTTGTTGTTTTTCAATTACTTTTAAGAAAAAAAAAAAACTTACTGATTGGGTTTTTATTTGGGAATAGATAACCATCAATAAACTAATATCCATAAATATATGTACATATGTACTCATAATATGTTAATTAGCCGAAGAACACATATCTTATTTTTATAATTAAATATGCAAAAAAAAAAAAAAGTTAATTCATTAACTACACCAAAGGTTCATTAAATTTTCCAAATCAGTAAAAAAAAAATTACTAATTGTTAGTTGTAATTAAATGTTTATAATTTATTTTCGAACTTCTAAGTGCTGTTAAAATTGTGTTTATTATTATGTAATAACAATCCATGTGTTTTATTGTCTACCTATGTACTGTTATATATATATATGTATTTTTTGTCTATATTTTAAACACAATATTTGTACATACATTATGTATTTCAGTAAGTCTTTAAATAAAAAAAAACACTTTTCATTGGTGTAATATACGAGTATAATTGCATCTAAGTAAATAAAAATGTTCACATTAATATAATATATATATATATATATATATATATATATAGATATGTACATATTATTATATATTATTATATATTATTTACAAAATATCAATAAACAGACGAGTTTGTTCAGACAATTTATTGTTTTTCTAATAAGATAATTCAATGTTAAAAAAAAAATATAAAAGAATATAAAATAAAATATTTCACCTCGTGTTTTTATAAGTTTCGCAAATATTTCTTTTTAAAATTTATTAACAGTTTAACAGGCAGTTAATGTTACTACTTATTAGAATTTTTAAAATAGTTGTATATTTATACTCTCTTTTATTTTGCACTGAATTTATTATGTAAGTATATGAAACATAAGATCCAGATTTATAAACTCTACTTATTGTAATTATTTAAATCTGAATGTTATTAGTTATTATATTACTAATAAAGAGTATCTGAAATATTCGATTCATCTCTTTTAAAAAAACATCATATAGTTACTTAATTTTTTTTTGTAATTTTAAGGAAATAGGTAAAGAAATGGTCTTCATTAACAACTGTCCTCTTATTAACAATAATTTGTTCCTGAAATGATCACTCAATGAGTTATATATAATTTATTAGTTTTATTATAAAATATATTATGAGTTGTACTGCATAATTTATTCACTTATTCATAATGTAATCCCAGTTTATATAAAGTAAAATTGAATTTATAAATGAATATAGCTTTATATTAATATAAGAAAAATGATTAATACGTATTACGTATATACAATTTTTCAATAGAAATGAGTATTACATGGTCGTCTAAAAACATTCATTGAATATCAATTGAAAGCGTTTATTCGTCTAGGTATTAAATTTTGATTAAATAAATAAATAATTTTTTAAATGAATTTTACATATACATATGTATATATTGTAATATAAACAGTGATATAATATATATCATCAAACTATTAATTTTTTAAAATAAGATTTTTAAAATAAATTACCCTTGCAGTACTGTTCAACCCTTTAAATTATTTGTAATTAATTACCTGTTATATTATATTATGATTCAATTCATTTCCTTCGATTGTTTGCAAATGGTTATTTTCAATAATTGTTAAGTAATCGATTATTTATTCAAAAAAAAATTTTATTTTTAATTTTCTACTATTTAGATGAATTTCCTCTTAATTTAAATAATATATATGTAAATATTCTCAATTAGATTTTTTTCACAACACCTGTTTTGATTGTAAGTTTAAAGTTATTATAACTATCTATTGAACATTAAATTCATTTATGAACACAAAATAAACTTTAAAAAAACCTCTAAAGTAAATAATAATAAAAAAAAGTTGAAGCTTTAAATCTTTGACTGATCTTTAAAGAGATTAAAAATAAATTTAAAATGTATTAGCATAATAAAATTATAATATGATTTTATCGAACTTTCATATTAAATATAATCAAACAAAAATTTGGAAATTTTTCCTATTATTAAATTTGTGTTTGTTACTTATATATGTATATAAATCTTAAAAAAAATTAATCCAAATCTGTCAAATAGTTATATATATGAATGGTCATATCAGATTACAGACATACTTAATTAAATTATAAAATTCTGAACAAAGAATAAAGATAGTTAATTTTTACTAATCAAGCAATAAAAAAATTTTTGAACTGTGATAAATAAAAAAAATAAAAACTTGATTTCTTTTATATCTTTTCAGTCCTTTTTTCTATCAATTAACACTTTTGTTAATCGAAAGTCGGTATAAACATAATTCAGTAAATCAAAAAAACGTACCTCAGTGCGCACTTATAGATTCTTTAGATATGTCAAGAACGATATAAGTATCATTTTTTTTTGCTTTTACTTTTTTTACAAGTAACAAGTAACAACAGTTGAAACGAGGAAGAGTGTAGTAGAGTAGACTGCATCAACTCTGGGATACCCATATGATCGTAATTTAAACATCATATCATTCGATTAATCACTTTAGGCTAAATTTCAAATATACAGCTTTATTAGGTGTACTGTAATGCTCATATAAAAGAAGGAGTTGTATGGCAGCTACTCGAACCCTCTGCAGTAGGCCAACCAAATTTTTCAGAAACTTTGGCCATAAAACTAAACTACTTTTGGCAAAATTCAGACACCTAGCTTTAATAAGTACACAGTATATATAAAAAAAGTTGTATAACAGTTACTCGAACCCATGAACCAAAATGGCTGGATTTAAATATCGATGACGGCTATTGAATAAAAACGAATTTGTGAAAATTTCAAAATCTTAGCTCCTTTATTTTTAGAGTTATCGTGCGGACGGACGGAAATACATAACTAAATTGAATTCTTTTTCGATTCTGATCCAATCTATACACTTGAGTCTATATCTACCCCCCTCCTTCTCACAAACGTAATGGCAAATTTAGTATACCCTTTTGACTAACAGTCATACGAGTAAAAAAATAATATATTGGTTATAATTGAATTTAAAAATATTATAAAATCAAAACAAAAATAAATATTACATATAGTAAACGTGATTTTAAAAATAAAATCAATAAACTTACATATAGCAACTATATATAATAATTCAAACCATAAACAGATTATATAATTGAAAAATTAAAATAATTTAAAAAATGAGCAAAAAGTTTACTTACCTAAAATTATGGAAAATTATAAAATGAAAAGATTCTTTAATACTTTGAATATAAGTTACACTTATCCATAAAGATTTTCGCACATTTTGTCCACTTATTTTGTATGTAAATATTTTTAATTAGGCACGTAATTGTTAAAAGATTTTTTTAAGAAATTCTTTTGAATTTAAAATTTAAATATTACAAAAACTTTGCAATTAAAAAGATTGAATAACATTTTTAAGAACTATTTTTTACTAAATACATGTGTCTTTTTAGCACATTTTCAAAAAATTTTGTAAAAATGTGCCTATATAGCTTCACTCTGTCCGTCCGTCCGTCTGTCTGTCTGTCCGTATGTTTACAAAAACTTTTACATCGTTTGAAATAGAGAAAAGAAATTTTAACCATGGGTAGTTTTTGCAAAAAAAATAATTTCGTAGAAGAATTTTTTTCTGTAGCCCCACCTGTTACGGGGTTACAGCCCCCCAAATTTGGAAAAATCCCTAAATTTAAATTGTTATAACAAGAGTTCTGTTACATATATTTTCAATCTGAAAACGGCAAATGATAGCTGGTTTCATAAAATTTATAAATTTTTACAAGAAAAATGTTTAGGGTGTCCATACGGTACTAAAATTCACCATTATATAAAACTCAATTTTTGCAAAATTTTTGGCCCCACATATCTTCTAAACGGTTCAAACTAGAATCTTGAAATTTTGGGAGAAGGTAGATCCTAAAAAAATAGTAGGAGTCAGTTAACAAAATTTTTTTGTCAAGCCCCCTGTTTAGGAACTATAAGGGCCAGAAAATTGAAATTATGCTATTTTTAAGCACCTGTAACTTGAATACCTGTCCAATTTTTTTTTTATTAATATACAAAATTTAAAGGTCCAACATTATATTTTAACATATGTTAAAGGTTTTTCTTAAATTTTAAAGGGATTCCTTAAATTGAAGAAAGTGTCTCTCAGTTTTACCCATTTTTGCTTAGATAATAAAATTCTAAGTAAAATTCCAAATTTTTGTGTAATTCACAATTTAATTCCTAGAACCTAAAAAATTAGAGGATGAGGGGGGGGGGGGTTGTTGAAAAGTTAGAAAAGCAAGTTTTGATGGGTACTTTTAAATAAAAAATTTACTGTTAGCAGTAAATTTTATAAGTCAGTAGTAACTATTTCCAAGTAAATATTTCCAAAGTTAAACTCAGTATGTAATACAATATAATTTTGAAAATGTGCTTTTTTAAAAACCCTTGGTTTTTTTTCATCACTTGTTTTTTCATAAACTTAATGAAAATTTCATTCCATTATATCTAATTAAAAATGCGAACAATGATATTATAGTAGCTTTAATTCATAACTGATCACTTTTTTAAGTTTATTAAAAAATTTTTTAAAATATAATAATTGTTTTAAACACTTTGAATGACATGAATTGGAAAGTATTGTTGAACTTCTACTAAATTTTTATTTTAAACTTTTTAATTAATTATATATTAATAATTTTTATATTTATATTGAATTATTTTTTCTTAGTTTGATAAGTTCTTAATAAATTTATAATATTAAAAAAATATTATATCATTCTTCCTATATTAGTTTATAAAGTTTTTTGTGGTTAAATTTTTAATAAATATACGTACTATTTTTTTTTCATTTCAGCTAAAATTCTCATATTTTATGCATTTTTTTATGCGGCATTAGCAGCTTTATTTGCAATTTGTTTACAAGTGTTATTTAAAACGTTAAGTGATACCGAGCCAAAATTTAAGCTTGATAATTCTTTGATTGGTAAAAATCCTGGAATGGGTTATCGTCCATTGTCTGAAGAAACTGAGCGTGGCTCTATTATTAAATTTGATACTGATAAAGGAAAGGAATCTGATTATTGGATTGAACTCTTAGATGACTTTTTAGAACGTAAGTTTTAATTTAAACCAAGCAATTTTTGGATACTTTAAACAATTAAAAATGTATTAATTTTAGCTTACAAAAATAAAACTAAATTAGCACATGGTGGTCAAAATCAGCAACACTGTGATTTCAATACAAAAATTGTTGACGGAAAAGCTTGTTCAGTGAATGTAGATAATTTTGAGGAATGTTCTCCGGCAAATAAATATGGATACAAAAATCAAAAACCATGTGTTTTTATTAAATTAAATAAAATTTTTTCTTGGGAACCTGTTTATTATGAAGTTGATAATTTACCAAGTGAAATGCCAGATGACTTAGTACAACATATTAAATCTTTACCAGCTAATGAGGTAAATATAATTTATAGATAATTTATTCCATTTTTTACCTTGAATTTTTATCATTTTTCTTCTTTTTGTTTTAGCAAAAACAAATATGGATTTCTTGCGAAGGACAGCATTCAGTTGATAAAGAATTAGTTGGAAAAATTACATATCATCCCACACGTGGTTTTCCTCATTATTATTATCCATACAAAAATGTCCCTGAATATTTAAGTCCTTTAGTTGCAGTACAAATTACACCAGCTAAATATAATCAATTATTTAGCGTAGAATGCAGAGCTTGGGCCAAAAATATTATTTACAGCGGCAGTATACGTGATCGAATGGGTTCCGTTACATTTCAAATACACGTTGATATGCCAATAGATAACAATTCAAATGTTTCATCTTAATCAAAAGCACACAAATATAATTAAAAAAAGATTTGTTGATTATTGAAGAAGTTAAACAAATAGTCATTAAATTAGTGTTATTAAAATTTTATTTTCAGAATTTATATTTAAAAGTGTAATTTTTAAACTGTTTTTCTTTTTAATAAAATTGTATAGGTAAAACTTCTTAACATCTCTTCCTCGTATATTCTTCCAATGATAAAACTTTAGAATGTTTTAAAAATGCTAGAAAAATAAACAAAATATTTAATTATCTCAACTTAAACACAAGTAAAAATTTTATTAATTTTATAATTCTTATAAATTAAAACTGGAAGAAAAAAATATTAATTTTGTTGGAAATGAGGAAAAACGTTAAAAGTAGTTGTTAAAAATATATATTAAAGTATAAACTACATAAATTTTAGTATTGATATAAAATAATAATTTTAAATTTGATGAATTGTTCACAATACCTTTCATCTTAATGTAAAAGAAAAAAATATTTTACTTGTATCTTTTTCTGAAAAAAAAAATCAAACAACAAAATTAATTAAATATAAATTGTTTTTCTTTTTTATTTTTAAATATTACTGTAGATATTTTTCTTTATAAGTAATGTACTTATTTTATTTAACTTAATGTATAATTTTAAAAGTTTAAAATATTTAAATAAATTTAAAATTATAAACAGAAAACCAAGATCGTATTTAAAATTTTTATAATAGGTACAAAAAATGTGGCTATTTATAAATGTTTGCATACCGTAAAGCAACTTTGATATATATATACTATATGTAAATAGTTACTTTATTCTTGTACTAATTGTATTAAAAGAAAAAAAACCCTTTTGATTAAAAACTGGTTCACAAAATTTAACATTTTTGTAATTTTTTAATTTCCAAAAGGAAGCTTCTTTTGATAAATTCAATGAAAACGCCATTTGAAGACACACTATATTTAACTTAAATTAAGTGCTTAAAATTATAAATTATGTAAGTATACCTTGCCATATTTCAAACTAATATTTTATCACAAAAATCGTAACGGTTAACGTAGTCTAATACAACTACAAATTTACTTTTTACAAAATATATATATTTATATACATGCATATAGTTGTATAACAAATGCATTATGAATTGTCCAAGATGACCACATGTCAATAAGCTTTTCGTTCAAATTTATTTCAATTAAAAAAAATTTAACTAATTAATCGAAATTATTATTTTGAAACTTCAATTAACTATTCGGAATATTTATTAAAATTATGATATTTGTATAAACAATATTATGTATGGTTTTATTTATCATTTGATTTAAAAACATTCTTTTTATTATTCACTTCAAAATACTTTAAAATATAATTTTTTTTCGCCAAAATAGTTTTTTAAAGTGCAATTGCATTATTGATTAGAATATAATACATAAGGATTTTTTATACGTTATTTAAACTAAGCATAGTAACTTATTAATTTAATACTTAATAATATAATCACTAAATACTTTAAAACTTGAAATTTGAATTTCAGAATTTGTAAATTAGATTAAAAAATTTTGGAAGTGATATGAATTTCAGTTTTATTTATTTTTTATTATGTTATCATTATTATCTTCATCTTTATATTATTTCTTGAGTGACCATCTTCCAGGATTTACAAATAATAATCTTTGCTATAATATTAAATAAGCTTTTGGACATTTTTGGATTGTCAAAATTTATTTTTATGTTCGAAATTTTTTTTTCTTTTTTTCAAAATTTATTCACTCGAATATGTTACGATAGATATGAAAATGTCATTTTTTGCGACACCTGCATTAGATTTTTAATAATGGCATTTGTTTTATATTATATAAAAGAATGTGGCAACACCTTTTTAGTGCAAACCAAAAATCTGAATTTTTTTATTGAGGTTCCAGAATTTTACTTAATAGATCTATTTAAGAAGTAATGAGATCATTCATTTTTTCCAAATTTTGCAAGAGATTCTATTAAATAATTTTAAATTTAAATTCAGTTGTTCTGGTTTACAGGCAATATTTTTACTTTATAAAATATACATTAATTAAATTAATTTTCTTTTAATTATTTTTTCATTTATTCCATATAATTTTGAGTTTAGTTTGTTAATACATTTTATCATAAATTTAATTAGAATTTAAAATTATTACTTATAAATAATTATATTAATTTCAACTCCATTTTGTTTGTTTTAAAAAGTTCATTCGCTTATTGTCGAATTCTATAGGTATGTAATTATATTTTTGCAAATTTATTTTTTTTTTCTAATGGCTGTTGAATTTTCTATCAAATTATTACAAAAAAAAAATTTTATTATCTAACATTAAAAGTTATCTTATCTTTTTATAAATAGTTTCTTAGTATTTCTGATACTCTGCTTAAATTCAAGACATCATAACATGGAAAAATTTTTTGTTTAATTGTATATTTTATTTTTTGTATAATAATATATTATTTTTCTCAATATTGATTTAATTAATTATGTATAAAATTACTTTGGTTAATCTGTATGTATTCCCAATTTTTTTTTATATTTTTTGGAATTCTTCACAATAAAATTAAAATTAAAAAAAAGTAGAATATTGATAAATTCTTAATTAATCTTAACATATATGTTATATAGTAAAACATTAACAAATTTAACTAACCTTTTGTTTTTACTATATTTTTGAAGTTTTAAATTCTATCTTGCATTTAAATGTTATTTAAGTCGTTAATTTTCAGTTATAATTGCAATTAAGAAATATTGTGGATTGAATCAACTTCAACCAGTTAAAATTGATTTTAATATTTATTCAAAATGTTATGTAATTTTTATTTTATTTGATTAATAAAAATAATATTTAAAGTACAATATGTTTTACATACATATGTTTGTTTTTTTTTTAAATTTATGTATTGGTATTATAAATTTCTATTTCACAATAATCACACAGTTTTATTTTTGTTGTTTTATCTTATCACATTTATTAAATATTAAAGCAATTTTTCAATTATAATTAATTAATGAATTTTTAATAATAATTCAAAATTTCATTTCAACAGTTTAAAAATTTAAACTGCAATATTTTGTTGTTTTTGATTTAACAACAAAAAGTTTTTTGTTTGTTTTTTTAATTGTACCATAAAAAATTTTCATTCGATTCCAAGGTTTTTTAACCAACTTTTCTCCAAAGCACCTAACAGAATATAATGCATGTATTTGAAAGAAAGAAATAAAAAGCATTAAAAATTTATTGCTACTACAATTTTATGGCTGGATTTTTTTTTTGTTAAATTATAAGCGAAACTTTTACAAAAAAACTATTTACGAATATTATTTAATTTGAAAATCAATTGGTTAAATCTAACTAAATTCGTAGTTTTACTATAAGATATTTAACTTTTATCTGTAATATAAGGGAATATTTCCATTAAATTGTTCTTAAACAAAAATAAAGATTTAATAATGCTATTTTAATGCATTTGTTTATTAATTTAACTATGATCTTAAACACACTATACAATTTAAAAAAATTTTTGACCAGCATTATAACTAGCTGTTTTATAAATGTAACCTCAGTAAGTATGCATGTATCTTCATCTTAATTTTTTATTTACAAGTGTGCTATAGGTAGATTATTATAAATTTACTTTATAATTATTTTTTTGCAAAGATTAAATCATATTTTTAAGGTAAAAAAAAATGTACTTTTTTTATTATATATATTAATATTCTTTAACTTTAATTTTGATGTACTAAAATATAAATATCTTTTTTTATAATTTGTTAAAAATATACTCATTCCACATTTTGTACATTTAAGTAGTCAGTTTTTAACACTATGCTAATTTAAAAACTTATTAAATTTATAAACTTAACTTCAAATTTTATAAATTTTTAAAAATACTCAAAGTTTACCAAATTTAATTTTTCAATCTTCAATAAAAAATTTTTTAAATATAATTTACGATTTCTTTTCCTTTTTTAATAAAATTTAAAATATAGTGTTCAGATTAAGTTAAAATATTACGTTAGCAGCCGTCACATATTTGTGAAACTATTTAAAAATAAAATTTATTTAAAGCTTTTTAAAACGAATTTCTAACTATCTTACAAACAAAATAACTGTTTACTTTTTTATAAATTTACATTTTTAAATAAAACATATTTTTAACAATTTAATATTTTTACAAAATACCATATTTTAAAATAACTTTCATATTTTTAAAAATACACACACACATTTTAAGCACCCCATTTTTCAGTTTCCAGGTACATTCGGTTTATATTATCTCTAATCATTTTTATTTGATCTAAAATATAAAATTGTTAAATAAAAATTATTTTAATTATTAATGTAAAACGTTGAATGCCAAATATAAAATAATTTGTCCATTGATTTCTTTACAAAATTTTATAATACCACTTCAAAATATTTATTTTGCATTTGGCAGTCTCTATAGTAAGAAATTAAAAAACCTTTGCTTAAATTGGCTATTGTTGCCTGTTTCCTTAAAAATTCTAAAGACAAATCTCTGCTTAAACCAAAAGCATGCATGTTACAGGTGAATGTTCTAAATAAATATTCTAATAATAACTTTCAAAAACATATTAACAATTAAAGATATTTACCCAAGTTGCCCAAACGTAATATTCTGTTGAAAAATAGCATCTTCTATATATTCATTTTGTATAACTGCATTTGAATTGTGTTCAGATGCAGATGAACTATTATCATTATCATTATCATCATCTTCATCATCATCATTATCATCATCATTATTTTTTTTTTTATTAGATTTTTGTATACTATTTTTATCAAATTTTTCATCACAATTAAAGTGTTTTTTTTTGTTAGTTTGTTTTTTATTTTTACTATTTTTAGGCACTGGACGATGTGCTCGTTCGCACTGTAAAGCATCAAAAAAGGCAGCATTCCAAAAACGTAACGTATGCCATATTGGCTGCTGGCGTAAATATGTGAACAAATATTCTCGATATGGTTCACAGCCAGGAACTTCAACTAAAAAGAAAAAACAAAACCAACAAAGCTATTTTAAGACAATACATTTTTTATTTATCGAAAACAATGTCATTATTTATAGCATAAATTTTTATTTAAAATTAATTAAAATAATTTTTTAAAAATAATATAAAATTTTTATGTTTTCTTTTGGAATTGTTGGCAATAGTTTAAAATAGATAAGATTATTTATTGAAGAAGTAGTATCATACAATTTTGAATTAGCTTATTTATTGCAATAATTTATAATCAATTATTTATTTTACGTTATAAATGATCAATTTCATATATTTACAAAAATTGGTGCAAAAAAGAAAATGCAAATGTTTATTTGATAGCAACATTTTAATGTTTGATAATTCTAAAATACGGTAGATGGGAAATTTCTTATAATTTTAGTTTTGTTTTAATGCAATATAAACAAATAAAACTACGTATACTTACTGTCATGATAAAATGTAAAGCACATGTTCATAAGACTCTTGCCAGGAGAATAATCTTCACTTTCATTGCATTCAAATAGTATAATTGCAAAATACTGTACCAATGAATAAAATGTTGTTTCATCGACACATTTGGACTTTACACGTTGAGCATTAACATACCTTGAAAACCAAAGTCGTCCCAATTCTGTTCTAGCATGAAAACCAAATTCTGACTTCAATTCGGCAGATATAGTTGAACTATTTGAAAACATAATATCAACGAACTTTCTTATAAATTCCTTACAATTTTCTTCTGCTTCACCATCTAAACTAATTGATGATGCCCACGATGGATCTGAATTTTGGGAATCAGAACGTACCCAATTTTTTAAATCTGACGAATCAATACTCCCACTAACTGGTAAAGGATCATTAAGACTTGTTAATGTGCTACTATTCGATGTTTTTTTCAAAGACCGCTGAAATTCTTCTCCTGTAACGGGTGAATGGGGATTGTAAACATTTGCAACTGCAGCAGATTTGGCAAACCTTGTTTCTTCATCGTCATCATTATCATTTATTGAAGTATTTACGTTTTCAGCTGGTATTATACCAATAACTGGTGGTTCAATAATATTATTTGATACAAAAACACTGTTTGATTCAATTTTAGTTCTACGTAGGCCACCAGCGCTTGTTAAACTTTCACCATGAGTTAAATTTTCATCAATTGATGATTTTGAATCAATTGAATTACTATATGAACTGCTGGGTCTTGAATTTTTATTAGTTGTATCGCTGCTTGATGATGATGGAGGTTTTTCACCATTAGGAATTATTTTATTTTGAGTAATTTCTACAATTTTAACAACTTTTTAAATAATCAAATAAATTTTTATTATGTTTACTTGGTATTAAATTTGGATGACGGTAACGTCCTGAAATTATTTCTTCATGAGCTCTCCTAGCTTTAACTCTTCTTGCATCAAAGTCTATTGTTGCCATATCAACAGATTCGTCGTCTTTTATAAAGAAATAAAAAAAAAGGTATTTTCAAATTAGCCATTGAATACTTTTTTATAAAAAAATTAATTACCGGGTACTTCTTCTTCATCGTCATCGCAATAATCTGAATCAGAACTTAAATCTAAAGTTTCCTCTAGCTAAAAAATGAAACCAAAAATATTTTTTTTTAAACTTGAAAAAAATCTATAATGAAAATGGGATATATTTATCTTCAGAAATATTGTATTATCCCACTGATTTAACTCAATTGTTTTGTTACACTCAAAAGCATTTAAATTTGTTTTAAAACTACGTCGCACTTTTTATAATTATTTCCTAAACTTTTTGCGGTTTTTACTTTATTAATATTATAAAAATATTAGTATATCATTCTTTTTTAGTTTTCGGAATTTTTCAAAAAAAATGTTTTTATTATCGGATAATAAAGTTTTTTTCTTTATCAAATATTCAAAATTTTTAAGTGGTAGTGTATCTGAAGATTTACACTTATCAATTTAATAATTAAAATACCAAAAGAGTTTCACTCATATATAATATATAAAAGAATAATTATTTTCATATATTTTTTAAATTGCATGTTTTTAAATGAAATTTTAACGAAATATAATATATATTAAGTATGCGGATTTATTTTATCCTTAAAATTCAAGCAGGATGTTTTATAAAAAAAAACCCCCCATTAAAAATAATAATAATAATAAAACATGGTTAAAGTTTAAAATTTATATCCAATTTTTAACCCTGAAATTATAAAAATTCCTTTTTCTCACCTTGACATTATTGATTTGTGCATTTGTTATTATAATATAAAGTGCATTTGTTTGCATGTATTTATAAATGAAAACTGATCCAATGCTATAAACGAGGACATACTTGACTAATATTATCTGGGTTATGTGTACCAAGGTTAATGTCATATAACAAACTATAGGTAGGTAATAGGTATATATATATATATAATATGTTTTTTTGTTCATGATTTCAGAATAGATATTTAGTACGTCCACAGATAAATAACATTTACATATTGCTTTTATGTTTTATATACTTAAAAAATTGATAATGAAAATTTTCAAGGAATTTACATATATACAAGAATCCTATCTACATTATTTATTAAAACAAATTTTCAGGTCATTAGAAAAAAAATACATAAATTTAAAATATGAAAACATTAGGTACACATTTATTTTCATTACCTTATTTGAAATCCTATTAAGAAGCTCATTGCTATTTCCTAATACTGTCAAAAATTTTGATTTTAATATTCCAGCTGGTTTCCCACCAGACATTAATTTACGAAATTTTGAACTTTCACCTTCGGGAGGCGCTTGTGATGGTGCTGGTGCTGGTAAATCAACCATTATATCCGAATTATTTATTGTATATTTATTTAGTTAATTATTTTGTTAAGTATTTTTCCTAATTAGGTTACAAAAAAAATATTAACTTTGTTTCCTTTGTTTGCTATTATGGTAAAGCTACAGCTTATAAAAGCATCTTGTTTCCTTCCTTTTGTATATAAAGTATATAATAATAATATATATTTATATTACGCTTCAGTAACTATTTTGCTTATTTTAGAAATTAATTTTTCAAAATCAGGTAATTTAATTAATCACACTGAAAATTTTATTTGAAATTTATCTTACATATGTAGTTGTTTTTTGATTTTGATAATTTAAAAATTAGTTGTGCGCTTTAATATTATTTTGACTGCAAGAACTAAAACAAAATAAACCAATTGTTTATATAAGATATAATTCTTATTAGAATATCGAATATGATATTCAAATAGGTATAAAATTCTAGAATTATATACTATAATTTGATTAACTTTATTAAGCAATTTATAATAAATCAAATTTTAACACTCTTCTTAAAAATCAATTTCCTCCGTTTTTTCCAAACTGTTGCACTTACAAAATTTATAAGAAAATTTTTTTTCCCAGTTACTATATTTGCATAAACAAAGGGATAAAATCTTTAAACTAGATTGTTCCTATTTTTTTTTCTTTCTTTTATCACCTCCTTGCGTTATAATTCCAATAAGTTATAACACGCAAATTACGATTGCAAGTGCACATTATGCATTCTTGTTTCAACCGTTATAAATAACCTAAAACCACTTATTAAATTAATTATACAAATTAAAACAAAAAAAAAAATTTTGGATAAATTATATTCACATATACTGAAAGCTTTTATTTATTTTTTTAGGAACAGTCCCCTACCACATACAATGTGATAAGTGAGTGGATTCAGCGTTTCCTTTTCAGGTGTGGCAGGTATATATTTTATATTATGATATAAATTATTATTTATATAAATTAAAAATAAACCAGGGTTTAAACCTAAAACCCTTGGAAGATCGAAATCCTATTCTAATCCGATCGCTGGTATTATAAAATTCTTGAATTACAAAAAAATTTTATGTTCAAGACTCACCGGAATAAAAACGTAAACTAGAAAATTTTTGTGTACATTTTTAATTTTAGGAAACTTGAAAAATTACAGAAATTGTATTATACTTAATTCATATGTATTGTAATAAATAACATCACTAAAAGCAATACTTTTTTTTGGTTTTAATAATATATTTCTAATTTATTTTCGAATTTAATTATTTGTATTAATTTTTGTTTTGATGCCTATAAGTTCTATATGAACTTTAAAGTCTTTTCTTTTTTAATTTCTACAAAAAAAAAAAAAAAACAAATAATCAAAAAATCAATTTTAATTATTTATAAATTATTTTAATAAAATAAAATGCAAAAAAAAATCAATAAAATTAATAAATATTTATAATTTAAATTTTATATGATGTTTACATTAGGTATATATATTTAAAAAAAAATTTTAATATAAGAAAAACTTAATTATATATATATTAAAATACTTGTAATGTATTACATATCAAATGTTGTTATATACTATGCTTATATATGTGATTTTTTAAATATACTTTCAACTTTTTAAAAAAAAAAAACAAAAAAAAATTTGTAATAAGAAAAATAAATATTACTATATTATTATGTTTTCTTTATTTTGAATTCCGTTATAAAAAGGATATCCTGTTTCCTCATTAATAAAATCCTTTTTATTTTTTATTTAGAACATTAAATAAACATAAAGAAAATAAATAAATAATTAATAACTTTTTAGCATATCTATTAAGATATTAATAAAAAACTCTATACCACATATTCTTATATATTATAAACTAGTATACTTATGCATATACTCGTATATGCATTTATGAATACATAACTAATTAGAAAAATAAAAAAACTATTGTTAACCTTGAACTCGAAAATAATTTTAAATCGATTTTCAACCAGAAGAAAAAAGTAAAATAAAAAATATAAATATAAAAAGCCTTTTCTCAAATCAATTACGGAAATATGAATTAAAAGTTAATTGTTCTCTCTTTTTTACATTTAAAATAAAAATTTAACAATGTATGCATATATATATATATTTTAATTATTTTTTTTAATTTTATTTTATTTTAAATACATATTTCAGCTATAATTAATTTAATTAACGAAAAGAAGAATATTTGAAACACACTTTTATTTCCAGAAACCGATATAAGCTGTAAAATTTTTTTTATTAAAGAAATTTTATGTATGAAACTTTTCTAATATTTCCTAAATAATTTTTTCTACAATATAATAATTTTTGTTCCCTTTTTTAATTTAATTTAAATACTTCTGTCACTAACTAATTACTCTATACATAAATATAATATATGTATTTTAATTTAAACCGACGTTGTTTATAGAAAAGTTAAAAGAAAACTGCATGAAAAATCTTTCAAGCTTTTCCTTAAAATAAAAGGTATCGATAAAAAAGTTTTTTTTTTTATGTAAGCCAATTGCAAATATTTTAAGAGTACAAAATTATTTTAAAATTTCGTTTTGAATGTCTTTTCTAACAAATACAAAATATAATGGAAATAAAATTTTATGAATTCAATTATTCTTGATTTATTTATTATTTGGGCAGACCCACTCCGTAATTTATATATGATAACGAAGTGAGCCTGCCTTTCCTTTTCAGGTTTATTTATTTAATACTACATAATTTAAAGACAAAATTTTCTTTTATAAATTACGATCTGATCAGGTTTTAAAATACCGTTTCGATGAAGTATTTAATAAAAAATATTAATCTATAAATTAATATTTAAATTTTAAATTGTTGATTTTTAATTCTTTGCAGCTGCAATAAAATATTAAGTATTAACCCATTTTCATAAGCGCCCAGCAAATTTTTTATACATAATTCAAATCCCTATTAAAATAATTCAATAATATACAAAATGTTTGCATTCTGATAGTTGTCATAAATATTTTTCTCTTTTTTATATAAAAACTTATTTACTTGCTATGAAAATTTTACAGATATTAATCCTGTTAAAACTGTAAAACAAAAATAAATACAAAAAGCATGTATCTAAAAATTTAAATTACAGTTTATATACAGAATAGACACGCGTTTATATACTGGTAACTAAGCCTTAATATCAATAAAAAAACAATACCCACAGCTGTTTTTTTTTTCTCTATTCCCTTTTCATTCGTATTTTTGAAGGGTAAATGGAAAACAAATTTTTTTTTTCCTGAATCTACTACAGAACGATATAACAGTAAGTTAATATACAAATACAAACATATTTAAGTACAAAATGATAAAAAAAAAAGTAACACGTAAAAGAGCTTTCATTTAATTTTGATATACAAAAGAAATACGAAAAAAAATTATAAATTAAAAAGCTTACTTGAAGGATTTTCCCTCTTTTCTCTTTTTAGCATAGCCACGTGCATTATCAGGTAATGTCATAGAAAAATATATCTAGAGATATAAACTATAACTAATGTTATCCATGTATTTTTATTTTTAAACAAAAGCAAAGGGATAAATTTTCTTGAAGTTATAAAATAAAAGCGATCGCAGAAAAATAATGTTATCGTGTGATACAGCTCAACTGGACATTCTATTTTAAATTATATGGTAAAAAGCAATGGCAGTTTTTTTTTTACATTATTGTCATTTGATTTAATTCTGAATTAAAATAAATATTAATAAAATACTGAAGTTTTGTAAACGTATTAAACTATATAAATTTGGGTTAATCGTACACACATCATCTGTAGGCCAGAGGCCAGGTCGCAAAAAGCATTTAATACAAAAATTTTGATGCTACTTAAGGGATAACAATTTTGGTTTCGACACTATAATTACAGGAAGTTTCTTAACCAAAGCTAAGAATTTCATCTCTATCAACAACACTAACTTAAATCAATATTTTTAAAGCTAAACAGATACAAATTTATATTTTCTCTTGCTGTAACTAAAACATGCATTTACGAGTATTTTAAAAACTTTATGTATTTTTTTAGTTAAATTTATTCAAAAAGTCTTTGTTATTTACTTGTTTTTAAAATATAATATTAATATTATATAGGTATAAATAAAATTTAAGAAATAGTACAATGAACTTACTTATGTATTAAAATAGAATAAAAACACAGATTCAAAATTTTAAAAATATATTTTGCAAACACATGGGATCTTCACTATATTATTTAACCAAGATGTATCTTTCCTTAACAAAAATTATTTCAATACAAATAAACATATATATACATAAACATCATTATCTTTAGTTATTATATTATACCACAAAATTTTTTCCTATAGATAATCATTTTAATTACAAGTTTTCAGTATCATCATTTTATTACTGAAAACTTTTATAACAAAATAACTGCAAGTATCATCTTTTAGTTTGTAATTGAAAAGCCTTAAAGCATTCTTAATCAGCTGAGAAAATTTTCTCTTTAATTTTTTTTTTTGTATTATATAGAATATAGATGAAAATTATATAAAAAATAGTTTATTTTAAAATTACCAAAAAAACATTCATATATATATATATAAACACACCAAACGTTTTCGCACAATATCGTCAATGTCCCAAAAATAAACAAAAACTTTAACAAAAAAAAAACAATTACCATTTTAAAATAGTCAAACTTTTCCGAAAAGATCTTAAATTTAGTAAGTAAAAAACGATTAAAGTGTTCACATCTTTCGCACAAATTCTTTAAAAAAAAAAATTCCGAAATTAACAGAAGAACTCCGAACTCGCCGTGAAAATTTAAAAACTTTATTTTTCTCGCTGCAAAAAAAATTAAACATTTTTTAGAGAAAAACTTTTAAAGAAAAATCTCTAGATATTATTTCTGAGATATTTCGACGATCGATCGGTACTTAAACGCATTTTTTTAAAAATCTATTATGTAAAAAATGTTATGGAAATTTTCACTCAATAAATGATTTTTGAAACGAATGGGAACATATTTTTTAACTAAACATCCGCGACGGAATTACATAAGTATTTGAGTTCACGTTTTCTTAAATTATCTATAAGTAGATATTTGTGAAAAAAAAAATAATTAAAATAAGGTTTAAAAGCAAAAATATAATTTTAATATTTATAAAATAATTTAAAAAATATTCACAAATTTTATTTTAAACCAGAAAAATAATACAATCTACATTATTTTTTTATTAGTGCTGTGAAAATTTTTCAAAAATTCATTGAAAAAACAAAAAAAAAATATAAAAATAACCATAAAATTAAAGTTAAAAATAAAATTTTGCAGATATATTCAAATTAATTGTTGATTCCCGGGATATTTTTATATTATTATGAAATTTAAATAAATAAAAACAAAAAAGGATTATTATTTTATATACCTACATAATAAATAATAACATCAATAAAAATGAGTGTAAGTTCAATTTTATTTTTGAATTTCAATTGCTCAAATTATTGAACTAAATAATTATGAATATCTTAAAGATACTAATTCAAATAAAATTTGAAAAGCATAACAATTTTTGAATTATACATTATTCTAACTAAATACATACAAATATAAAACAGGATAAACATTCACGGAATTCATATTATGGTTTCTAATTTTTCATTTTCGTACGATATTTGGTTCAATATTCAAATAAAAATTTTAACAAATTAAGTTTTAAGAAAACAAACTGATTTAAGAATACATAAATATCTAAAGAACAAATACAGTATATATTTAAAATATTTTATTTTTGATATATACACCATATAATCTTAATTATTTAATTTAAATTTATCGAGAGTTCGAAATCAAAAATAAATTAAAATTTATTATATCAATTAACTATTTAAACACATTAATATAAATTAATTAATTCTGACAATATTTAAAACTAGTAATCATCCAATTAATTTTCTAGTTTCTTTTATTTGTTAATTATATTTTAATTCAATGGGCCTCGGCGGTATAGTGGGTAAGCATTTACCGAGGAAGTGCAAGTTCAATTCCCGTAATACCGTATGGCATGCACGTATTTAAAAAAC
The DNA here is from genome assembly GCA_963082915.1 of Dolichopus griseipennis. Taxonomy (NCBI): domain Eukaryota; kingdom Metazoa; phylum Arthropoda; class Insecta; order Diptera; family Dolichopodidae; genus Dolichopus; species Dolichopus griseipennis. The sequence goes on along the minus strand of OY720444.1, from coordinate 548,932 downwards.
AAAATTATTGAAAGATAATTTCCGCGCCTAAAAAGTAAATACATGCTTTACTCCCTTATCATCTTGTATGAGGTGCTGGGCTGTTTATAAATAAATAAATAAGTTTCAATTTATACATATTTAGTTTAGTTTTAAAAGTTAAATACTATTTATTTCTTGTATTTTATTTTAATACACAAAGTTGATTAAGTTCTACAAAATCACTGTGTGTACTGCATTTTAAAATCATATGTTCATTATTTTAAAACATAGTTAAAATATTTTAATTAATAATTTTTTTTTTGGCTTTGTTCCAAAATTTATTTTATAAATAAAATATTAGCCAAAATCAAAGGAAATACCTTTAAACATAAAACATAATGTTTACAAAGTTTGTTACATGTTTTGGCAAAGGAAACTAAAAAACAAATTTTTTTGTGAATAAATTTTAGAATATAAAACGCCAATATTAAAAATTATCTTTTACTCAGTTAACGAAAATAGAAAAATTTTAATTTTAAATTTTATTGGTTTTAATTTAAAATATTTTAAACGATATGAAAATTATTTTAAATATTATTTTCCAAAATATAAAAAAAAAGAATCGAAAAACTCCACAAATTTTCTTTTCGTTTAAAAATTTCCAAATATTTTTGAAGAGAAATTGTCGCTAAAATTCGCTTTTTGTGTGTGTTTATTTTCATTTAAGAAGTATCTGTCTGTGGTAAATTAAATTATGTATTTAAATGTTTATAAATAAATTAGATTTTCTTTTTATGTATTTTGCTGCCAAATAGATCAGGCCAATAAATTAAATAAAAAAAAAAAAACAAAAAAAAAAAAATTATAGTGAAATCATTTCCTTATTTCGATTATAAAAATATATAAAAAATCCAAATTAAAAGTAAATAAATAAATATTTTTAGGACACAAATGTCCAAGCAGACATATTGGTATTTAGTATTCGGTTCAGACGCTATTGACTTTTGGACTGGTTTTTATTTCAGTGTTATTTATTTATTTATTTTGGTTTTTTATTTTTTAATTATTTTTGTAAAGCATAAAATATTTAAAATAAATTAGGTGTACATTTGGATTATTTTTTTATTATGTGAAAAGCATCTTCCGATTTAGTTTCATTAATATATAATAATTTATTGGAATTGTTTAATAACTCTTTCTTCGTGGTATTGGGATTTCTATTAAACCGTAGAGCATATTTATCATAACTGTTAGAAACTTAATATAAAAAGTCGATCAATTTTAGTAAGTTTACCTTGTGTATTCTCCCTGTCTTATTTCGTATTAACACTTTCAACCTAACTATAATTAACTATAATTATTAAATACATAATAAAATGACGACAAAATTAAATTTCAAAAAATATTTGCAAGTCTTACAGAATACGAGAATTTAAAAAGAAAAGTTTTCATCCCACATAAAATTATACTTTTCGTAAATTTATTTGTTTCATTTTTCACTTATTAAATTCTTTTTAATTTTGTAAAATTTTCAAAAAAAAATTTATTTCTGTCTCATTTTGTATTTTGTTAAATTTTTAATATACTTAGAATAAATATATTTAATTGTTTTGAAAATGAAATAAAAAAATTAAATTTCATCGTCGTAACTGACCTTGTACACCTGGTGAAAAATGAAAATCATATTTTTTACTTAGATATTTTAATTAATTCAATTTGGGTTGCTAAATGAAAACGTCTGAAATGTTTATTTACATAATTATTATTTGTTTTACTTGAAATATTACGACATGTATCAATTTAGATAATTGTTTAAAAGAAAATAAAATATTTTTAAATTAATTTAATTTTTCTTTAGAATTTGAATGGTTCTTCAAAATCTACAACATCAATGAGGATGATATCATCTGATCGACCAATGCCCATTTGGCTGGTAAGTTAAAGTAAATTTATAAATGTTAATTAATATTTTTTTTTTCTTTTAAGAATGAGACTCACGATCGAATAGGACCAAAACCTCCTGCGGTACCACCCTCAAACCAAATACAAAAACACACACCCCCACCACCATTACCAAGAAAAAATCAAATTGAGCCGGATTATGAAGTAATTGAATTTTCAAATCAACAGTATTCAAATGCAAATCCAGCTCGCCCAAAAACTCCTGGTATTAGATAAGAAAACTTTTTAACATATTTTACTAATAGTCCAATTTTATAAATTTACCAGATGTTAAAAGAGCTGATGGTTTAAAATGTCAATTATGTGGCTCATCAAATCCTTGGGTAAGCTGTGATCAATGCGGTAATCAAATATTCTGCGCTTCATGTGATGATATGTTTCACAAACATCCTAAACGCCAAGCACATGTTCGAAAAGTAAAGCTTTTTAATGAAAGAAATTTAAACACTGTTTCATAAAATTTTTATTTTTATCCAGGCTATGGAAAAAACGCAATCAATAAAACCACCTTTACCACCAAAAACTGATTTACAATTCTCAGCACCAGTTCCACCTCCACGACGTAATAAAAAAGCATATCCGTCACCATTGCCGGTTCGAAGGGATCAGGTAGGACATTGCAACATCATTTAAAGAATGAAAGAAAAAATTATTTAAATTACCTAGGAACAAAATCTAAAAATTTTGTTGAAATCGAATACTGAAGTATATGGGATTAGGCTTTTAGCTTTGTTCAAAGTTTTTTTTTTTTTGCATCAGCAATTTTATTTTTTTAATCCATTTATAAAGAGCGCTTGCCATCTGTTCATTCCATGTCTGACACGTGATTTTGAATTTTATTATTTGTTTAGTTAAATTTGTATCAATGCAAAAATTTTTAAATCTTTTAATAAATGTTCTAAACTTTATTTACCACATCTTTCCCAGGATTTTGAGTGTTTCTTATTTAGGCTTAAGTTTATCTGTAATTTATTTTAATTTAAACATTTTTGTAAAATGCAATGCAAGTGTATTTTTTATATTTAATAAAATTTACAACATAATAAAGTCCTTTTTTTATTTTATATTTATAATATTCTATATTTTTCAAAATATAATGGATCTGCTTATATTTATATTACTATAAAAAACCTTTTTATAATATCCCAAAAAAAATTACTATATATTCCAATCCAATCCAAAATTAAACTTACATAATGAGCGATAGAAATTAAAATTAAGCAATTATGTTATAAGTATAATAAACCATTTTTTCAATACTTCATATAATTGTTTACTTTAGTCAGGATTACTTACACAACAAAATGGGACTCTTAAAAGACCGAATATAAATCTCAGTAACCGTCCATTACCTGAAACACCAATTCAAGCATCATCATCGAGATCTAGTACACCGAATAGTAAATCAGTATTTGATTCAATTCAGCGACCACCTTCCGTTACATTAGAAAAAATCAAGAGCAAGGCTAGCGCTACTTTGAATAAAATGGCTCTCTTACAACAACGTTATAGACAACATCAGGAATTAAAAGGGGACACATTAAGAATGAATAGCACATCGCAAATAAATGATCAGGTGCAGTAGTACTTTTACGTAATTAAAAAAATTTTATTATATTCTCTGTCTTTATTAGATGTCAGATTGGTCAGTTCCGTCATCTCCCAGCCGTTTAAGATCTGGAAGTATGTCTTCTGGAATGAATAGCATTTCAAACCAAAGACCTTCCGTAGATGGCTCACTTCCACACTATCCCCATCAAATACAACACCCTAATAATCAAAGGGAAATGATGCATAATATGAAACCACCAATGCGTACAAGTGCATCAGTTTTTAATCTAAATCAAATTGGTAATCAAAGACAAATACCAACAAACCATGGAGGTTGGAATAATATAGGACAAGTAATTTTATTATATTATATTGATTCACAAATTTCAGATGTTTTCTTTAAGGCTCAATCCATGGCTCAAATTAATTGCGCAGGTTGTAATCATCAAGGCTGGAATCACTGCTGTGGTCGAGATGGTTGGATGGATGGTTCATCCCAAAATTTGCATGGCTCTAACATGAGCCTAAATATGCCGCCGGGATATTATCCATCACAGCAGCATACAATAATGGGACCTCCTCCAACATGGTTTAACAATTGGAATGGCCCTCCTAACATGTATCCATATCCATATCCAATGGTCAATGGTAAATTTTTGCTAAAATTTGCAAATTTGATATATTTCAACAAATATTTTGTTTTGAACATTATTTTGTTTGTTTTTTGTTTTTGAAAAAGGTATGATGACTTTGCCACGGCCCCCAAGATCGAGAGTTGGTTCCAGAGCTGGTTCACCTGCACTAAGTATCAAATCAAGAAAATCCATGATGTCTAGTCGTCACAAAAGAAGTAGCTATGTTGAACACGAACTTACTGATGATGAAGATTCCGAAGATGATAGGAGGTCGATTCGTTCTCATAGATCTGAAATTCCAGGTCAGAGAAGAAAAAGCACGCGAAAAAATTCTTTGACTTCACACAGTTTTGACGACGACATAGATGAATTAAATTTGATTTCAAAAACAAGATCTAAACCACGTTCTTCTGTTCTTGCAACACGAAATAAAAACGAAAGTGCTACAAATACTCAGAGAATGACAGTTCCAAGTTTACATAAAAAACCAGTAAATAGTTTAATTAGAGATCGCACTGAACGGGGATCCAACTCGTCTAAAGGTAAAGTTTATTCGGATTCCCCGTTAACGCCGGATTCGGAAAATGAACCACCAACTAAGGCTCTTGTCCAAGCAAAAATCCAAGAGAAACTGACCAAAGAGAAAGAATCTCAAGTTAAAACTAATCAAACTTTAAAAAAAATGGCACCAATATCAAAGCCTGAATCAAATCAAGAAGAATCTGAAGAGGAAGAAGAAAATGAATTATCAGATGAGGACAATAAAAATAATAAAAATCAGAAAGAAAATGATGAAGTTCCTCAACTTGGTCCACCACCTTCTACACCAGACCATGATTGGGAATGTGAATTTTGTACGTATGTTAATCAGGCAAATGTTAAAATTTGTGCAGTTTGTTGTAAAACTCCCATACGACTACCAGTTAAAACTGAAACTAAGAAGAAAATATCACCACCAAAACAAGTAACTGAAAAGTTGTCCTCTTCAACATCAACAAAACCAAATTTATTAAAACAAACTACAGACAAAAATACAAAATCCTCAGCATCAACAAACACAGAAAGTGCAAATAAAAAATCTGACAAGAAAGACATTTCTATATTTTCAAGGCAAATAAATTCAGCTAAAATTTCAAATTCTGAAGAAGATTCGGAACAACCACTAAATGGAATTAAAAAAAAAGGTATGAATAAAAAGATTTCATTTAGAGCTGGAACTAAAGGCACATAATCAAATAATAAGTTTTGAAAATCAAGTTCCCTCAATTAGTTTTATATGTATTATATTTATACATGTATATATATATATATAGGTTTATTTTATTTGAATTTACAACCACATTTACTTGATATAATCGGTTATAAAAATAGAATTTAAACTATTGTTTAATGTGGTTTATGTCAACACTTACTGATAATTAAGAATAAAATTGTGATAGAGACATCAAGAGGTATAATTTTACCTCAAATTCAATGTCAAAATTCGAGCTATTCATTAATTTTAAAATATATTTATCTTACATATAAACATACTATTTTTATTTTATAGATGTAATTATTTAAAATCTGAAAAAAAACTGGTGTAATATTATATTGATTCTCATTATTGCATGAATATTTGATTCTCAGATAATTTTTCTGATATCTTTTAGCTTAAATTAAAATTTTTTTTTATTATGGCATAACCTGCTGTTGGCAGTCATTATGTTAAATTAAGTCGTAAAACGATTTTTAAATGTAAAATGTGTGTTGTAAAATCAAAACATATAATACAAAATTAATTAAATAACAAAAAATAGACCCTTGATGCCTCTAATTATTTTTGTATTTTAATGTATTTATGTTAATAATTTTGTAATTAAGAAATACATTTAAATAATGATTTTAAACAATAAAACCATGTGTGATTAATTTTTTTTTTCATATAAAATCTTTTCTTTTTAATTTTGCTTGTGTGTTCTTTAAAAAAAAAAATAGAAATTTTTTATCCCCCAAGTTCTTGTTTTTTTGGTGTTATAACATTTTCTTTTTTGTTTTTACTCATCATTTTGTTCCATTCATCTTTAAAATAAAACCTTTCGATGTTTTGATGTATGTTTATGTTGTATGTCCATTCTCTAAGATGGAACAATTATTAATAATAACATGTCACTTGAAGACATTTGGGCTAGTTTAGAAGAAGATATAAAAAATGCTGCTGCAGCTACAAAACGTAATAATGAAAGAAAATTTTCAGTTGAAAATGGAGCCGTTCCGCATCAAAAAGCAACTATTAAAACTTCAACAGGATGTGGACCGTCACCACCGAAAGAAGTTACCCAACGGACAAAGTTCAATCAATCTGTATCTACTGGAACATCACCACCTCCACAAAGTATATCTACTCAGGTAACTAATTTTCTCTTAATTTTATAATATAAATTAGATCAGTCTTTTTTGTTTTGATTCAGACTTATGATGTCCTTCCAGCACCTAAACAACATTTAGATCATATAATTGATGAACCATTTTATAAAAGCGGTCGGTCCTGCTCAATTGCTAGTCCATCACAACACGTAAGAGATAACTCTCATAGTCCTCCATTAATAGTTTATAATGAAAATGAGATACAGGTAAGACACAAAAAGTAATAGATGTTTTGGTTGAAGTTAATTTCACCTGGATTGGATATTCTCTGTCTTATAGACAATACAATATTTATTAAATGAAACAGATAAAAAAACGCTCCTCCAAAATATTAGTTTCCTTATTCAGGTACCGTAATAATTATTCAATGGTTTTACAAAGGGCTGCAGAACACCATAAGAAACCAAAAAGCTATTTACTCAAAAAAAATTGCATGTTTCAACTTTGTTAATTCTCAAAATTTTATCAAAAATTCGTCTAATTTAATTGAATAAAACCGTTATTGCTTTTTCAAAAGACATTTATTGTAATTTTTTTTCTTAGAGCTTACCACCGACACCACCATTGCGACACATGAGTCCAGTTGGAATAAGAAAGTACAATAATGAAATAAATCTTCTGGATTCGGATTTAATGATGAATTATAATGACAGAAACGATTTCCAATATTATCGCGACACAGCAAAAACAGAACGTTTTCGAAGCAGTACCGATTTACGACGAGACGAATCTTATTTATCAAGAAGACCCTCAATTGGTGATATGTTAAGCTATCAAAAAGTAACAATTATATACACTAAAACAAAACTATAAAATATTTTATTTTAGAATCAAGGTCATTCAAACGAAGGAATTTCTTCACAATGGGATTCATACGACATTAGGAAACGTGACATTAAGCCAAGAGATGCCGGCATGGAGCTTGTTATGTTATTAAAGGTATCATAAAATAAATTTTTTTCTTAAATATGTTAAATCTCAGTTTTACAAGGGTTTATACCTTCCTTAGGAAGCAGAATATTATAAATTTACCGCTGAAGAATTGCAAGCTGCTCTTAAACATTGTGGTGATACCCATCCCATCTTCTGGTTACGCGAAAACTGGGGAAAGTTAATAAAAACAGTACAAACACTGGCCACAAAATATGGACAAGAACAAAAAGAAAATATAATTGGAACAATTGCATCAATTGAAGCAAGAGAAGCATTGAGAACGCATAGAGGTAATGTTTGGCATGCAGTAACTGAATGTATAGAGCAAAGGCAAAAGAAATTTCGTGAAATTGCCGGTCGTTCAAATTATTCTCGTGAAGATATTGTTACAGCTTTAACTGCACATCACGGTAATGTTGATTTAGCATTAATTGACTTAGGAAAAATGCAGATTAAACCATTCTTAATGAGAATTTGGGGTTCACCAACCGGAGTAGAGAATGATAGTGGTAATTTATCTTTAGATTTTGGTCAAAAACCTAATAATCTCGGTTAGTATTACCGTTATAATTGTTTTAATAGTTATAATTTTAATAGTTAACTTTGTTTTATGTTTACTGAGTTTTTTTATAAAAAAATTTAAAAAAAATTATTTTTAAACTCCTGTTTTTTAATGTATACTGTACTTTTTATTGCCTTTAAAATTTTGTTTATTAAAATTTAATATATTGCAATTTTTTTAAATATTGTTTTATTTATTTAAAAACAAAAAAAAAGATCTTTAAATTTGCAAAAACGTTTCTAAATAATAAATAGCGATCCAATGTTTTGCTTGATTATACATATATTTAAAGACAATAGTAGTAAATTTAATAATATAGTCATAAAACCTTATAGAAATGAAAATTTTTACAAACTTTAAGCAAAGGGTTAATTTAGTAAAATTTTATTGTTGGAAATAGCTTCCTACTCTCAAAGTTCCCATTATAAAATTAATTTATATCATTCCAACATCATACCAAGTAGGATTTGGTAGGAATATAATAATTAAATAAATTTAATTTAAGCAAATAAATATTTTTAAGAGACTTTGAAAATATCAAAAATTATTTCTCTGTGTATTTTCCAGACATTGATCCATCAATTCATGATTTTCTAAATGCAAATGCTGAAAGTTTGCAACTATTAAAAATGAAAGAGTTTCGACAACAATCACATTCTCCACATCAGCAAAACAATCAACAGCTATCAAAACATCCATCAAAACGTGATCTTGGTTCACTTTCAAATCTATCAATAAACAGTTTCGGGAATCGTACAGAATTCTCGGAAGGATTTGATAGTCCTATTGATTCAATGCCATTTAATAATCCTAATTTATTGAAAGATATAGAAAGTCTTATTGCAAGTATGGAACAAAATCAAGCAAAACAAAATGAAAGTATGTTAAAAAGTATTGAAAATATACTGGGTGGTTTATTAGAAAGTCAAAACCAACAAAATCCATCAGAACCTAGCCAAAAAAATCAAGAACAATTTTTAGACCCCTCCGCCTTGTTGGATGAAATGCAATTCACTGGGGAAGATCACATTTTTCGAAAAAGTCCAATTTTAAAACCCAAACTAAATAAAAATTTAAATAATCAAAGCGAATCTGTTGAAGAAAATGTAAAAAATTTTGTTTCCCAACATATTCAAGATATTATTCCTGATTTGGTAGAACATGTTGAAAAAGAGTTAGAAGAAAATGAGATTATTGAACTTAAAGAGAATGAAAATTTAACTTTAGAATCAAATGAAATCAAGAGTAACACTCCAATTAGAGAAATGGCTATGCAGGTTAACGACGATTTTACTCCAGTTCCCATCTCAGAAATAGATATTAAAAACTTTGTCTCAAAGCATATCAAAGACATTGTTCCTGATTTAGTAGAACAAGTTCGTAAAGAACTTCAACATGAAGTGGAAAATGAAAAATCTGAAATAGAGAGGCAAAACCAATCACAACATGATAAAAAAGAACAAACTGTAAAGGACGAAAACTTGGATAATTTAAATGGAATGAATGAAAATAACGTCCATACAAAAATTTTAAATACAGAAATAATTAATATACCACAAAAATCGGAAAAGATAAATAACGAATTTGTGAACACAGGGTCTGCAGAAAATTTCTTAGTTGACATTTTCAAATCTGAAACTAGTAATCATTTATCGATAACTTCCCCCATCAAAGCAATACAAAATGCTTACTCTACTACACAAGATTCAGACAAAGAAGAAGAAAGACAAAATAAAAACATAAGCAATTTAGCTTTGGAGAATATCGAAACTGAAACTTCAGTTGCTACTGCTAAAAATATAAATATAATTAACAAAGCTGTGTTAGGAGCAGAATCTTCAACCAGTGGGTCGGATACAACTGCTTTTGAAAAATTAAAAGATATTCCAATTACAGAGAAAACCGAAATTATTTCAAATCCGCAAGTTTTGAAAAATATAGGCACAATCTTTCCTAGTGAAAGCTCTGAAAGTGAAGAAGATGAAGTTGGAGATTCAATGGTTAATTCCATTATTGAACAAGAAAATATAAATCAAATTGAAGAAGCTTATAATGCTGAAAAATCAGATTCCAGAACAATCAATAATTCAATATCAATTGAATTCAAAAATGATTCAAATCAAGGTCAAAATGAAAAAAGCCTGTCCAATACATACATATCAAACAAAAATAACCTATTAACACAAAATACGGAAAACTTAAGAAGTGGGAATACAGACGCACAAACAAGTTCAAAAATACCTTCACAAATAATAGAAAATATACAAATCTTGCCAGAAAAACGTGAAACAGACAACTCTAATAATGATAATAAAACTTATCAGCAAGCATTACCAACAGTTAGTAATAGTCAAATCTTAATTTATAAAACAGATATGCAAAAAACTGACCTCACGGGGAATAATAGCAACATAAAAGAAAAGTCAGATGTGATAGAAAATATCATTACAATGAATCCAGAAAAACAAAAACCAATTCCAAATAATTTAACATCAGAATGGAATGACAACTCTTCTAAAACCTCTCCGAGTTCTATAAAAGAACTACTGATTGAAAGTACTACTATCGAAACGAACGAAGATAATAAATTAGACATAGAAAATTTTGAAGTAGAAAATGAATACTCCAACTCAACCGATGATTCAATTGAAACAGAAAAAAGTGTAGCAAAAACTTCTGAAATCGAAACAAACGAGGATAATAAGTTAGACCTCATAAATGTTAAAGCAGAAAACGAATGTTCTAGCACTTCTCAAGGCTTCAATCAAACGGTACCAATAACCCCAGATTTCAAAACGAAAGATGAAAAAATATCAGATATTGTAAATCTTGAACTTTCAGAAAACGAATACTCAAGCAGCTCCAATGATATAAATCAAACTGACAAACTTGAACCAGAAACTCCTAAAGTTGTAACAAACGAATATAACAGGTCTAACATTGTAAACGTTGAATCAGAAATTGAATACCCAAGCAATTCCGATGGCTTTAATGAAACAGAAACACGACTCCCTAAAATTATTGAAGTCGAAACGAATTTGAATTATAATTCAGACATTGTTAACGTTAATGCAAGTAATGAATACCATAAGAACTCCGGTGGGTTCAATGAAACAGAAATATTTCAGCCAAAAGCTTTTATTTCAAGTAATCAAACTAATACGATTGAAAAAAAAATAGAAAATTTTTCGCTTTTATTACCAACAGAAATCAATAATATTAAAAATATTCAACAAAATAAAATAGAAACTGCAGAAGTTGCTTCAATTGAACATGCTACAGTATCTGAAATAATTACTGACAATTATTCTATAAGCAATATTATTAAATATGACAATGGCAATAATGAAACCAACAATGTCGTGCTAACAGAAACCACAAGTATACACTCTAATCTAGATTTTAATCTGCCTCCCAGCACAAGTACAAAACAAACAAATAATTCAAATGTAATCCAAGCTGAAAATGATATTGAATTGCATAATAGCATTTCTAATAATCAACATCAAATTTCAACAGAGTCAAACATCTCTAAACCATCTCATTCATCTCAGCACGCACAGAAAAAAACAACAAAAACAGGTAAAAGGAAAGGGAAGAATAAAAAATATCAAAATAAAAATTTTAATCCTTCTGCAGCTTCAACATCTAACTCAGCACAAGCACAGTATAATAGTCGAAGAAGAAAAACAATAGATGATTTGACTTTAATAAATAATGATGTAAGTTCGAATAATACAAGTATAATTTTACAAAATAACATCACTAAAACTGACAACATTAGCTCTGGTTCATTACTAACATTCTCAGATAACCAAACTGGGCATCATTTATCCTCTGAAGCATTAATTTCTAACTCAAGCGCTAATGCAACTAGTATTGATTTAAGTAAAAATACTCGCCAAATTGAAGAGAGTAATAATATACTCTTTAACAATTCTGCTAACCTTCAAATTACTGAAAATATAACGAATAATATTTCAAATATACCTGATATTGATAATTTTACTGAAGAAGAAACGAAAAACAAAACTGAAATTGGATGGACTTTGTTATCTTCAAATACATATATAGAAACAATTACCAGCCAGCCAATTACGAACGAAAGTGATCACACTTTTGGAGATAATAAAAATATTGAAGAAAATGAATCGAAGAAAGTGCAAGAAATAACAGATGATAAAACATCTGACGAGCAAGAAATAAAAGAAAATAATGAAAATATAGAAATTGAAGAGAATAATTTGAATAATACGGAATATTCAATTTCTTTACATCAAATCAATGATCAAAAAGTTGAAGATTTAGATAATTCGAATGCACCTACTTATAATAAAACAGATCAAGACAACGAAGGAAATTCCCAACAAATAAATGAAAATAATAATAAAGATTGGGAGAATAAAATTGATTTTATAGAAAAAGAGGATCATGTGAATGACAAAAAAAATTCTTTTTCATTAAATAAAATTAATGATCAAAAAGCTGAAGATTTAGTTAATTTGGATGGAGCTACTTATAATAAAACAGGTCAAGACAATGAAGGAAATTCTCAACAAATAAACTATAAAAATAATGAAGAATTAGAAAATTTAGATGACTCTTATTCTTATTCGCTTCAACAAAATAACGGAGAAACAAATATTGATTCTGATAATGTAGAAGAACATTTTAAAAAGTTACAAACTAATAATGATCAACATAACAATATATCAATAACTCAAAATTCTCCACTTTATAACTTTTCAAATCAACAAAATAACGAAGAAAATAATACTGAAAGTGTCAATCAAGATTTATCTCATATACAGGAAGAAGAAAGATCTTCCACAGAACGATATCTAATTAATACAAACGAAGCTGAAATCGATGGTATGAATATTGACCTAAATATTCCTCAAATAGCAATTACAAATATTGAAGAAGAAAACGACGAGATTTTTAAGGATGTTGAAGAACAAATGGATGATTCAGGAAAAGAGAATGATAAAGATAATTTGAATCAGTTACAGGAAGAAAGTTCTTCAGATGAAGAATTATTTAGTATTCAAAGTGATGAAGATGAAAATTATGGTAATCCTACAACAGAAACAAAATTCGATCAAAGCCCTAATTATCCTTTAGAAAACAGTTTTAGTGTAACATCATTTAATAGTACTGATGGTTTCATAAGTCCCACCATGTCAAGTTCCGAAGTTATCTTAATCTTTAATAGTAACAGTAAGCCTAATCGTGAAAGTGCTGTGATTTCAATTGAAAAAGATATAGGTGTAACAGAAGAAGCAGGACAAAATATGGAAAATCAAGAGCAAGATGAATTGCAAGAAACTATCGTGCGATCAGCTCAAACAATAAACGAAAATAATTCAAAAGATGAAAGTCAAGGAGAGCATTCTTTAGTTGCAAATGAAGAAGATGTAGCAAATGCCATTCGAACTACAGACAATTCAAAACAAAATCTATCAGAGTTAGTTGAAAACACCCAAAAACTCATAAAGCAAATGAAAGAAGAAATTAATTTTGATATTGCTTCGTTTGAAGATGATGAATACTCTGATGATTGGACTGAAGATTATGATGACGAAGAAGAGTTTGATGAAGAGGAGGAAATGGGGGAGGAAGAGTACGACGAAGAAGACTATGACTCACAAGAATATTCTGAAAGTGAAGAGTTTGATCAAGAAGATTTTTCTCAAAATGCAGAAGAAAAATCAGTTTTAGTGAGTTATCAAAAAGAAAGTATTAGTTTGGAAGATCAAAATCCAAACCCTCTTATTTCAAATAACTTTGAAACCCATAATTTAACAATAACAGACACTATTTCAAAAGACTTTATAGGTGAACCACCAAAAACAAGTAGTATGAAAACAGAAACAAATGACATCAAAGAATTACCTAATAATGTTGAGTTAGATGATCATTCAGAAAATGTAAACGAAAAAAAAATAAATATTGATGAATCTAATGTAAGCGATGATGAATATCTACAAACACTGCAAAATAATTCATCAACTCAAGAATTACCAGCAGAAAATAAAATTCACGTTGAAGAAAGATTTGATGAAAACATTGTAACGCAAAACGACTCAAAAGTTTCAAGATTGCCTAAAATTACTAACCCACAGGAACAACAACCTATTTTGTTAACGGAAGAGAATAATGACGCCATAAATCTAGAAAACGAAAAAAATATTGAAGCAGAATTAAATATTTCAGTAAATGATAATAATAATGAAATCAGAAATAAATTTATGTCTTCAAAGCCTTTAAAAAAATCAAACAATAATTTTGAATCTCATTTTTCAAAACAATCAGATCAAGAAGATGAAACTCAAGATAAAACTGAATCAAATTCGGAGTTGGAAGATAATAAAGATACACAAGATTATACAAGGGCAAATAACTCAAACATTAATACATCTATAAGTATACTTAAAAATTTTGAAGTTGAATCGATTGTTATGCAGCCATCAACAAGCAATAAAATAAATTCTAAACATATAAAAAAAGCTGAAACATTGTTAAATAATAAAAATATTGAAATAGAATCTGATGCAGCTAACAATAATCAGAAATCAAAACCAGCTTTTAATAAAATAACAATTAAAGCGAACACTGGTGCTATAAGTAAAATTCCCAAACTAGCACATGATAAAAATAAGTCCAAAATTATATCTAGTCCACCAATAATCACATCTGTAAAAAAAATTCAACTCGAACTATTTAACAAACAGCAAGAATCAAATAAAACAGGAAGACAATCAAAACTTACTCCACCTAGAGTGATACGAAAAAATTCTATTACAGAAACAATAACCAAATTAATGGCACCAAAACAAACTCCACTTGACATGTTAAAGAAAAATCAACAAGGTTTACCTTCAGTATCTTCCCACACAAAAATAGAAAACAAGATTCCGAAAATTCCAAAAAAAAAATATCATGAAACTTGCTTTAGTGATGAAAATCCATCTTCATCATCGGAAGATGAGAGTGCAATTATGCAAGAACGTTTAAGACGAAAACAAAGTGAACCAGTTTTTAGAACATATCCATCTCTAATTCAAGATACAATAACTGAACCACTTGAAGTAAGCTAAAATAAATTTCTATGTTAGATATTGTTAATTAATTTTCGCTTCCTTTAAACTTGAAAGACAATTACAAAAAGTATATCAACTAATATTTTTGTCTACAATAACCAAAAATATTTCCCAAATAATTATAAACCCTACAATAAATTAAAAATTTTTTGTTTAAAAAATCAAAATTATGATGATAATATGTAATCTACTAATTTATGTAGTGATTTCCTTCTTTAACTTTAACATTCTTTATTCGTATAACAACACTTTCGTTATTTTCTTAACTGGAAAATAAAATAAAATAATAATTCGAAAATTTTAATTTATACAAATTTAGGTAATGGCTAAAAACTTTATTCAAGATGGTCTGTGTGACAACTACGCTGAGGCTGAATTGGCAGCTGCTTTAGTTGAATTAAAATTTCAACAGGAGGCTGCTTTATGGGCTGCTAGAGAATGTAACGATTTAGAACAAGCTATTTCAATGCTACAACAAGAATGTGAACTATGTACTGACCTTTATCCCATGAACGAAATAGTATCAATGTTGAAATGTACTCACGCTTGTTGTAAGGACTGTGCAAAAAATTATTTTACAATTCAAGTACAAAATAATATCTAAAAGAACACTTAATGATGAATATAAATTCTACATTTTTTTTATTTTTCAGATAACCGATAGAAGTATTAACGACTGTAATTGTCCATATTGTAAAATTCCAGAACTACATGACCCAGATGCAAATGAAGATGAAATTCTTGAGTATTTTTCTAATTTGGATATATTTTTGAAAAATATTTTAGATAAAGAAGTACATGAGCTATTCCAGAGAAAATTACGTGATAGATCTTTAACTCAAGATCCAAATTTTAAATGGTGTGTACAATGTTCATCTGGATTTTTTGCAAGACCGAAACAAAAACGTCTAATATGTCCCGATTGTGGTTCAATAACTTGTGCACAATGTCGGAAACCGGTATTTAAAATTTATCATTTTATTTTTGATTAATATAAATAAATATTATTCATAGTGGGAAAAGCAACATGATGGTCTTTCGTGTGAGAAATATCAGCAATGGCTAGATTCTAACGATCCTGATAAAAATATTCAAGGGGTTTTACAACATTTAGCTACAAATGGAATTGATTGTCCCAAATGTAAATTCAGATTTTCTTTAGCAAGGTATTCAACAATTTAAATCATTTATGTTAAAAATATTTAAATTATTTTTTAAAGGGGTGGTTGCATGCATTTCACATGTACTCAGTGTAAATATGAATTTTGTTATGGATGTGGAAAACCTTTTATGATGGGGGCAAAATGTACTGTTTCATCATACTGTGCTCGTTTAGGTTTGCATTCACATCATCCACGAAATTGTCTTTTCTATTTAAGAGACAAAGAACCCAAACAACTTCAAGATCTATTAAGAATGAATAAAATCTTATTCGATGAGGAACCACAAATTGAAAAGACTGATTTGAAAACAAAACTATTAAAATGTCCGGTGCCTCTTCAGAAAGAAACTCCTTCAGGTTTAATAGACACCATTTGTAATGGGGACGTTCCAGAAAAACATGCTGGTTTGTGCAGGTAATTTATTATAAGTCAATAAAATTGTTGCATTATGCATATCAATCTTTTTAAAAAATTATTAAAATGTTTGGAACGAAGATTTGTAAATGATTTTAAATATTGTTAAATTGACCTTTAAAATGCGTTTTCATCTATTGAACAGTTTAAACTAAAATAGATCACTTTATTTACTCTCATAATTTAATTATTTAACAGAAATCATTATGTTGAGTATTTATGCATTTTAATTCAAGAAAATCGTCTCGATTCTTTACAATTACTTTCAATAGATGATCTCGAAATAATTGTTAAAAGAGCAAATATTCGTTTACCACCCAAGCCGTATGGAATTGTAGAAGGTCTTTATAAAAAACGATTGGTAGAGGTGAGGCATCCAAGATATTAAAAAAAATTTAACACGAAGTTCCGATTTAAATAAAAAAAGTAGAAAACAAAAATAACAAAACATATATTTTTTATTGTTATTTGTATAATATATTATTCACAAAACAAAAATAATAATTGTACTAAAAAAAGTAATATTTTCGGGTTTTACAACAGGCAACATTATGTTGAATATTTGGTGAGCGAAGTATCTAAAGCTAATATTGATCCACTTCCCATCCTTGATTTAACAGATTGTGTTCAAGAATTAAGAAGGCGAGGCTTATCATTACCAGAAAGAGGACCTTGGGACACCGATGAAATATATCGTGGAATGTGTTCAAAGGTTAGACAAAATATAAAAAAATCACTGACACAAATTTAGAACATGAATGCGGATGTTCAATATTTTTTATAATATAAAAAATATTGTTCATTTAAAACATTCATTTTTATTAAACCTTTATTTTGCGTTAAGGTCTTTATTTTTTGTTTAATTTGGAAATTACATATTTAAAAAATATATTTTTGATTTTATATTGTTTCATTACTATGTCGAATGCATTGTAAACATTCTTAAATATTTCAAAGAAACCATAAATGCTGATGTAAAGCCCGATAATTTTTAAAATTATTTTATTCACTAATCACAGTTTTTGCTATTAATTTTAAAATTCACTTTGAACAAGTATGTTTTACTAACATGAAGATTTAAATTACCAAGTTTTATATATATAAAATTATCATATTTTAAATAACACACATTAACCGAAAAATAAAATTTTACAACAGGACATGATTTTTATTTAAACATGATTTTTTATACATAAAAGTTTTCGTTAATTTTTGATTTTGTTTTTTAACTATTTTTTCTTTAATTTTTTTATATTATATTATTTATTGTGTTTTTTTTTTCTTTCTTATAGATTGTTGAAGCTAAAATTCCTTTGAATTAACTGAAAATTGAAATGAGGATGAAATGAAATCTTGAATATTGGATTTGTTACAGTTATCCGGTTCTGTTGAATTTTTCAAATTTAAAACAAAAGAAAAAACAAAAAAAAAATTTAAAAAAAATTTATTAATTACAAATTGTTTTTATAACTTATAAGTCTTTTCTATAATAAATTTGTTTTTTGTTAATTTTTTTAATATCATCTTAATAAATTTTTTAATTTATCGTTATTTTGATTACTTTTATTTGAATCAGAATTTTTTTTCAATAAATGAGCCAACTGGAGAATCGTATTTTTTTGTTGAGTTTTTGAAATAATTTGGACGCTACCTTTAGCTTTTTTGTTATTTTTGTCCTTTTTTGTGCTAATAAAAGTTATTTGTTCTCTTTTTCGTTTTTCATTTTCAATAACTTTGGGCATGCCTTTTTTAGACAAATATTTTCCTTTTTTATGATCAACAAGTTCTAAATTTTTAAGATGATACTTTGTTTGGTCATTGTCCTGTTTTTTATTTAAAAAAGCATGTTTAGAATCTTTAGTGCTACTACCTTTTATTGAGCTAGAAATTTTATCCAATTTTTCTAAAGGAATTTTTGTTTTTTTATTACAAAGCTTACATATGAAAACCTGTAATGAAATGAACACACAGTTTTTTTTTTTAATTTATAAAAAAAAATATTTTTAATTAAAAATATATTTAATAAATTGAATATATTTTTAGAAAAATATATTAATATTTATTATTACTGATTATTTTTCAACATTGAAATTTAATATTATTTTTAATTATGAATATATTTAATATATGCACATTAAATTATATTTATTAGTCGTCCACTTTTTTTATTTCTGGATCTGAGCTTGCAGGAATTTTCCCAACCCAATCAAAATAACCATCATCATTGTACCCTCTTCTATAAAACAAATCTTGAAACATTGTTCTAAGCATCTGGTAATCAGGTGTTTCGAAGAAATCAAGTTTTCTAGTGTATTTCAAATAAGTTGCAAACTCTTCCGGAAATTCTTTACATAATTCTTCAATTGATGTGGACATTTTTGTGTCTCCAATTTTTTTATAACGCTCTTTTAAATTATCTGCTTTTAGACCCTGCCACGGTAAAGATCCTCTCAAGAAATACATAAACATATGTCCGAGTGATTCTAAATCATCTCGTCTTGACTGCTCCTTTCCTAAATGTGTGTTAATTGACATATAACGTGCTGTTCCAGTTAACGATTTATGTTCCTTATAAGGTATATGCTTGTTTGTTTCATTATCAATATAACTTTTAGTTAAACCAAAATCGATTATATGAATTATATTATCTCGTTTATTTGATGATCTCCCAATTAAAAAATTTTCTGGTTTAACATCTCTATAAATTAAATGACGACTGTGTACATATTCCATACGATCTAAAAGTTGCCTAGCTATCATTAAAACTGTTTTAACGGTAAATTTTCTTGAACATATATTAAATAAATCTTCTAATGAGGGCCCAAGTAGTTCTAATACCATAGCATTGTAACGTCCAGCACATGTTCCCAAAAAATATACTTGAGGTATACCATCATGTTTGCCAAGCATTTTATAAAACTTAAACTCTAAATGTAATTGTTGTGTTTTGGCTTTAATAGATTCTAGTTTAATGGCAATAGTCTCATTATTGTAAAGGTTTTTTCCAATTCGCAATTCCCCGAAATTTCCAGAACCAATCTTTTTTCCTACACGATAATTCGGTCCTACCATTAAAATCCCGGACGATGCTCCAACACTATTACGATGGCTAAATGTTTTAACTGGAATGGTTGACTTATTTGGACCCGGAGAGCTTTCAACAGCAGGGATTGATAATTGAAGCCCTTTTGATCCCATTGATTTTATGGTAAATGGTTTCTCTTTTCCTTGACGAGAATCTTTATTTTCGCGTTTCTGCATTTTTTTTTTTTTTTTTTGAAGACTACATAAAATTTCTTTCAAATATGAAATTAATAAATTTTGATTAGATTATTGTCAGTCATTTTGCAGTCGAATTTTTTCCCAAAATAATTTTGATTTGTTTTTTTTTTTTTTAATTTGATTGATTATATGAAAGTTTACATTTGTTAACTGAGTTTAAATTAGTAATATAAATATATATATTTAATATATATACATATATCTATTAAAAAAAAACAGTTTAATATTAAAATTAAAATAAGATCAGGTAACATAAAATTATTAATTATATGCTACTAATAAACTTTTAAGTACTTTGTAGTCTTTCATGTTCCTGTATGCAATACATAAAAATTTAAAGCATGCAAACTGTATATATTTTTACTTACTACATAACTAAACATCTTTTTCTTGCTCAATTTTGCACGAACTTTCTGATTCCTTGCTAATATTTGTCCAGAATTTAATGCCTCTATAATTCTCTTATCTCTCTGGCTTACAGTATTTGATTCCACTCTTAAGTCATAGTTACCATCAATCCAATTAGTCAAACATTTACTACATGAATCTTTATTTTCAAAATATTGAAATTTTCCACCAAGTTTATCTTCTAGACAGTTTTTTACAGTACATCTAAAATGTGAAAAATGTAATTAGGTATTAAGTTTTCAATCTAAAAAAATGAGACTAACAAATAATAAGATTTTAATAACTGTGTATATTTTGATGTGGAATCAAAATTTGATGATGCATCTAAAAGAAATTTAATTCTTGCATCTGCCATTTCTAGTTTTTTAAGTTATTCAAATAAAAATTTAATAAATCGAAAATTTATCGACTGTTTTTGTATTGCTAAAGAACAAAGGCTTGGTATTTGTCCTTTGAAAGATAAAAAAAAATGAATGATAACCTCAAAAAATTTTGACAATTTACATCAGCTGTTTATTAGTTTAGTTTTAGGTATGGCGTGTGGTGGGAAAGAATAATACACTTTCATAAAAGTAAAAAAAATTCAAAAGAAATATTGTAGATGCTTTTTTTTGAATATTATTATGTACGAGACAAGGACAATTAATTTTCTAACTTTTCCTATTTGTACAATTACCTGAGCAAAACGGACTAATTAAAATATGAATATTTATAAAATAAAAGTCTTATTTTTAGCTTATTTCCTTTATTCCCCAAGAAATAAATTGAACAATATTTTTCGTTACATTTTTTTTAATTTATTTTTTTTTTTAGCTTGTATGAACATAAAAAATGTGCACATCCATTTTTTTTTATATTTCTTTTAATTATTTTATTTTTACCTGTCTAAAACTTCTGCTTTTGTGAATATTGGGATTATCTACTTCTAGTGATTACAACTTTATTTTTTTTTATATTTTTTGTAGCAATTTTTAATAATTTTAAATATAATATAATAATAATATATAATAAAGCCACAGTAAAAATCTTTTATTTTTATATACTTACAAAAAATTCAAAATTAAAATCCATAATAATTTCACATATATCCTTTTTTATTACAAAAAAATAATAAAAATAAATCAAAATATAAGATAAAAGCGATACGAATTTAAATGCAAAATCATAAAATAATTGATATTAAAAACGGAATTAAATTAGGGATAATTACATATCTTTTATTCAGTTTTTTTGAATTTGTAACAATATTAATAAAATTTTAGATGTTTTTTTTTTCAAATAATTAACTGTTAAATATTAATTACTTTTGATGATTAATATGCTTTGCGTTCAATTCATACAAAAAATCGGAAAAAATTTTAATAAATTAAAAAAAATCTAGCAAATGAAAATCATATTTTCAAAATAAAGAAACTCCGTTCAAAATTTCATTGAGTATAAAATTTTTTAATAATTTTAAATCACATTTAATGACGCTGATTAATTTATAAATATTGTGCTATAATGAGATTTCAGAAAAAAATTAATTGGAATGAAAAAAATTTACATTTCGATTCTTTTTCCACAATCATTTCAATATTAGAAGAATTTTTAATAATTTACATACAATATTTCAACATAATTTAGATATTAAAGTTATTTTGTTGCATAATTAGAAAATTTTGTCTTTATCAAATATTTTAATCCTTTTTATAACAGAAAATCCCTTTAAAAAGGACTAGGCTATTTTAAAATTAAATACAAAAAAATTTAAATTGATACATGTTTGAAAAAATAAAAACACCAAAAAATTGAATATATTAAAATTTGAAAAAGAACAATAATTTAAAAAATTAATCAAAAATAATTAAAGTTTTTTAAGACTATATTTAATACAATAAAAGTTATTTTATATATATAAAAAAAAATATGATGTAGTAAACAATATTTTATATGATAGGAAGTTTAATCTTAAAACTAAATTTAAAAAATCAATATAGTGTATAACTAAAAAGTATAATTTTCTTTTGAGTTATCGTTAGAATATTCATTAAAATCAAGTGAAGTTTTTTGTATGTTTATTTGGAATAAGAACTTGCTGATTTTAAGCACCTTTTTAGATCTACTTTTTTAACAATTTAAGCAATATTATCATTAATCGTAATAAAACTGATTTTAATGGAATTATAATTACGACACCTTAATTCAATGTCTTCTAAAAAGTCTCATTTTGCCTTTTGATTCTGAAAATCTCTTATTATATTTTAAAAATTAAATTTGAAAATAAAAAAAATTAGAAAACCATACGACTTTATTCGTTGAATATAATATATAATATAATTAAAAAAGGAGTTTATAAATGATTTGGTAAAATTTTTTGAAAATTTAATTTCCTCAATCAGTTGGAATTTAGTTTTTTTATTTATAATTGTGATCTTTTGTAAATTCTTTTTATAATCGAAACATAAAGGCAAAAAATAAAGCTTATTTTATAAGCATTTTACTGTTCTTCATCACCTAATTCGTGTTTAATTTTAGAAAAATCAAATTCTTCTCCCGTACCACGTTTGAATATATCTAAGACATCCAAACATGTTGTTTCGAAATGTGTTGTTGCATCATATGACTCTGATATAAATACTTGAGAATCTAAACCCTTATCAACTGGTTCAAAATAATCAGAAACACTAACGAATTTTTCTTGTATTGGACCTAATAAATCTAATCCTGGTTTAATTTCAACTTCAGGATTATCAGTTTCCACAGTTGTTGACACCATACCAATGAACCAGCCCTTAGCGGCGACCTGATGCGTATAGCTAACTAAGGAAACATAAATATCTGATTTACGACCAACTTGCTTTTGTGGTATAATAATTTGAGTTGATAAAGCATCACGAGTATTAGCGATTGGATGATTTAACAAGCAAATGCATCGTATTACTTGACCCTTCTTACGAACCTAAAATTATTTTTTTATTTGTTTGAGATATATTATAAATATATTTTTAATTTAATTTATTTTTATATATTTTACGCTATTAAAAAAATTTCATAGAAATAAAGCATCAGAAAATTTATTTTGGAAAACTTACTTTTTCTGGTACATAACTTGGGTCGCAATAAACTTGCTTACATTTAGCAATTTCTTCTCCAGATCTCACACCAATTACTTTTCCGCCTTCACCCAAAACAATTTCATCAATAGGTTTATCAAGCATATATGTACCACCATAAATCGCTGACAACCTTGCGAAACCTTGTGGTAACTCACCTAAACCATACATCGGATATAAGTACGGTGATTTTCCATAACGAGCCAATGAATCGGAATATAATTTTATACGACGAATTGTATTTACAGCAGGATCGTTAAGATATTCATCGTCTCTAAACAAAGCAAGAGCATGTCCAGTGAAGTCTTGAGTATTTTTGTCCAGCCCAAACTTATCGTATAATGCTTGCATGTTTGATTTCATTGGATCAAAATCTTTCCAAGATTTTGGGTCATCTTCTTTAAAGTCTTGAACATAAATGAGGAAATTACGAAAACGGCGTTTTTCAAACATTCCTAAAATATAATATATTTTTATAAAATAAATTAAATCTTTTCCTTTTCTTTCACAGTTAAATTATTAACCTTAATATTTATATTAAGAGCAAAATTGATGAATCATAATTGGAAAATAAAATTTCTAAAAAATAATTTACTTTAAATTTTTTTTTATTTAGGATTCAAAACCAAAGATAAATTAATAAAGAATGATTGATACTACTTGAACTTAAAGTATTAAAATTTTTTAAGTTTTAAAAAAATTAATTTTTCGGATACTAATATTACTTGAACAAAATAATCATAAAAGAGGCAAGCGCAAAAATAATATATTTTAATGTCTTTCCATTTCACTGCGCAGTGAAAGAACGACGTGTCATTAAATTTGACAATCATTATATGAAATAAAATTTGCTAACATTTTTTTTTTTAAGTTTCCAATTAGAAAATATTTTCAGCTTACCCATCAAATCAGATGCTAGAGCCTCTTTTTGATCTACAGGAACTTTTGCAATTTTCCCACCCTTATAGACATAGCTTCCTTCAATTGACTTGAATTCCAAATATCGGGTAACGCCCGTATGAATTAAAAGTTTTACCAACTGTCCATTAGCCATCAAGAATTTAGGAATTAAATCAACATTCCAGTCACGACCGCGACCATAAAGACTTTCTTGGAATTTTCCTTCAGCTTCGAATCTTTGAAATAATTCTTCTAATGGAGTGATGGAAGCTGATTCGCCACCATAATACTTATTACGGTCGATGTGCAAAACTTTTTTCCCGGAAACTGAAAGCATTCCTGATAAAATGCACTCTTTTAAACCAGTTCCCAATACAATTGCATCGTATTCTGCATCCATTATGGAGTTATTTTATTCTTGAAAAATCAATTTACTAAAATTACTGTATTCTTAATAAATTAATTTAATTTTTACTCTAGACACGAAAATTCACTTTTCAGCTTTCCTTCTACTGTTGAAAATGAAAACCGAAACTTACATTCGGAATAGATCGTTAATCGTCGTGGCGAAGTGAGTTTTTCGTCAGATCAAATCAAATTATTAGACAGCCACAGTACGTCAGACTGAAGTCAGAACAAATTGAAATGTCATTAATAATAAGAAATAATAAGAACGTCATCTCTGAAGAAAATCTTTTATTAATATTATTTATAGAAAATATATTATATTGTTTAATAGTATAAATATACTTCTAAAATTAAATATTTTAATTAATTTTAATTTGACTTAAAAATTTAAAATTACCAATTTATTTATTTTGAATCAAGTTTGTAATTCTTTTTATTTTTTATTGGTAATTGACCTTTGGAATATTTTGAGACATCTATTGGAATAATTTTGATATTAGTTTGAAAAACTGAGGTGAATTAGTTGTCATGATTATATGAAGTAAATATTGACGTTCATTTTAAACAGCGGTAAATGTGGTGAACTATGGGTTGTGATGTGGTGTGCAGTGTAAAGTTGTGAATTGTGAGTTGTGACTTGTGTAGTGTCAACTGTGAAATGTCAGTATGCCAGAAAGTTGAAAGTATGCAATGTTTAAATATATGTTTTGGTTGTATGACTGAGTTTTGTTTGAGATTCGGAGCGCTGATGTGGTATTTTCGTTCGTCCAATGAATTTATAATATGGGATTTAATTATAAAAAAAGTACATATATTTTCGTCTCATTAATTTAAAATATAAAAATTATAGTATAAAATAGGTCTAATATTATTGGAATATTTTTTAACTACCAAAAAAGTGATTCTTATTAGAGAATAAATTGTGTTTATTTAATTAAAAGTAATTAGTTTAATTTTAAAAATTGTGTGTGTGGATAAAATTAATTTTAATATTTCACCTTATTTTGATAAAATTGTATTAAATTTTAATTTATTATTTTAATTATTAATTTTATTGGATAAAAGTTAATAATTTTAAATAATAAATTAATAAATTTAAATATCGTAAAATTACTAAACAAAAAAAAAGTATATCATATACATATGTATGTAGTTAGTTAATATATATTAAATTATAATTTTATAAAAAAAAAATAACTCAATAGAGATAGTTGCTAAGAATATTTTTAGTAGAAGAACTGCAAAAGAATAAAAGGTACGTAAAATTTATTTTAATTTATTCCCATCTTATTATTATCTGGGTACTATTTTTACATTGACTTTTTAAATATAAATTAGAAGTTGTTTGGCAGGTTTTTTATTTCTGTTTATCTTGAAAAGTTATAATTTGTATTTTATACATACTTAGCGTTTAATAAAAAGTATTTTAATTTTTAATCATTAAGAACCTATGCTGTGTTGATGGACTATGTATTGCAATAAATTTGTTTAAGAATTTATTACTTTCACATAATTAAAAAAACTTAGTTTTTAAATTTGTTCATATCTGTCTCATCATGGTATTCCTAAACTAACATTATTTTAATTAGAAACAGAATCTAACTGGTTGAACAAGTTCTCGTTATTGTTTTTTTTTTTTGTCAAAATCGAGATAATCATGTTGTAAATGTTTAAATATATAGGTACATACTTGATAAGATAACGAGGCAAGTTTACTAAAAATGGACGTATAAAAAAGGAATTTAATTTTTATTTTTAAATAGTTATAATAAAAAAAAAAATGTTTTAGAAGTTGTTTAATAAATTCTTTCAATTTTCTTCTTGACGTTTACTTGTGGATAAGTGGAACTTTCTTAAGATATTTAAGATTTAACCTGTTTTCCCCAACGTTATGAGTATAATTTATTGTATAATATCTAACCTCATGAAATAAAAAATTAAAATTGTTTTTTTATCTACATAAATATTTCAATTGAAACTACTTAGATAAGGTCAGTCACTACTCATATTTATTTGAAAAAAGAATTAGTAGTCAGTTTAAGTTTTAATTTTTGTTAATTTTTAAATAGTTATTTGTTCTAGTTTTTGTTTTCATTTATATTTTTATAATTGCCTAATATCACCATGTAAAAAATCATACTTTCTTTTTAATTTTTTATATTTACCTATAATATAACTACTAACATACCTACTTAATTAACTTTTAAATTTACTTTATTTTAGCAAAAAAGAAAAAGTTTATTTATATAAGTACATATATTCTATAATTTATAAAAGTTTTCTTTATTCTATAAAGAGAACATGTTTTAACTATTTTATAAAGAATTATAATATACTAAGGTCATAAATATAAAAAAGATTTTAAAAACATTGGAGAAATTTAAAAATATTTAACTAGGTAATTTCCGCAAGTCCTTTGTTTTGCCATAAACCATTTTAAAGAATAATCGAATTTCCAAACTTTAGGAGTTGCATATTTTAACATATAAGTTACGACAATGCAACTCTTTGTTTATTCAATAATTTCGAAATAAATTTACTTCATAGACTTAAAATTGTTACTTACATATATTTTTATATAGGTAAATATTTATTTTTTTTTCCTATAACTTTGCTTCTTTAATAGTAGGTATAAATTTAAAAAATGAAAACGAAATTTCTTTGCTTAGCACTTAGTTTAAAACTTGGAAGATAATTTGCATTCAACATCTAAACATTTGTCGTCAAAACAATTTAAATATCAAATTCTGTTTCCAATATATGGAAAAAGAAAGTTTTATTTCGCTACGTTTTTTGTATTTGCTAAAACATGTTATGGATACTAAATAAAATGTTTTTATGTTTAACAAGGGTGTATGTACGCAAAGTTCCTATATGAATTAGGTTTTTTTTATAATCCATACAGGCTATGTTTTATTTTTCTTATTTACATACTATTACAAATCAAAGCAATTTAAAAAATTTTAAAACGATAAAATCCAAATATACAAAATTTCTGTTGTTCAATAAAAATAACAACCATTTGCAACCTACATTTGCAACATACCTATACACATATTAACATAAATGTACTTGCTTAAATTTTAAAATAAATTTATTAAAATTAAATATTCAAAATTTTTTTTATTTAAAATGAGGACTAAGTATTTACGAAATATTAATTTTTTAAAATTTCCACCCTTTTTACTCCTTTTAAGAGTAATGGCAATTTTCACTACAACATATTTTGTAACTAGGTTCTATAAGTAATTAAATTGTACTTATAAGGTACTAGGTATTTTCTGTAACTTATTTTTAAAATAAAAATTTTCTATTACCAATTTAAATCTAAAATTGTTACTTTCCTGCGATTCTAATGATCAAAAAGTCATAATCTATAAAAGCATTAATTAAATTTATTACTTCTTAAACAATACAACTGGTTAAATGCGTTTTTACAATTTTAGTTCATTAATGCTAAACGTAAAACAAATAAAATGCAAAAATTCCTGAGATATTTTGTTTTGGATTTTTAATATTTTATTCCTTTGACAATGTGGCATCATTATAACAAAACTAAATATGTTACACAGATTTATTTAAGTTTATGTAATGTAGGTATATATCAATTTGTAATTTGAAAATAAAAATAGGTATGTAGGTACCAATATCAAATTGTTTTTTTATCTTTTTGCACAATTAATTATTTTGTGATAAGCATTTTAAAAAAAAATTAAAAATACTACGTACCTACTTAGTACATTTGTCAAAAAATCAATAAATATAATTACTATAATATTAGTTATGAAAATGTGAAGTAATTCATTTTAATAATTAAATAATTTTCTTGCAATTAAGCTAGCGCACTCAATTTACTGTTGAGGAATGTAAAAATCAGTGAAATGTGTATTTAATTATAGTTTACACATAACAAATCAGTGTATTATGTGTAATAGCTATACATACTTATATAATAAAAAAAATATTGAAGTATGTTTGTACTTAATAAATTTAATTTTTTCAATTTCTACTCCAGTAAAAATAGGGTTTTCTAAATTGTTTAGACATATTATAGTTATTTTCTTTTAAGTTATATTTTAGTTTGCCAGCCTTACTTTAATTTATTTCAGTATCAATCATCTTTAAAAATAACAATTTCAATTTAAACCATCATTTCCAATTATTTAATTAAAAACTTGTCAGAATTATTACTGTATTTTGTCACCTGTATAAACAGTCGTATATGAATATGATTCGAATATTAACTTAAGTTGGTAACTGTTTAGCAATAATATGAAATACGTCAATTATCACCGATAAATAAAAAATACTTTAGTTAGTTCAAAATGTTACTTATTATAAAAAATATTTGATAGGCTGGCTATAGATATTTTATATTTTTATTAAAAAAAAAAAATTGAAAAACTAACTGCGAAAATGAAAATAAACAAATTCCTACCTATTTTTATTTAGATGAACTTTAATAAATTTATTTTTTTAATTAAGTTTGATAAATTTAAAAAAAAAAATTATTTAAACTAGAGCCTTACTAAATTAATAATAAAATATGTATTAAAAAATTTTTAAGTTTTTATGTCCTAATAAAAAAGTATTGAGTCTCATATTTGATAAAATATTAGGGCCTCCGTGAATTACTTTTCAATTGTTACCATTCCGTAAAGTGCGGTTTTTCTATTTCACAGGTCGTTATATTGATTAAAAAAAAATTAAATTGTTAGAGACACATTTAGTAAAATTTTTAAATATGTAAAGGAAAGAAATTTTAATAGATAGTTATATGTATTAAAGCACATTTTTAAACATATATTTTAACGTTAATTTTTTTTTTATTTCAGCTAAATTGATTGGATAATTAACATTTAGATTTAACAAGAATAAGTTAAGAAATTACAGTGACCAAGCAAAAACTTCGTTAGATATTACATTCAAAATGTTTAAAACAGCTGGAGGATAAATATTTTTTGTTAAATATTTTGGATTCTTCCTTTTATTTCTTTAGAAAATTTTTGTTTTATTTTAAACGGAAAACAATAGGAATTCCCTAAAGTAATATAAAAAAAGAAATAAATTTTCCGAAAGTATTAAAAAAATTAAAAAAAAAAAAACAAAAAAAAACAAAAACAACATTCCATAAATGTTGTCTTGTCAAAATGTCAAATCTCGACGATTTGCGGAAGAAGTTTGTAGCGGCGACACAACAATCTCAATTGCCGCTCACACAGTGCCAGCAATCACAAACTCCATCTTTAGCACTCAAACAACACCATCCACTATGTGGAGCACACGATCTTCGACATCATTTACCACTAACGTCAGCACTTTCAGTTGGAGCAACACCATTAAATATTCCAACAACAACAACGATAATGGATTCATCAGATCCCGAAAGACTTTATATATTTCCAACAGGTACAGTGGCTGCAGGTAACAATAGCCGTGTTGGTCCAAGTGATATTTTTGGTCCAGCTTCAAATGCCTTTCTGACGCCAGTTGGTCAGCTAAATGCTACACGAGGTCACTCGAGATCTGTTAGTCATGGTGGGGGTGCATTTGTTGGACCAAATGGAGGTGGATCAGGAATTGCTGGCACTAGACCACTAAAATCTGCAATGAAGGGTCATCAACGAGCATTTTCACATGGACAAATTACCGACACCGCAACAGTGGCGCAGGCACCGCGTTCCGGTCATTCACGTGTCGGTTCAAAAACAGATTTTATATTACCACCAACACATAAAGATATTGATGAAAATCGTATTGGAGAATTTGGTCCGTCGACGGCATCGTCGGCTCGTGGTCATTCTAGGCAAGCTTCACGTTCGGAATCGATATATACTTTACGTCGTACTGAAATACCACCGTGGTATAAACGGTTCGGTATTTGCCAGAATGACAAATTTGAAGAACGTGGCTATCGAATTGTTGTGCCAAATCATACAGTGCCACCGAAAACACCAAAGAAAGAACATCCCAATGGCTTATATGTGGGAAATAAAATTCGCACAACAAAATATACATTGTTATCTTTTATACCGAAAAATTTATTAGAACAATTTCATCGTGTTGCAAACTTATATTTTATTTTTATAGTTTTATTAAACTGGTTTCCAGCAATTAATGCGTTTGGAAAGGAGATTGCTATGATTCCAGTTTTATTTGTATTAGGTGTTACAGCTATTAAAGATTTATTTGAAGATCGAAGAAGAAGAGCTTCTGATCAAAGGATTAATAATTCAACGTGTCGTGTTTATAATGGGTAAGTCTATTATACATTTAAAAAATAAAAAATATATATACGCATTTATTTTTACATACATATATTTTATTCCAGTTGTAATTATTGTAATTAAATTATTAATTAACTAATAACCCAATCTGAATTTTTTTCTCTGTGAACTTAAACACTTGATTTTAATAAGTTTTTTTTTGCATTTTTTATATAACTATGATTAATTCTATAATTTTTTAAAAACATACCAATTATATTTTGCAATATAAAACAAAATTACGTAGTATCTAGGTCAAGTCATATAATTCACAAAGAATATTGGAATATCTTTACCGCAACAGCTGCGTTGTGTTGCATTTGTAAATCAAATCTTCGTCATTTATTCGATTAAATAATTATAACTAAATATTTATTATTTATTAATTAAAAATCAAATAGTTTTAAATTTCAAAAACCACGTATACCTGTTAAATAATTGAGCTTTCTATAAAAACTTCAAAAGAAAAACTTAACTTTTAAATAAATTTCTTTAAATTTTTTACAGTGTTTCTTAAAAAAAAAAACTTAGGGAAAGTCTTGAAATTTCAAAATTAGATTTAAAGTATAGGTTCATGTTATGGTATAAATTCATAAATCTTTTATTTCTGTTTTTAATGTAAATTCCAATAATCTTAATCTTTTTAATTATATATAAAAATTTTTGTTCTTATACTAAAAATGATCACAAATTAATAATTAAATATTTTGGGAATGACATTGAACTCAAGCAAAATTTTAAAAATTTGCATAAGTGAAAACTGTGTTACCCAAATTAAAACTTTGGTTTTATATTAATAAGTTATTGCATATTTTCTATTAATTACTGATGTGTTTTGATAAGAATATATATATATATTTGTACACATATAAAATATATTTATTAATTATTTATAGTTAAAGTAGGTTTATATATTTCAGATATGTGTATATAAAGTAGTTAAAGCAGATTTTAGTAATTACATTATACTCGTAATTTTTTATTTTATTTTCAATTTTTTTAACATTATTTAATGCCAACAATTAAATTGATTTGAATATGGCAATAGCTGAGTAAAAAATCTAAAAATTTTGATAACAGACAGCTTTCACGGATAAATAATGAGTAATTCTTTTAAAAAATTATAAAAATATACGTTAACCTATGAATGTTTTAAAGTAAATAGTAATAAGTGTTTTTAAATTCTTAAGTTATACAAAAAAAAACTCTTCTACAAAATACCAAAGTACTATTTTTTTACAAAAAAATAAAATTCTGGGTAATATTATGGTTATCTCTAAGTTAGGTAAATAGAGAAACTATCAGAATAGTATGACCGACAAATTCAGTGTAAAGTATAGGTATTTAGCACACTAAAAACTATGAAAATATATAAGAGCAAAATTTAAATTTATTATCATTCTTCTTCTCTTGTTTTTGAATTGTGTTCGGCAGTATCATCAAATATATATAATAAAAACCTTTAAATTTTTATATCTTACATTCAAAACACGAAATGAGGTTAAACTTGATCGTGGAAATATGTCAACTCTAAAGATGATGAATAACAACAACATATTAAATTTTAAGAATAACTTAATTAAGTTGAAATTTCTCTTTTCAAAGATATCATGAAGAATCTACAGTGTGTAACTATAAGAATTTCTAGTATAACAATCTAAATTATCTTTTTAGAATTAATTGAAATATTTTTTTTAAATTGAAATATTTAATATAATTACTTTAAAATAAGTTGATTTTTTTTTTATAATATAGAAATCACAATAATAATTATATAATAGTAATTCCTTTATGTTTATAAAATTGTTAACTCGATTTTTTTAACAAAATTAAATTAAATGTTTATTAAACATTGCAACTAATACTTCTGTTATTCAAAAGAAACAAAAACAACCTTTATAATTGATCAATCTCAAGGTTCTTTTATTTACATTTTTATTTTATAAAAGTACTGAGAAAAATTTAACGAATAAGTAAGTAACTGTGTGAATTAGCAATAACTGCTCTTGGATAACCTTGTTAAACGTTCATTTCTGTTTAGTTTTTCTTTCTCTTCAAAAATAAATAATGTAAACTTAAAAAAAAAAAAGTTTTATAATCTTATTTTGAAAGAGCTTCTATTGGTTATAAGAGCAACTTTTTAGTTATATAGTAATCAATCTATATATTTCCACTTTATTCATTTTCATTTAAAATGTTTGACCTAATTGACTTTACGTACACGATGAAGATGAGATTTGTAATAATATGACATGTATTTCTTTAAAAAGTAACAACCGATTCCATAACGTAATTCAAACTAAATTTTTTATTGCTCTTAGTTTGTTCGCAAATATTTCGTCACATAAAATTGTGTTATTACAAGAGTTCCTCTAAACTTTTTTAAAAGCTTTTGAATAATTTTTTCTTTTATTTATACTTAACTACTTATTGTTTGAATGGTTTGAAGTTTGAATTTCTGTTAGTATTGATTTAGTTATGATAAAAGCGATTGTTAATGAAACTTTTGAATTGAGAACAAATCTTACAAAAAAAAAAAATTTAAGCTTTAATATTCCTCTTGATAAAATTGTTAGGTTTTTGTATTGTCTTCAGTAGTTGTTTTAGATTTTCTTTTTCAATATGTATAATTTATATAATTAGGTTATTTTATTTCCCAAATTTAACTGAAATACACAAAGAATTTATATTTTAACAGATAAATGAACAATTGTATAATAATAATTTGCAGAACTAACTATGCCTTAAATTTCAGGGTGTTGAAAAAACTTATATACTTTAATTACCAGCTAAAAATAATGATAATAAATTTAAAGTACTCGAGTATGCAATATATTAATTTTTTTGTGGTTCAAATTGAAAAGTTCAATAAAATCTCTTTCAATTTTGTTTCAATGTTTTATAAGCATCGTCTTTCAAATTTATTTTAATTCAGAAAAAAAAATAATTTCACTACATCAACAAAGTTTCTTCTGATGGATATTGTACATTTAATATTTTAACTAAGTATACTGTATAGGTACTGTAGGAGGATTATTTTTTCGTAATTATTAAGGTCAATTTAGGTTAAATTTTATATTCTATTTATTTTGTGTTACTTATGCCTTAAATTCGTAAAGTATGTTAATTACATTAAAAATTATTATATATGATTTAGATACATTTTAATTAAGTAAGTATACTTCATTCTTTAAATAATAAGTAATAATAATATTTCTTCAAAAGAACAATAAAACAAAGTAAAATATGAACTTACACAAATATCCGTACCTACGTTTATACTACATTTGTAAATAAATATATAAAAATATTTTAGTTTTATACAACAGATGCTTTTGCAATTAATATTTAGCTGAAAATTTTCGAAAATTTAACTTATAAAATGATGGTGTATAATTGTCTCTTAACCTACTTAACTATATTTAAAACTATATTTGTAAAAATAGCATTCGTCTTTTGAATTATTCAAGAACATATTTTCTAGTCGAGTCTTTTATAATTTAAAAATTTTACATATATTTTGTTTGATATACGTTGTCCCAAAAAAATGTTAAAAGGTTTATTCTAAAAATTTTTATTTTAACTGAAAAAAATACATTCTCATTTCTCACTGGTTATATATTATGATTTATGAGTATATGCATGCATTGTATACATATTTCCTTTTTGGTATTAAATTCAATTCTTCATTAATTACAAATAACTAAATAAGTATACAAAAAACAAAGAAGTCACTGAACCAAAAAAAAATTTTTATTGATATTAGATTTTAGACTTTAGTTAAAAAACTTATTTTGTTTCAAATTATTTTAACTTCTTGTCTCAATCTTAAAATAAAAATGGATTACGTATAATACTTATAAAAACTATTATACGTAATCCAAAATTCAATCAGAAAAAATATTTAATATAAACTAAGAACTTGTTATTAATTTTGTTTTCTAATTCTGTTTTAAAAAAAAAATATTTTACTTAATATCTAATATTGTTTTATATAATAATAAGTAGTCGAAGATTGAAAGAATTTTACGATAATTCTTCAATTTTTAAAAAGAGTTTAATTTCCAAAACACAAAATAAAACATTTCGTCTATTCATTTCTAATTCATTTTAGGAAAAAAAATTCTTTTAACATGAAAATTTGTTCCTATGTAATTTACTAACCCCTTTATTTCAAACATTAAAAATAAAGATTGATTTTTTTAAAACATTGACCTAAAAATTTGTCCCGAAGAAATTTAATGTTCCTATAGAATTGAAGAAATTAAACTAAGGCATTTTTTATTATAAAAAATGTCAACCTTGTTTAATATATTTCAGCTCAAGAAATTGAAGAGAGTAATATTGCATTGTTAGTTATCAAAATTTTTTAAAATTGATAATTTCTGAAAACGACATCTTCATTATTTTTACAAGTTTATGAAAATTTTTAAAAATTTCCATTTTATTAAAAGTTATTTTGTTCCAACACTTTTTTTTAGCGATAAGTGGTGTAAGTGTGAAGAAAAACTTTAGATTATTACAAG
Source organism: Dolichopus griseipennis (assembly GCA_963082915.1). Taxonomy (NCBI): domain Eukaryota; kingdom Metazoa; phylum Arthropoda; class Insecta; order Diptera; family Dolichopodidae; genus Dolichopus; species Dolichopus griseipennis. The sequence goes on along the minus strand of OY720444.1, from coordinate 513,357 downwards.
TTTCAATATAAAATCTAACAATAATATGATGTTTAACAAAACAATAAAAATTTAAATAACTTTATTTATTGTACTTAAAAATTATTGACCGATATACTTTTCTTATGAAAAAAACAACAAAAAATCCATTGTATGTTAAGGTTTATTAATTCAGATACCTACGTACCTTTATTTAATTTTTTATAAATATTATTATGGTTATTTCATTGAATGAATGTCAATATTATAATATTTACTACTTATACAGTTTTTTAATAACAAAAATACAAAAAACTATAATTAATAAAAATATCAAAATAATTTTTAATTAAATAAATAAGTATAATACAAAATTAAGTATTATATAAAAATATTATCCTATATTTAAAAATTAATTTTTTGATCGTACTTTCATTAATTATTTAATACTTACATGTTAGATATTAATTCATCAAATTAAAAAAAAAAAAAAAAACAAAAAACATTAATTTAGCCTTTATGGGTTAACCACCCAAAGAGTCGAGCTATTGATATGTTGAAGTATAATTAGAATTCCTTAGGCTAGCATATTGGGATCGTCAATTAGTGATAAGAAAGTCAATGAGAGTATTGATTAAAGCATAATTTTGTATAATCTATTAATACCAATAAGAAAAGTAAAGAATAAATGGTATAATTTAAGTAGAAATAATTAAGTTTTCTAATGTTTTTAATAGATTTTCAATATTAGTTTGTTTTGATTATTGCAATGTTTAACTTTACAGCCACTTCACTTTATAACTTGTCAAGAAAAAATTATAAATTTTTGGTTAGCAATAATAAAAGTCTGTAAAAAACTCTCGGTAATTAATATTTTAAAATAAATTACATTTGTACATTTTAAAATTAATTATATATTTTAATTATATAATGTATATATATTTATATATCAAAATATGTAACTTATCAATTAAAAAAACTACTAATATTCATTTATCATCTATAAATATGTAAAAAATTAAATTAGACTATATTTGCGCTCATGTTGTTTATCGATGAGCAAGCCAATACTTCAATATTAGTAAATCATTAGAAACATGTTTGTATATGATTTTCAACGCTGTACCAGTATAGATTTTCGAATCATTTATGGCTTTAAAATATATGCAATCTTAGTTTTAATATAAGTATTAACTTAATAAAAAATATAAAACTATATAATAGACTTTAATTTTCAGTAGAACTTAGAAACATAAGTACTTAGTTAGATTATAAACTATAAGTATTTGCTTATTATTTTATTTATAAAATAATACTAACAAGCAAAAACTTAAACTTTTAATTTATATCCAAAACTAAAAATTAAACGAAAGAAAAGTTAACCAAATAAATATTGTTATTAAAATGAAAAATAAATTATTTGTTTTAAAAATTGAAACGTCAGAATAAAATAATATTAAAAAAAATAAAATAAATAATTTACGCCTACATTTTTGCTTCACTATAATTAATTTGTTAAAATATGTACCAAAGAAATAGGTATGTGTATAAGTAAATATTATATTTAGGTTCATTAAGTTTATCAAAATATTAACTTCACCTGATTTTAAAGTGTCTTATATATAGTTACCTTTATATAAATAAAAATTATTGTATATTAAATTTGTATTTATATTTATATATATATATGTTATATATTTGTACATACATATATAACCTTTTTATTGTAAAAGTAATAACGAAATTTATAATTGCATTACGTGTAAATTTTCTTTTACATATACCATAGTACACTTATTAAATTTTTAAATAATTCAAATTAAAAGCATTTTTTTTTTTAGTTTTCTTTTAAAAAATAAGTAAGTAGGTATTAAAAAATGTATAATCAAGTAAAAGAAAAGAAAATATGTAAAATAAAATACATTATATACATTAAAATGTGCTGTGTGCATTCTGTTTATACATTACCAATTGATTTTATTCATGTTCCGCTCATGCTACTATTAGTGCATTTCCGTGTTATATATATATATCTTTTTATAATTATTTCTTGCTCTATCATTATTTAGCTTAAAAAAATATTCATATTAAAACCTACAGACAGGCTTAAGTTAGGAAAAAAATTGAATATGTAGTTACGAAAATGCTGGTTTAACAGTTGCTTCATTGTAACCTGTAAATTAAAAATTACAAGCAAAAAGTGAAAAAATGGTTCACATTTGCTTTTACATATTGTTTAAAGGAAAACTTAGTTAATTTATTTTCTGTTACTACCTTAGAACTGTAAATAATGATAGTTATTTTTCCGTTACAGATCATTTCAAATTAATTTCAAAATGAGTCATATTATATAGCAAGAGTCATTTTTGATTATAGGTATCTCTTATATGTATTTTTTATATCAGATTTTAAAAATTGTATGTTTATTAAAAATCAATCAACCCCTAGTCTATATATTTTATTATTATCCGTTCTAAACGATATTATACCTAACACACCTTTAATATAATCAGAAATATTATATTTTTTTTTAACAAACTAAAAAAATATAATTTTAATGTTTTCTTTTATGTTTGTGTTTTAAAATGTGTGTGCGTAAAAAAAAACTTGATATTTTTAAATCAAACACTCCCTTTTAATCTAGAAAAATTAAAGATATGTACATATATGTGCACATTAGTCATTTCATTACACAAAATGTTAAATTTTTATAGTATAATATATAATACCTAAAATATTATATATATATATAATACCTAAAACTAACTATTGAAGCATAAAATATTTTAAATCGCCTTGAAATTTTTTTTATTCTTGGTTAATTGGCAAATTAATATAAAATAAGTCTTTCTTGTGTCTCTCATACAAAGTATATTTTTCTAATAAACGTATTGATACTTCATTCGACAAAAAAAAAATTAGGTTACAAATGTTTTGTTTTTAATTTAGTTCTATATAAAGAGTGCACATGAACTGATTAAAAAAATTGTCTTTCCTTCTTGTTTCTAAGTTAATACAAAAAAAATATATATATACAATTTATATAATACCTACAGAACTTCTATGTCTTATTTATACATGTAATATGTATATTATTGAATATGGGAAGTATAAAAAGTAAACATTTCTATTTTAATACTCAGAGACCAGAGTGTACAAAAGCTAAAACAATATGGTATACTCCATAGCACAATAAAAATCGTAATTTTTTTATTTTTTTCAAACAAATTTGAGTTTCTATATTTAGAATTTTTACATAAATATAAATTGATAGACGACTAAGAAAATCATATACATATAAAGAGCACACGCAAGTTTTAAAACAGAATACCGTTATAGATTTATAACGTATACAATAATTATATAGACAAAACAAAAACTAGACAACTGCAATTGATTTTGCAATATATTCTTTTTCATTTCTTTCTTCGTTTTATATTTGGTTTGGAAAAAAAAAACCATCATCAAAGTTTAAGATCGGAAAATATTTGATTTAAAGTAAAATACTTAAAATAAAAAAAAAATTAACAATTTGAAACCTATTTTACTATTAACAATTTGAAACCTATTTTACTATGATTATAAATGTAAATTTTGAATAATTAAAAACAGTGTAAAAAAAGGTTAGTGTTTGAATTTACGTTTATCCTTACTTAGTTATATTACATTTATATTTTTGAAGAAGGCAAATTGTTTTTTTAATATGGATTAAATTGTCCATATGTAATTTATTAATATTAGATAGTGTTTCTTAAATTACTCTGATTATTTTTATGACTTAAGTATGATTTTTATGAAACACACAGCCACACAGCCCCACAGACATAAGGAGGGGCATCATAAAAAAGCATTTTTTATGAGTTTATGCAAACATATGTGGCAAAAATCGGATGGTTTTGCGATAACAATACCCACAGCTTATTATATTTTATATAAGCGGATGCTAAAAAGATTAAAAGATTTTAATTAAAAAAAAAAATACTACATAACTAAAATTGAAAATTTCCATCGCTTAATCAAAAACAATAGATCAATTTTTAAAATAAATTGCTTTAATTCTTCAAACAATTACAATTTAAAAAACTAATATTAATTAATTGTGTTTTTTTATTTATTTCTACAATAAGAAAAATTTGTTTGAATTTTAAAATTTTAAACTTGATTTTTTGATAATCAAATAAGTTATCAAAATATTTCATTAATTATTTTTTTTTTACATATTAAAAGTAAGTAAAGTATCTATGCACTTAAATATAGTAGGGATATTTTTGCCTAAATCAGAATAATTCAACGATTTTTTTTTACATTTATGCATTCTACGTAAAAAACATTTAAATAAAATCAATACCTTTATATAAATTTATCATAAAAAAATTATATTTAAAATGGTGGGTAAGTAGATGGAAAAAATATTTTGTAAGTTCATATCCGAAGAATCCAGTTCTAACTTTTAAAATTTAAATAAGTTAATGTATCAGCATAAGTATAGATATATGTATTATCAATTTTATATACATATTTATTTCAAATTTAATAATACATAGGTATTTCTATATTTCTATAATTTTTATCGATACTTCCACACATGAACAAAAATTTGATAGCAATGTCCAAAGTAAAATTTTTTTTCTTTATTATCTATCATAGATTAACATTTTCTGTTATTTGTTTAACGAAGCATTAAAAAAAATATGTGGCAGCACCTTCAACTGATGACGGTGAGAAAATCAAATCAAAAACCAAAATAATGAAATATATTTTAAAAGTTGGCGACCTTGAAAAGTTGCTAGCTAAAATAAATAAAATTCGTTAATTTAGTAACATAATTCAGTATAAGAAAAATTTATAAATACGTTAAGCTTTTATGAATGCAATAGGAGTTCAAAATTTAATAGGTTTCAAATTTCACTTAACATTTGATTGAAATTAGGAACATTGTTATAACTACACAATAAATCAAATAAAATTGCATTTAATTTATGTAATTCTTCTAGGAAATCTAGTTCTAAATTATTTAGTAACATGATAGCTCTGAGTTTTTTTTTAAATAATTATTTTAATAAGTATTCATTGTATTTATTTAAAAAAAAACTTTGTGCTATAATTTAGTGGTATAAAACTAATTATTTAAATTTGATCGACTAAACGCTCTTGATTTATTGTTTCAATACATTCAATGCAATGCATGTTTGTGTTATCATATTGCCTCTTTTTAGATACAAACAAATATTTAATCACAAAATTTAAATATGAGTATCCAACAATTAATACGTTGTTCATTTTATTAAATATGAATGTTTAAAATCAGGCGAAATAAAGATATTTTCTTGAGGCTCGGATCAATATATTTTTTTTGTAATATATTAATTATTGTTTAATACCAGTAAATTTCCCAATATTTTATAAGACCTAAACCAGTAATTTTAAAATCATTTTGAATTAAGCTTTTTATTCAAATTTTCCAGTATAGCTATTAATAAAAATATCAATATATATATAAAGTATTTTTAAGTATTTATTAATGTATTTTAGTATTTATATAGTATATGAATATTATGTTTTTTTAAAAAATAGTGTAACCAATTCATTAAACCATTTTTTAACTATATATAAGAACTTGAAAATTATTATATTGTCAATTCAGTTAATTTATTCTTATCATTAGTTGATAAGTATTTATTAATTTAAATTACTGTTCCTATTAATTAATTAAAATATTTTATTAAAAACAGCTGGATAAATAACAAAGTATTAAAAATATTTTTTAATATGATTATTATTAAAAAAAATTGGATAAATAACAAAACCAAATAAGTATATATGTATTAAAATTGTAATATTTAACATTGACAATTTCGTATATGTATACAAAATTTATTTAAACAAAACTTAATTAATATTAGAATCGAATTTACGAATATACTTATTTATGAAAACTAGTTTTTTGTTCGTTAAATAAAAAGTTTAAAAACTAGGTACAAAAAAAAAAAAAAAATATTAAGTTTGCGCAAATTACTGGTTTATTTCAAGGTCGCAATATTAAATAAAAGACTTACTTATACCAATTTTTTTTTTTGGGTTGTAATTACTACAACGGTAAAGAATTAAATAAAATAAAAAACTGAAAATAATAAGTAAGTTCAGATATCGAACCATATATTTAGTAAGTAAATTTTTTCAATATACATATACATATACTATTTAAAAGTTAAAATTACTTTCTTTATATTACTTATATAATAACATTTTCATTAAAAAAACATAGACATTTGAATTACATACTTACAATTAGTTATTTTATAAAACAATTTAATTGATTGCTTTTACTAAGTATATTATAGATTTAAACAAAAAAAATTTAATTCTCATATTTTTTTTTTTTTCATTTGTATCAAGGAACTTATGTAGGTGGCAATCAAATTCAATTAGGAAAATAATTGATTTTAATCAACTATTAATATTAATAATAATCTTTTAATAAAAATCTGTATAGGTAGTTATAGTATATTTCAACATTTAACGTTTCCAATTAATATTTCATTTCTATATTAGAACTATTACATGTTATAAAAAAGTTAAAACAAAAAATTCTTCAATTATTTCAATAGAAAAATATAATACTTATTTAATATAAGTTTTAATAAAAATCAAACTCTTTTATATAATGCATGAAAAAATATATTTTATAATCAGTTAAAAAATTAAGCTTCATAAAATATCTACAAAATTAAATTTAAAAAAAAATAAATACACCAATGTTATTATTTATTTAATTTTATTTTTTTCATCAAATTTTTTTTAATTAAATTTTGTCTATATAATTAATAAAAATTTAATTCCTACGTTTTATCCAACGAAATACCTTTACATTTGCTTTAAGGTTAACAAATGTTAGTTATTTAATATATTATTTTATTGAAAATTTGATATAATCGTATAAATAATGGTCATACATTTTTTTGGAATAAAAAGACAAAAGTAAATCGGACAGGACATTACATATATTGAAAAGTTTTCGTGTCTAAATGAAATTTTTTGTAGTTAATTTTTCTATCAAAATTTCTTTACATGATGAATATATAACTACTTAAGTATATGACTAACTGGTTTATTAGAGTAAATCATTTATTGGATTTACCTTGAAAACTAAATATTTAAAAAATTATATTTATATGTATGTGAATACATATATGTATATATGCACTTGTAATGTTCACAAAACGTAAAAAAAATTCCATTTTTTTATATTGTCTAAACAAAGTCAACTGAACACATATGGTTAAATTCGATCTTAAAATGAAATAAATCATGAGTTTTGTATAAGTACAGTTAAATAGATGTATATGTGTATCTATATAATAAATGTCCTTTGATATATATTTTATAAAAAAATTAAGTTAATATAGGTTTTTTTTTTTATTATTTTACCATAGAAATTTAATTCTACTTAAAATAACATGATCTAGTTTAGCCTTGACCTTTAAATTAATTACAATATTTTTTTTTAAAACACTGTAATAGATCATGCAATGCAAGCAATAAAACATATAATATTAATAAGTATATGCACTAGTTTTGATACCTTTAATCGATTCGTTAAAATCAAAATAACGTAAAAAAAATTTGATGCATATTGCCTTAACCTGTCTAAATACATATTTGTATATTATATATATATATATTTATATATATATATATTTATATATATATATATTTATATTCAATAGTATTAAAAAAAAACATAAAAAAGGAAAAATTAAATTTTTAATGGTCAATGGACATTATCCTTGACTCACAATTTCTAACATTTTCACCCTATAACTATGTACACACGTACGTTGTACATGAATTCATTAAAATTTTATTATTTTCTAGATTTTGTTTTTCCAATTTTCCTCCTTTTTTTTTATAATGCGCTTTTATTATTAATTATTTGTTTCTTTCATTTTATTTTTTTTTTTGCTTTTAAATATTTAATTGAAAGGAAATACTGAGGCAAGAAAAATGTTAATGTAAAACTAGGTTATTTAACTATATATTGTATTGTTATACTTATTTAAAACTAAGTATACACGTTATATCTTAACGCCCATGTTATATTGATAAAATTTCATGGGTTTAGACGTTTGTTATTTTAGTTATTGTTAAGTGAGTTAGTTAGTATAGTTATAAAGTAAATGATTCAAAAGTTTTACGTGTGACACTTTAATAATATATTTATTAGACCTTTTTGAAAAAGCAGAATAAAAAAATTGTAAAAATATTAAAGTGTGAGAAAAATCGAATTAAAGTATATATATATATATATAGACTTAGATACTTGTAATAAAACTTTGATGTATTTACTAATTTATTATTCGTTATGTTTAAATAAAGGTTGTTTTTTATTTACAATTATTTGAAAATTAATGTTTTACAAATGTTAACATATCAAATTATTTTGATTTTAGCTTGAACATTATATGAGTTGCGGTGTATTTTTACTTTGAAATACCGGTATCAAATTAGACAATTTGATCTAATCAGACAATTCTTATTTAAAAAAATATGTAAACACTATATTCTTATATTATGCAATATAATATAGATATTGTGATTTATCTTATTCTTAAAAAAAAATAAATTTATTTGTCCATTCTGAATAATACTTAAATATACTTATTATGTAAATTTCTTTTATTGAAAGACATAAAAAATAAAATATAATTATAAGATTAAAGTTAATTACAATCTAACGTTATTATCATTAAATTTACAAAGGTGTATTTTAAGGTACTTATATTTAATCAATATACTTAATCTTAATTTTACCTTAAAATATATATTGAGAACTATTGATTATAATTTTAACTAGGTAACAATATTGTTATAACAATATTCTACTAATATATATAATTAACCTAAAAGCATTTTCTAATTGTTCTAATTAATATTAAAAAAATTTTGGTCATAAGTGTTTACTTATTGTAATGAATAATTTATATTTAATTTTTTTAAATATTTGAAACAATAACAACATTCATAACTATAAAAGAACTTAATAATTTCAACATTTCAAAATAACATATTTTACTTATCAAACTTAAAGCAATTAACATATTAAGTTATTTTGTTTGTTAATTATTAGCTAGGGAATAGTCATAAGTTTTACTTTTGCTATTACTTAAATTGACTACTTAATTATCAATCGTAAAAGTTTTTACTAAAAAATAATAAGTATATATTATATTATTGTTTGATTTTTTGAAGTAGCAAACATACAAAAAAAAAAGAAAATCCGAACCCCAGAATATATCTGTGTACAGGGACAAATATACATTAATTTGTTAAAAATGTCATTAAGAGACACATTCCAAAATTTTATAGTTCTGTTGACGATTGTGTCATTAATTTGTTTTGTTTTTCGTTTTTCTAATAAATGAAATTTTGATGAACGGCAATCTAAACAAACTTAATTACTTATACGTTATTAATTTTAAATATATTTAAAACTACCTGACCGACCCCTTTTTAATCAAACCTTATCAATACTAGAATGGTATTTGATGAAAAAGTATTTTATTTATCAACATTACTATTCTACAATAGAATCGTTTTCAATGCGTCATTTGACTATAAACAATTTGTCTAATATGTTTGTAATATGATTCATTTTTTATTCATTTTATATTCTACTAATAAATAAAATGCGGATATATATATATGTATATATATATTTTTAATTAATTAGATTTTGATTAGACGTTCTTTTTATACTTTTATAATATTGTATAATTGCATTTTGCTTGTCAACTATATTCGATTCGAATTTTTTCGACGTTATCTGAAATTTCTAATTCTAATCTTATATTTGTGTACTCAGTTACTTGTTTATCAATAAACTTATATACATGCAAGTTCTATTTTAGTGAAAAATATGGAAAGAAAATAGAAAAATTATTTGTAAGTTAGTATTATTACCTAATATACTAATAAATATAATTATACTTAACTGGCAATGTTTAAAAGTGTTGATAACGGCCGTGAATAAAATTAAATTTCAATTTATACTAGAATTTTTATTTTAAATAAAAATTAAACTAAAATGCTATAAAGCATAATATTAATTTCAAGGTTTTATGATTTTATAAATCAATTTGTATATAATTAATATAAATGTTTACATCTGTTCTTTACGTACATCCACAGGGTCATAGACATTATTCTATCTTACAAACACAAAATCAATTTAAGATTTTATATACCTACTTATTTATATAAAGATATATTATATATATATATATATATATATATATATATATATATATACACCTATTTATTTTTCTCAAATTAATTTCGTATTTAAATGAAAAAAAATTAACATTTGGTACCTACATATAATAAATATTTTTATTCAATAAAGGAATTCGGTAATGTAAGTTTATCTAGAATTAATAAAATATAATTATGTACAAATGTACAATATATTATATCTTGTAGTTAGAATCTTGAAATACTATGTGGCTTTAATAGATTTATTGCGGTAGTTTTTATACCCGTATGACTATTAGTCAAAAGGGTATACTAAATTTGTCATTACGTTTAGGACGCAGAGAAGGAGAGGGGGTAGATATAGATTCAAGTGTATGGATCGGATCAGAATCGAAAAATTAATCGATTTAGCTATGTATGTCCGTCTGTACGATAACTCAAAAAATTAAAAGCTAGAATTTTGAAATTTTCACAAATTCGTTTTTATGCAAAAGCCGTCATCGCTATTTAAATTCAGCCATTTTGGTCCACGAGTTCGAATAACAGCCGTACAACTTTTTTTTTATATGAGAATTACTCTGTATTAAAGCTGGGTGCCAGAAATTTTTTCAAAAAGGAGTTTAGTTATATGGCCAAAATTTCTGCAAAATTTAAGTGGTTCCTGCAATGGGTTCGAGTAGCTGCCATACAACTCCTTCTTTTATATGAGCATTACAGTACACCTAATAAAGCTGTGTGTTTGAAATTTTGCCAAAAGTAATTAATTAAATGATATAATGTTTATATTACGGTCATACAGGTATCTCAGAGTTGAAACAGTCTACTCTACTACACCCTTCCCCGTTTTTTTTTTAGTATTGTTGTTTAATTATTTTAGTTTTGAAACCTTAACTTATATATAAGTATTAGTATTTGCTATAGTGGTATATATATATAATTTAAGGCTTTGATTATTGAAAAACCATTTATACTTAAAAATGTTTCCCGGTTCTGTAAAATTTCTATATTAATTAAAACTATGTTGAATTGCTTGAAATTTTAAAACATTTATCTATCTTTTTTGGCAGATATTTATAAGACAAGGATTTTAAAGCCTTCTTTTTTTATACCAAATAAAATATATTCCAAATTTTTTCCTGATATGCATTTATATTTACTTGTTGAGGGATTGAAATACAATAGTAGAATATTGTTTTTATTCAAATCGTTGTCTTTTCTAAAAACGGAACAACTGCCTAATTATACTTAATAAAATTTACTTAATTAATAAATTGTATCTATTAATATAAAAATAAAAACAAAATGTGGTGAGGTCTTAAAACAAAAACCGGTCATAAAATGAAAAGAAAAAAATTAGACTTTGAAAAAACTAGATTTTATTAAACGAGGTTACAATCAACGAAGTTATGTAAAATATTCTAATATTTTAATTTAGGTAGATAAAACAAACAAATGGATTATTATCTGTTATAAACTAAAATAAAAATCGTGTTTAGTTTTTAATAATGCAAAGTTTAATAGTTTTTTCTAAATCTAATATTTAAAATTCAATCGAATATTTTCGCTATAAAGAAATGTGTGATATTTAATGATTTACAATAAGATCAGTACTTAAAAAAAATACTTTGGCATATTGTGTTTAAAGGATTATGGTAGGTAGGTACGTAAATACATAGATTACATTTACAGAAAAAATATATTAGATAAAAATATCTAATAGAATTCAATACGTATGTATTAAACAAACTTTTTAAAGTTATTTATAAAATGTAATATTAAATTGTATAATATAATTAATTCTTAGTTGTCAAGTGCGAAAGGTGAAATTATTTAAGGTCGGTCAGGACTCAGGACATATTTTATTTGTCTAAATCTAACATAGGTACTTATAAGAATTATTCTCGTATATATATATGGTACATAAACTAAATTGTTGTACATATATATTCATGGTACATATATTAAATTGATTTAAGAAAATTTTTTCAAAATAAGTAAATACTTAATTATGAAATTATCAACAAAATCAACAAATTTTAATAAACGAAATAATAATATCAACATTTTAATTTTATTTACCGTGTAATAAACAATATTTTTTTTGTTAAACTAATTGTATATATATATATATATATCTAAATAAATCAAAACAGTCATTTTAATGGTGATATATATACTACTACTACACCTGTTAGGATTATTAGTCATGCTTATACCTTTATCTTAATATCAAAGTATACTGTCACATCAATAATTCACATTTTCAAAGAAAATTGTCACATTTTAATAGTAAAAAGATTGCGTGCTACAAACAAATTATATGGTTAAAATATTTTTTTTTTGTATTAAAAGTCAGTGGAAAAATAAGGTTTTCTAAATTGCAACCAAAAAGTAAAATATAAATTTGATAGTTTAATATATTATACCCGTAATTGATCTAACAATTATTATTAAAACAAAAATAAAGATAGTTATAGGTAGAGGGTTAGAAAGATAGGTCGATACTGATGTTGATTTTCATTATAATTATATGATATTACTGCTTTATTTTAAGTTCTATGATTCTGGCCCGAAGAATTATCCTTAAACCCGTATTTACTTATTTGGATTGTGTAAATAGTCAATTACTCTGAATATATAGCTAAAATTGTTATTTGATATTTGATATGATACTTATTGTATAATTTTTCGAACAAACAAACTAAAAACCCTGTAAAAGTTCAATTTATTAATGATTTTTAAGTGTAAAAAGGTGCTTATTTGTTTAAACTTTAGAATAAATAAAGATTTGATTTTTAATTCTGTGTCCTCTTAAAAGTTAAATAGAAACACTTTTGAATACGTATCTATACTTAATTGTTCAATAATTTGCTTGTTTTATTTAAAATTTAAACTTCCAGCATTATATTTAAAACAAATAAGATAACAAAAGAAAAGGGCTCGAAATTAGTCCCTTTCAATTTAAAATCGCTAATTTAAGCATTGTTACACCTTTTTCAATTTTTGACTTATAAGTTTAAAGTAATATATTATGTACTTTAACTTATTTTTAATTTATGAAATAGATTAAAGATAGGATAAAATAGGTTAAAGTTGTGGTACGATTGAAAGTACATATTAAGTATTGGTTTCATTGTTATTCAAATTAATTAGCCAATTATTTAGAATTCTTTAAGACGTGATAATTTCTTTACTTATTTACTTATCTTAACAATAATAGCAAATAAAATACAAGCATTAATATTCTCTTACTTTATGAAGGTAACTATAGAGTTATAGAGTAATATAGTTATAAGACATGCCAATCAAACTTAAAAAATATGGTTGATAATAGTGCAAGGTCAAATAGTAAAAATGTAATCCAAATATTTACACTTTAAAAATTAATTTTAAAATATTTACCGTGTATAATATGTGTATGAGTTCTTCGAAGCTTTTCTTAAAAGAAATTCCCAAAATAAATAGTTATTTAATTAATAAGTATATTATATTCGTATTTATGTGCACATTGTTAAAAATAAATAATGGTTTTTAAGGTCTAATATACAGTTATAAAAATTAGGTTAACCTAGTTTTTATGACTTTTTTTGCCAATAAGAAAGTAATTTCGTACAAAATTTTTTATAAAATTTGCATACACGCAAATTTCAATAGAACCAACAAGTACCTTCTTTTTTTAATTTAGTATAATTTTTCAGGTTAATACCCCTTAAAACAGTTTGAAAAGGTGTGAGAAAATTTAATGGCAACTAACTATTTAAATTAATAAATGAAATTTTAATTCAAATAGTATTTTTTTATAATTTTTTTCAATTCAAATATTTTCATTCAATTTTAAGTAATAATTTTTACTTTACTTTTATTTAAATGTTAAAGAAATTTTATTTACCTTTATATTAAATATAGTGAATCTGAAAGGTACAAAAAAGTGCTGTGGCAAGAAGTTCGAGTTGGAGATTTGGTTCATTTATCTAATAACGAAACAGTTCCAGCCGATATGTTATTATTACGGACAAGTAATGCACATGGAGTTTGTTACATTGATACCTGTGATTTGGATGGTGAAACGAATTTAAAACGGCGTGAGGTTAGTACATATTCGTAATAGTATAAGCTTAAGTAAATATTATTATTATGTACTTATTAAAGAAAGTACAATATATTTAAAAAAAAAGTTATTCCATTTCATAAGTAGCTTAAAAGAAATATTATTTTATTTTTATTAAAATCTTGAAAGAAATTATATTTTTACACTTTTGCTTATAATAAATTAAGGTTGTTCGTGGTTTTACCGAAAAACAACATATTTTTACACCAAGTAAATTTGTTAGTCGTGTTGAGGCAGATGCACCAACAACAAAAATTTATCGTTTTCATGGAGCTTTAATACATCCTTCGGGAGAACGTGTGCCTCTTTCAACTGAAAGTTTATTATTGCGAGAAAGTCGTTTAAAGGTAAGAACAAAATTATATGAATTGTTATTTCCTTTTATATACTAAATTAACATACTTATTTGTAAATAAGTAAATTAAGAATTTTTATACAATAACTGACTGAATTGCAAATAAATTTTTATGAGTTTTTATGAATAAAGCAGATGTTTTCAATATAATAATTGTAAAATAAATATTACGTTACTTTTTACATAATATCTTCATCAGAAGTTTTCGTATTAGACATTTTTTACCCGAAAATAAACCATTTATATATTATAAAATTAAATTGTTAAAAAATATTTATATATATGTATATATATATATATATATATATATTAGAAAGTATTAGAAAAAATTAAAGGACTCAATCTCTGAAGAAAATTATGACCATCGCAAAAAATGAGATAAGTTTAAAGTAAATTCTTTTCAAACAATTTATCGAGATTTTAAGATAAAGATTTAAGAGTATTTATATTTTGTAATTAATTATATTTAATTAAATTTGCTAAGTTAAATTTTATTGTTGAACAATTTTCAACTGAAATAAACTTTTTGTTTTATTAGAACACAGATTTTATTGAAGGAATTGTAGTTTATGCCGGTCATGAGACAAAATCTATGCTTAATAATAGTGGGCCACGATATAAGCGTTCACAATTAGAGCAGCAAATGAATATAGATGTGATATGGTGAGAATAATATAGAATACTATAAATTTATTTGCTGTAATAATTTATAAATACTTTAGGTGTGTGATAATTTTATTGTTACTATGTGTTATTGGTGCAGTTGGCTGTAAAATGTGGCTTAGTACATTTGAAAACTTTCCAGTTCCTTATTTGCCTTTTGAAGTTGAACCCAATTATGAAGGTTTACTAACTTTTTGGACATTCATTATAATTTTACAAGTTATGATACCATTATCACTGTATGTTACAATAGAATTTTGTAAAATTTTACAAGTCTATCATATACATAATAACAAAGATTTATTTGATTATGATACTAATAAAAAGACTGAGTGTCGAGCTATGAATATTACAGAGGAGCTTGGTCAAATTCAACACATATTTTCTGATAAAACTGGAACATTAACTGAAAATAAAATGTTATTTCGTCGTTGTACAATAAATGGTATTGATTATAATCATCCGCCATCTGAATTAGAGAAAAATTATTCAAAACCGGGTGCTGCAGCCCCACCACTGATAGTTAATCAAAATTTAGTGACTGAGTTGGGTCAAATTATAGCCAATGGTCAATTTTATACTCAAAACGCACAACGAATTCAAGAATTCCTTTTAGTTTTAGCAATTTGTAATACAGTAGTTGTGAGTGCAGCACCTCACCGTGATTTAATGAATGCTAGTGGGGTAATTGAAACAATGCAATTAGATAATAAATCAACTGTAAAAGTAGATACAGCTGATGCCGATAGTGAAGATGTTGTGAGTGGAAGTTCCTCACGTACAACAATAACAACAAACTCAACAGCACCTATTTTAACCTTAAATTTAACTACAAACATATTAACTTCATCGAGTGACAATATAACAACAACAACTAATACTAATAATCTGATGCCAATAGATAGGTATACCAGACTCACAGAATCACGATCAATTACACCATCACCTCCACCAAATTCCAGCTATACTTTACCAACTAAAAACCACATTCCATCACTTTCACCAATAAGCAGTTCTGCGGAATCTTCTCCAACTGCAGAGAGTCCACCAATGAAAGTAAAGAACATAATTAATACGTCATCACCTTCTGGAAGAGCAAGAACAATAATAAATTCCAAGTTAACGACAATTTCTTCGTTTTTAAATGCAAAAGGACATGCAAAACGATTGGCAAATAAATTAAAGTGAGTATAAATATGAATGTACAAAATTAAATATAATTTTGTTTTGTTTATTTTAATTTTAATTTTTTTTTATAGAAATACTATAGGTCAAGGCGATTATAAAAACTTAACTGATGGGCGTCCAATTTTTGAAGCTGAATCGCCAGATGAGTTAGCTCTAGTAAATGCTGCTTACAGCTATGATTGTTGTTTAATTAATAGGAGCCCCAACCACATATTAGTCAATATACCCGGTGCTGCAATTGTGGAGTATGAAGTTTTAAAAATTTTACCTTTTGACTCACATCGTAAATGTATGTCAATTGTTGTTAGAAAAACAGGATCACAAGAAATTATTTTATACACAAAGGGGGCCGATACTACGATAATGCCGTCACTTTCGCCATGTTTAGCAGACTCCGCAGAAGGTTAGTCATATTAAATGTTTAAAAATGAAATTAGAAGTTTAAATTTGCTATTTTTTCAGGAATTTTACGTGAAAAAACACAACAACAACTAGATTTATATGCTCGTGAAGGTCTGCGGGTACTTGTAATGGCTAAAAGAAAATTAAAATCAAGCGAGTATACCGATTGGTGGGCTAGGCATCAAGAAATTGAATTATCATTAGAAAATCGAGAAAAAAGACTAAAAGAATCATATGCCAAATTAGAAAGCAATTTATCTTTGTTGGGGGCTACTGGAATAGAAGATCGATTACAAGATGGTGTTCCCGAATGCATTGCTTCATTGCTGGCAGCAGGTACTTTAGATTTTTGTTTTTCATCATAAAATGTATATATTTATTCCAATTAAATTTAAATTTTCAATTACAAAGGAATCGCAATATGGGTATTAACTGGGGATAAACCAGAAACAGCTATAAACGTTGCTTACTCAGCCAAATTATTTAATTCCCAAATGGAAATATTGAGGTATTTACTAATTTGTTTTTTATAAAATGCTATTTTTTTATTTAATTATGTTTTTTTTAGATTAACAGCACGATCTCGAGATGCAGCTGAAAATTCGATTAGATTTTTTTTATCTGAAATTGAAAAACAATTATCAGATGCTGCACAAAATTATTCAACAAATCGAATTAAACCAAGAGCTCTAGTCGTTGATGGAAAAACTTTGACTTTTATTTTAGATTTAAGGTTGAAACTATATTAAAATTTTCAAACAAATTTTTTATTATACTCATTTTATTTTTAGATCAAATTTAACTCGGCCATTTCTGAAATTAACAAAACATTGCATTTCTGTATTATGTTGTCGATCAACACCATTGCAGAAAGCCTACTTAGTTAAAGTAGTAAAAGAAGAATTAAATTTAAGCACACTGGCTATTGGTGATGGTGCCAACGATGTTTCAATGATTCAAATGGCTGATGTTGGAGTAGGCATTTCGGGTCAAGAAGGTATGCAAGCAGTGATGGCTTCTGATTTCTCTTTAGCAAGATTTAGACTTTTAGAACGTTTATTATTATCTCACGGCTATTGGTGTTATGATCGTTTGGCCAGAATGATTTTGTATTTCTTTTACAAAAATGCTGTAAGGAATTTAGCAAATAAAAAGTTAATTTTTCGTGTTCTAGATTAATTATTTCCAGGCCTTTGTATTCCTGTTGTTTTGGTATCAACTATTCTGTGGATTTTCAGGTGCTGTTATGATTGATCAAATGTATTTAATGTTATACAATCTTGTTTTTACATCTTTACCACCATTAGCTATTGGAGTTTATGATAAAAGCGTTCCAGAGGATTTACTTTTGTCAAATCCTTATTTATACAAAAATGTATTATATATTATAAAATAAAATTTAAATTACAGATATTTAAATTTAAAATTTTACAAATATTTTAGGGTCGGTTAGGTCTTTCTTATAAACCACATACGTTTTGGATTATTATGTTAGATGCTTTATATCAAAGTTTAATAATATTTTTCATTGCAATATCAACCTATTGGGAAAGTGATGTTGATATATGGGAATTTGGTACTACAATTACAACTTCATGTTTAATTACTATGTTAATCCATGGGGCAATTGAAATTCGTTCGTGGGTAAGTTATATATTTTTTATTGAACCATCAAATAAAGGTTAATAGATAATTTTTTCAAACCTTTTTTTAGACGATTCTCCATGTTTTGTCCATAATTTTAAGTTTGATATCATTTTTTCTCTTTGCCATTGTTTATAATTCATTGTGTGTAACTTGTTTCGGACTACCGTCAACTTATTGGATAATATTTATATGCTTTAGTTCGCCTATTTATTGGTTGGTCATCTTTGTAACAGCAGTAATTGCAGTCGTTCCTAGGTAATATTTAAGAAAAAACTTTTAACAATAATTTTGAATAATTTCAAATATTTACAGGCTGCTTTTTAGAACTTTACAAACAACTTTCTTTCCTGACGATAGTACAAATGTTTTATTGCAAATTAAAAAGGCAAAAAGAAGAGGTGAGGATTTATTAGTAACTTGGTCAAGATCAACATCAGCTTCATCTATTTTTAGGTAAAGCACTACAACGAAAAAGCACGGTTTTTAATTTAAAAAATCTTTTAATTTTATTTGTTTTGTATGAAATGTCAAAAGTATTTTTATTGAATTCTGTACTTTATATTAGTAACAAAAAATTGCAGAATAGAATACGTCGCACCTTTCCTTTTTTATATTTATTATTTATATAAGTTTTTTTTTTTGTTTTTTTTCAAGAATGTTAAGAATATTATCAATTATATTATTTATTTTAACTTCTTATGTTGCTCATGCTTTGAGTTGTGTGCTTTATTTTAATTCTTTTTTTATATTGTTTTTATTTGTTTATATACACAAATGTTAATTAAAAACTTAAAATAACAAATTTTTTTTTTATAGAATCACCGATTTTGGGCCTAAGAATCAGACTATAACAGCAACATCATCAACTATTGCCTGATTAAAAATTCTATTAGTAAAATTTTTTAACTTAAATTATTAACTAACAAATAAAAAAAATTTTAACTAAAAACGTATACTGTTAATATATATTTATATATAATTGTTCAAATTTAAGTTATAAAAAATATTTTTTAAATTAAATTGATTCATTTTCGAATCAAAATATGAATTTATTTAAAATATCAATTTTTAGAATTCTAAAGAAACAGTTTAAAAAATGCAATATCAATACAAAATAGATAATAAAAAACACTAATTTGATATATAACTCCTATTGAGATTATATATATATATAAAGTACTTTTACAAGATTAAGGAAAAAAAAACTAAAATTTAATTTATTGCTTATTATAAAAGTGAAAAATGTAAAATTTTTTGAATATATCATATTTTTAATTTTAATATAGTGACTAATATAATAAAATTTTAAATTCCCAATATTCATTTTTTATGGTTATGTGTTCTAAATGTTGAAATGCAAGCAAAATTAAACTGCAAATATGGTAATTTTTAAAAATTATTATAATTTTTTTTGTATTGTGATCTTTAGCCTTTTAATATTTCCTATGCCTTGTATTGTTATTTATTCTAATAATGTATGAATATGTGAACCTAAAATGTAAAATCGTAATTTTTACAATATTTTTAATTTCGTAGTGTTATTTAGAAATTAATCATAATATTAAGTAAAACAAAAGAATGAATATTGACGCAAACAATAAAATGTTAAATATAAAAGAAAATCAAAAATGTTAGAATTACACTAAATTATAATTTTTTTTGAATACACGCATATTAATAAAATAAAATAAAATAAAATATTTAGTATAAAACACGTTTAATCAAAAAAATATTAAATGTAATAAACTATAGAAAGTGTATCAAAAAAGATAGTGAAAAATAACAAAGTTTTAATAACATCTCGTTTCTTTAGCCAACTTTAGAAAACAAAATCATTTATACTTTTTAATTTATTGCAATCTATATACTTTTCAGTTTTTATTAAAAGGAATATTCTTTACTTATTCCAAATTTTTAAATTTCAGTAAAAATTAAAAATTAAATTGAATTTTTAAAAGTTTATTTTTTATTTAGCATAAAATAGTAACACCATTGAATTTTGTGTTGAAAAAACTTAATATTTTGATAAGGATTAAAAGAAAAATTGAATCAAAAAAATTATTAAATGGCTGTGATCATTAAATTGTTTAATAAAGGGATATTTAACTAAAAAAAATACGGAAATATATATAGAACTTTTGATTTAGTAAATTTTTAAAATGAACGCGAATGCAATTCATCAACATAAACATATATTTAAGAATAGCAGTTATAATTTGGCATATAATAGTAATATAATAGTAACTTGTTTATCATGACGAATGTAAAAATTATTATAATTTCAAATATAGAATATTAAAAATTAATTTTAATAAATATTTTCTTAGAAGTTTTAATTATTCGAAGTTTTTTTAAAATAAAATATAAAATCTTCCTGCAATTCCAAACAATTTTAAAGTGCAATTATTTAATATACTTTTTAATTTATAATTTATTTTATAAATTATCTCAAAGAGAAACGGAAATAAAATAACTTAGATTAACTTAAAATTTAAACATAAAATTTTCGTTTATTTTCATATTAAAATTTTCTATTTAACATAAATGTTTAACAAATTTATTACAAAATGTATATCAATTTTACCTAATGAACGCCGCAAATTATGTTTTGGAAATGAAAATTTTAAATGAGAAATATGGAAAAAAATTCTTCCAATCATTATATTGCCTAAAAGGTAGTATATTCTAATAATAGAACATTAAAATATTCAATAAATATTTAATTGAAATAGAGTTCTTAAATTATCAAACATTTAATTATTTCTAAGTGAGCAAAATAAAAAAATTCTATAAACCTAAAGTTTTTGAATTTAAAAACTTTAATCAATTTTAACAGCTGCATATATTTTGCGAATGAAACTGTATGCTGCAAAGAAACCAATTGAACCTGTTAATAACCAAAACGTTATCACAATTAATCCTAAAAAAAAAATAAGTTAATGTACTATAAAAATTGTTATGAATTAAAATACCTGTGTAGCCTAAATAAAGTAATGTTGGAATAAATTCAGTTATTTCCAGTTTTGTGAAAAAATAAAATATGCTATACAGGAGAACGTAAAATGCTGATCCTCCTGAAACTATGAAACTTCTCCACCACCAACGATAATCCTACGTAATAAAATTATTAGCTTTATTTATGACTTAACTTTTAAAATATTTACCTCTCCACATAACTGAAAATATGTCATAACAATAGATATTTGACCACAACTAACAACTAAAATACAAAATACTAAAAATAAAAATCCAAAAAGGTAGTAGAATTGATTTTGCCAAATAGCTGTGAACACGAAAAAAAGCTCTATAAAAACAGCTCCAAATGGTAAAATACCAGCCATTAAAGTACTGAAAATTGACTTAATAATAAAAGGCACACCAATTAAAATAAAAGCTTACCTTAAGAATACATTCATATACCAATGTTGTGTGGGAATTTGTCTCGGTATCATATTGGTTCTTACAGGATGTTGATATGGATGTTTCCGATAACCAAAGTAATATCCTAAGTAAACAAGGGGCAGTGAAATACCAAACCAAAGTAATAATAGTGAGATCATTGTACTAAAAGGCACAGCTCCACTAGAATGCTTATCCCAGATAAAGAAGTTTAAGAAAAATCCCGTCCTATATTATAAAATTATGATAATAATAGATTGTGCAGCCTCTTATTAAAAAAAAATTTTGTAATTTTACCCAAACACAATTCCTGGATATAGAGTGGCTGTTAAAAATGCTGCTTTTTTCCATTCCCGTCCCTTCATTGTTTTATACAAACGCGCAGAAAAGTATCCTGCAATTAAACCCATTACAACATATTGAAATATTCCAGAAATCATTAAAGCTCCTCTTGAAGATGGTGACAACATTCCCAACATGGCAAAAACTATTTTTTGTTAAGTTATTAGTTATAATATATGTATATATATAGAACTATAAAATAAATTCCTTACATATTGTGATTAGGAACATAAAAAATATTTGTATTCCGCTTCCTATCACTGCCGCAAACAGTCTCGGGTTTCTTGGTGGACGGAAAACATCACCATGTACTAGCTTCCATCCAGTTTCTTCTAATGTGTCTTCTATACTATCGTCTGTATTGTAACGAGCAATATCTCGGCGAAGAGTTCTTATCATTATCATTGTCAAAATTCCTGAATAATTTTTTTTAAACTGACTTGTTAATAAATAATTAAAGTAAAGTAAAAATATACCTGACAAAAAAAATACTACTACTAGTGAATTAATTATACTAAACCAATGAATTTGAACATCACTCATTCCTAAGTAAATATCCCACCTTGATGCCCAACTTATATCTGATTCTTTCCATTCAACGGAATAAGTAAAATATAATTGAGTATTTGAATTACGTTGAACCTTAGATAAAAGTCCATAAATTCTAATTTTTAACTACATTAAAAAAATGGACTTACTATTTGCGGCCTAGAATTATCAGGAAAATTACATTCATCTCCATCAAATTTTATTTCGTTAAAATTAACAGACATAGTTTCAACTTCAAACCCTACAACTCTGTATTTTCCCCTTAAAAAACAAAATAATATCTTCAGATAAAAAAAAATTTAGTTTTAATTAATTTTTAACTTACGTAGTATCATGTTTATGATATTTGAGTATGAACTTTAAATGGTTATTTATATATGTGTTATCTCCGTCTATTTGACCCAACCTATAACCATGCTCAAAATGCAATTCCATAGTCTGTGGATTTATAATTCTTGTTGCAACGGGAAGATTATCTACTAACCTGTGAACACATAATTATAATTCACCATATTTTTCCATAAATATAAATATTTTTCAAAATTACTCACAAATGAACAAAATATTCGTGTTCTATTCGTTCTGCAACTTTTGTTGATTGTTCCCGATCCCAGTTCATTGGTTGATCTTTTTTATTGCACAATAATTTGCAATTAATATTTTCCGCCATTCTAACTTCATATGGAGTATTAACAATTCGATCACCACGTAAAACTTCACCCAAATTTTCAGTTTTATATTTTAAAGTACCTAAAAATTTCATTTAGTATTGAAATAAAAAGTTTATTAATTTATAAAATAACACCATTTTTTGGTAAGCAAAATTGTAATGAATAATATTCATATGGAAGTTGGGTACGACTACTAGTCATTTTCACTGCTTTTACGTCAATGTTTTGTCCTTTTGTAAACTCAACTGGAGCCACACCTGTTAATTTGTTTGAATTACTAGACGATTATAACAAAAATGATAACAAAATACAAACCTGGAACATAGAATCCATAACTAATTTTTATAATACCAACTAAAGCCAGCAATATCCTCTGAAAATATACATTAACAACTTTTATAAAAATTCTATATTCTTTATTTGAAAACCGAATCTACTTTTTCTACGTGTCAATATCAAATCAAATTGTATAAAATAATCGTTTTAAATGACATATTTTCTGAATAAAATTTTATAATTTTTTTTGTTTAAATAAAATAACTTACAAGCATTTTTATTGCTGGTTAGTTTACTAACTCAACTAACAAAAGATAAGATATTTATAATAAATATTTTGCAATTTGCAAATGAAATATTCGAAACCTAAAAATTTCTTATTTTGACGTATCAATGTAAAAAAAAATAGTCTTTATTTGTCATAAACATATGTTAAAAAGCTGTACACAATTTTTTTTAAACAAATACAAATAAGACAAAGAAACATTCTTACTTCGGTCGATTAATTCTTTGTATCTATTTTTGTTTCTTCAATTTGTAAAATTATATTAAATTTTTAAATAAAGTATAATTAATTATGCATTAATTTTGAATTAAAATAAAAATGAAAATTTGTTATTTCAATCTCACAACAGATGGCGCAATGTTGATAAGTTTATTTATAAAGAAAATTATGAGAAGAATTGCAATGCATTGCATTTTGGGTGCGTCAGATTCAGTCAGTACTCAATAGTATAGTATTCTATTTTTTAACTAAACTGTCATTTCATTACTAAAAAGAAAGATAAAAGAAAAAAAAGTCGTTTATAAATGTAACTAAAAAAATTAGAATAAATATTATTTTTTCGTTTAATTGAAAAAAAAAAAAGATTGGATTATGTCGTTTTCTGCTAGTGCTGAAAATTTACTACAAGATAAAGAAAAACATCCAAACGATGCATCTTCAATGTGTCTTGAACTCGCACTTGAAGGTAAATATTTTGAATGATTCATAGCTAGTTATTACGTTATCTTTCTTTGAAATAAATTACATATGCCAATTTTTTATTAAAAATAAAGGTGAAAGACTTTGTAAGGCAGGGGATTGTAGATCAGGAATAGCTTTTTTTCAAGCAGCAATTCAAGCTGGTACTGATGATTTAAGAACTTTGAGTGCAATTTACAGTCAGCTTGGAAATGCTTTTTTCTATATGGGAGACTATACCAAAGCAATGAAATATCACAAATTGGATTTAACTTTGGCTAGATCTATAAATGGTAGAGAATTTCTTAAATAAATAATAATTTTATAAATAAAAAATTTTATATTTTAGATCGTTTAGGCGAAGCCAAATCATCTGGAAATTTAGGTAACACTCTTAAAATAATGGGCAAATTTGAAGAAGCAGTTTTGTGTTGCGATAGGCATTTGGTTTTATCGCGACAATTGGGTGATCGTTTATCAGAAGCACGAGCATTATATAATTTGGGAAACGTGTATCATGCAAAAGGAAAACATTATGGGCAAAATCCGGGAGATTTTACAGATATTGTAAAAGAATCCTTAGAAAAAGCTGTTGAATATTATAAACAAAATTTAAATTTGATGAAAGAACTTGGTGATCGTGGTGCACAAGGAAGGGCCTACGGAAACCTTGGAAATACTTATTATCTTTTAGGAAACTTTAAAATGGCAATAGAGCATCACGAAGTAGGAAATATTTTCTAAATCTTTTCGCATTCTTTTAAATATTATTTTGATTTTATCGTAGGAAAGATTAAGAATAGCTAAAGAATTTGGGGATAAAGCAGCTGAACGTCGGGCAAATAGTAACCTTGGAAATTCTCATATATTCTTAGGGCAATTCGAGGAAGCTGCCGACCATTACAAACGAACTCTTTCACTTGCTATAGAGTTGGGAGAGAAAGCTATTGAAGCACAAGCTTGTTATAGTTTAGGCAATACATATACTTTGTTACGAGATTTTAAATCAGCAATCAATTATCACAATAGACACTTAGAAATAGCTCGACTATTGGGAGATAAAATTGGAGAAGCTAGAGCGTGTTGGAGTTTGGGAAATGCTTATTCCGCAGAAGAAAATCATGAGAAAGCTTTGCAATATGCCGAAGAACATTACAGATTAGCTGTTGAATTAAGAGATCAGATTGGAGAATCAACTGCCAAAATAAATATAATAGATTTAAGAAAAATTTTAGGTTTATCAGATTGGAAAACCACTAGTAATGAAATGCTATCAATGGCAATGGAAACAAAGTCAAAACAAAATAAATCAAATGAGAATACTAATAATATCAAGCATATGTCTAAGTGTATTCGAGTTCGAAGACAAAGTATGGAACAACTTGATCTAATTAAGATAACACCCGATGGCAAACGAAGCAATTCTTTGCAAGAAACCGATGATAAATATTGTGTTAGAATCGAAAAGGAAGATGACTTTTTTGAAATGCTCTCTAGATCACAAAGTAAACGCATGGATGATCAACGTTGTTCTATGTCTTTTAAAAAAGATATTACTGGACAACAAATTGCGTCACGCAAACCTTTAATTCAACAAAATGCGACCGTAGCCGATCAAAATGAACATAAACAAAACTTGTTAGAAATGATAGCTGATTTACAGTCAGAGAGAATGGATGAACAGCGTGCCATTTTACCAGGTCTTAAGAAAACTATAGTTACACAAACCAAAAAACCGAATGGAACTCCAGATGACGAGTTTTTGGACATGCTGATGCGCTGTCAACGCTCAAGATTAGAAGAACAGCGGTCAGAACTACCACAAGCACATGTCATAATGGATGCCGAGGGATCTAATAATGTTATCAGATCATCAGATTCAGCAAATGTTGCAGGTGCAACTGTGCCGGATGAAGATTTTTTCTCTTTTATTATGAAAGTTCAAAGTGGTCGAATGGAAGATCAAAGAGCATCTATACCTAAAGATAATGCATCTAAATCAAAACGTTCCCCACAAGATAATTCCAACAATTAAAATATTGCCAAAATAAAATTATTGAATCTAGCTAAAAAATTCAATATTGACATTTGAAAGTTTTGAACATTCTCTTTTTACATATTTAATTTGATTCTTAATATTCTTTCTTTAAAAATTTTTTCTTGATATAAAAAGTATTTTTTGCACTTATTTTTATAACGTTTAATTATATTTAAAATATACATATAAATTCGCAAATCCATTTTGTGTTTTTTTCGTAAAAATGAATATTTATAATATTTAAAGTTTAGAATTAATTCTATACTTATACAATTAACTATATTAATTCCATATTTAACTTTAAATTATATAATTAAAAAAAAAAAAAAATTATATAAATCTAATTCACTCCGAAATCTTCCTTTCGTGGACATTTATTTTTTGTATGACCTTCCATTCTACACAAACCACACTTTCTGATTTTGATATTAGTTTTATTTTGTTGTTCTTTATTTTTACCTAAGGAAAAAAAAAGTTATAAGAATGGTTAATATAAATTTTGATGTTTTTTTTTACTGTATGATCCCCTTAAATCTAATGACTTTGTTTGGTTTGGCTTTTCCATAACATCAGCCCATTTAAAAAATGAACAACCTCTTTTAGAACATGTATAAAATGATCTTCCTTTATTCGGCCCATCTCTTCTAACCAGAAGTAAAATAGCTGTTATATCGCAATTACATTTTTCATTCACTTCTTCTTTTGATGAAGTTCCCCATTGTGATTCTGAAACTGTATTCGCCCTTGGTACTACCTCATCCTTCCATTGGAAAAATTTACATGTTTGACCACAAGAATAATATTTTTTTCCCTTATTTGGTCCTTCACTTTTGACAGTTTGTCTAAATATTTGGATGTTTTATAGATTTTAGATCTTTTGTTTATTAAAAACTATAATACTACTTACATTTGTAAAACTTTGCTACAAGTTTTACATTTAATTTCAGATTCTTTATTTTCATTTATATTGTAACCGGTTTCTCTGTTCAACTTTTCTTTAAAATTACTTGTTTTCATTTTTTTGGGCAAAGGTGATGTGGAAAACCAGTTATTAGAAGAATTACTTCCATCAGGAAAAGAATTAAAATTTATCCATTTTGAGCTCTTATTTTCGAAATTATCACTTGGGGATTGATCTGTTTTATTTCTATTTTCAAAATCTTTGAGTTCTTTCCACTTTGTAGTATTTTTAATTTCGTCTCGAGAACTTATTAAATTATTTCGATTTGTTTCATTTTTGGCATCTAAATTAACTAGTATTTCATTAAACTGATCATCAAAACCATCATTTTCAAAAGGATCATCATTAAAAACCCATTCCATGTTTTCTGAAGAATTACCTTGATGATTAGAACTGAAATTTCTAATTTGGTTTTTATTGTTTAATTTTGAATTCTGTAATTTTGAATTTGATGGTTTAGTTTTTATGTTATTGCCAGAAAAAACATTTTCCCCAACTATACTTCCAACGGACTTTACTTGATCTAAATTTATATCGAAAATTTCTCTAAATTTGGAATCACATCTTAAACAGGTTGTATATGTAGGTTTATTCGAACATAAGTATGCTAAGTAAGAATTGTTTTTGAATTTAAATTCTATTTTTTTAAATAAACTTTTTTCATTAGCTTTACTTCCACATTTTGAACAAAAGTCTCCAGATAACTTAGCCTCTTTTACAGCTTCTGATAACCAAACTACATTTTTACAATCTGGGAAATTAGAACAACCTATCATATAAGAATTTCCTTCTTTTTTCTTTTTTAAAGCCATATGACAAACTTTACATTTAGGACATAAACACACATTCTGTAGCGGTGGAGGTAAACAATCATTATAATAATTGTTTTTTGTAGAAACATGACCACCGGTACCAGGTGGATTATTACCATCATCCCCATCATCATCACTACTACTATTCCCATCATTTCTATTGTTTCTATTTGGACCGTTTCCGGGATCGGGATCATCGTTATTCCTTCTATTAAAAGGTACTTCATTAACTCTACTAGCAAATTTAGTATCTAAAGCATTTATGCGCTGCATAACTAAACAGTATAATTCTTTATATTTTGATATTTGTTCTCTTAATACTACTCTTGCATCTTTTTCACCATTACAAATTTTTTTTAAATCACTCTCAAATTCGGCTCTTAGTCTAGGTTTTGCTATTTCAATATCCATTGCCCCATATCCTTCATACAAACCCATTCCTATAGTTCCTGGAACCAGTAATCCTCTTTCAATCTCACCAATATAACCTTTTATTAAAAAAAGTATAAATATATTCTTTTAATTTTAAAATATTTATAAGAATATACCTCTTTCTTTAATTGTATGAATATGCTCTGCATGAGTTGCATCCGTGCCAATTCCGTTTTTTTCCATTAGTCCAATTAAATCGGCTTCTGTAAGTAAGGGTGGTGCAGTAGTTGCTCCTTCTTGCATACTAATTTCGGTAGGTTCGAAAATTTGTCCTTTGGATTAATATTTTTCAAATTATGAAATTTAAATTCTTTAATATATTAATTTTTACCAATTTCATAATGATGTATTTGTTTCGCATTCCATTTTTCATATGGATACACATCTAAATAGTTTCGCTCATAAATTACTAATCCATTTGCGCTAAATTTTTCACCTGCTATATCTATATAAACAATTGTTTCAGAACCAGTGGCATCTTTACTAATACATGCTAAAAAATGTCTTACTATTAATTCATACACGCGAGCATCATCTCCATTAAGACCTTTAAATAAAAATTCAAAACATTTGCTCAAGTTTGTCAAATTATTAATTCAATATACCTGTAGCAAGTTTAGTCGGGTGAATCGGAGGATGAGCTTCATCAGTTTTTTTACCATTCCTCGGATTGGGGTCCCATTGCAGTACTTTATTAGCAAACTCACCCCATTCTGGATGTGATGAATGTTGCTCAACAAGTTGTTTCAAATTAGCGTCAGAAGAAAAGGAGTTCGTTTCAGTCCTTGGGTAACTTATAAAGCCTTTATTGTAAAGTCTTTCTGCTATCGTCATAGTTTCTTTAGCATTTATTTTTAATTTTCGCGATCCCAACTTTTCCAATTCTACAGTATCCATAGGCTGTGGCCTCCATTTGCTTTTAGGTTTAACAGTTTTATTTTCGACATTTGCTTTTGGATCTGCAAGACAAAGCAATAAATAATCTTCCACGGCCTCCTTATTAAAAAGCCGATTACGAGCCCAAATGAACTCTACTGTCAAATCATCTAAAGTGTGTGTAACTTTTAATTTCCAAAATGGCTCTGATACAAAATCCTCAACTTCTTTATATCGTTCAGCTACAAATCCTAAAGTAGGGAATTGGCAACTGCCATATGATATTAATTTTTCTGCTGTGGTTCCAGGAAATAGTTTCTGCAATCTAAGAGTTTGATACCGTGTAAAAGCAGCCCCAGTTCTTAAATCCAACTCTTGACGAATATTAACAGCTATATTTTGTTTTTCATCTGGCTTGGTTAAATTTTGCATTGCTCTTAGTATTCCAGCTCTTGTAATTTCAGAAAATTTAGCTCTAAAAATTTTCAAATTTGGTCGTATTTTTTGACAAACTTCAATTATTTCAAAACCAATATTTTCCCCCTCTCTATCACAATCTGTCCATATAATTAAACCTTGGCAGCTTTTAATTTCTCTTTCGATAGTTCTTTTAATTTTTTCACCAGTATCGGTATTTGAAATGGATTTTCTTATAGGTGCATCAAATAATTGGTCAGGACTGCAATTATTCCAACCCTTATAAGAAGGCAAAAATTCATAGTTTAATAAATGCCCTGAAACAGATGTCATAACCATTTTGCAATTTTGATTTTTTACATTACATTCAAAATCGAATATTTTATTATACACGCAAAATCCTTCGCGCTAGAATTAAAATTCGTTTTAGTAAATTAAAATTTAATTTCATATTATAATTACTTACTCTTCTAGCAGATCCATTAGATAAAATATTAGAAATATTTTTGGCAGCATCATGTTTTTCTGCTACATTTAGGTACTTCATCTTTCTAAATTGTGAAGTAGAGTAAAAGTTTTTTAATTTACTTTTAAATAAACAGAAATTAAACTTTTCACAAATCAATATATCATTATTTTTATTTATTTTTTGAAACAATTTTGTCATAAATATCATTTAACAAAATTGAAAAGTTTTTAAATCTATAAAAAAAAAATATATAACAAACAGTAACAGAAGCAAAATAATAATAATAATAATTTCTTTCTGACGTTAATCCAAAAAAATTTATTCCTTATAAACATCATTTACTTCATTTTTTTTCCACATTTCTTTTAACACATTTTGGCGCTTTTATCTGTTAAAATTAATTTATTGTGTATGCGGCATGGTTTGATGGATTGTATTAGAATTACTAATTCTAGAGCTTAGACCACGGGTGGGCAACAGTTGGAGACAAAGGGCAAATTTTTTTGTTAAAAAAAAAGTCGCGGGCCATTTAATCTGTATATGTAAGATTAGGCATTTATTTTTAAGTATAAACAAGCGATAGAATCTTGATTTTTTTTAGTAAACTATTTTTATTTAAATAATATTATTTATTTATTAAATTCATTTCAATAATATTAAATATAAATTAATTTAAATATAATTGGATTTATAAATTTAAATAAAACAGTTTAAAATAATATTAATTTATTTAAAATATTTTAACAATTGTTAATAACAATTTATTTTTATAGTGAACTCAAAATATATCTCCAATCAACGGCAACTGTTGAAATATTTATTGAAATGTCAAATATAATTCATCATTATATTTGTATCATTTTGAAATGTAGTAGATATAAAATACGATTTTTATAGTAGATGTAAAATAATGTAATGTAGTAGATGTAATAACAGCTCAAACAAAATGCTTTCTTGTTCGAATATTCCTTTTTTGAAGTGAATATTTTTTTAAAGTGAATTCTTATTGCATATTTCAAATGTACTATTTTTGCTATCGGGCCGGATAAAATATTAAATCGGGCCGTAATTGGCCCGCGGGCCGGCTGTTGCCCACCCTTGGCTTAGACTAATAATAATTGTCCTGTCCTAAAACCTTGCTAATACTTTCTATTAGCATAATATAATCTATAATTTATTTAATTTTATAAGTGTGTAAAAAAAGGTTTTTTTTACACCATATAGGTATTTAATAAGGTTTCATCTGATTTACGATCTACCTAACAAAAATAACTTCATTTTCTACATTATTAGTAGATAATATAAATAAGACTTTTAAAAACAATTTAAAATAATAACGGACAGATCAAAATACAAAAAAAAAATTGAAAATTTTCTCAAATAAACAAAAACAAACAAAATTATATATTAATATAATTTAAAACATCTAATTACATACATACCTACAAATTTGTATATTCTAATCTACAATTCTAACTTTCTTCCAAATATATAAATACAAATGCATGTTACCTATATGTACCTATGTACCTAGTAAAAAGTTGCATTTGTAGTTTACTTCTAAATACTGTTCATATTAATCCAAAAACATTTTTTTACTTTCAAAATTTAAAATTAAACAAACTTTTATTAAAAAGGTTAACGGGATGTTACACTTTACTATTATTGTCCTAAAAGTTCATTGTTTTAAAGGCAAAAAAAAAAAAATAAAACCACTTTATTTTAATTTTCTTTTTTATTAATCTTATACTTTATAATTTCAAAAAATTATACCTACTTTATAAAAGATAAAAAAGTTAAATTAAAATTTATAACTATATGAAACATTTAAACTACACAAATAAAAGTCAAATACTTTTTTTTTATTTACTAGGTATTTTTTTTTTAGTCAAAAAAGTAATTTGAGAAAAGCGGAAAATGTATTTTTATCAGAATTCATCAGAGTTATACAATTAGGTCAAAGTATTGCAATTAATGCAGAATAAAAAGAATCGTTTTAAAACACGTTATTAAATTTTTTTTATTTGAATAGTTTTGGTGTGCACAGTGCACATTATATACATTGGAACTTATCAATGGATTTATCATTATAAAACATATATATATATATATATATATATATAAGGAAATCCAACTAACAAAATTATAACTACGTACCTCTCCAAGTATGAATATAATTTAAATTAAAGAAAGAAGTTAAGTATTATTTAGAAACTTTTTGCACAATCATGTTTATAATAATAATGGTAATATAACCATAATTAAAACCGATGTGTTTCGTTGTTTTTTTCAAAACATTTTAAAGATGTCCCACATAGTATTTTTATTTTTATTTTTGAAAAACTAATAACTTATTGTTCTTCATATAAAATTATAAATTTTTTCTTAAATAAAGTACCCAGTAATTTAATACACATACATACATACCTACATAATATGCTTTCTTAACTAACACAGCTTATTTCGAAATTCGAACCTTTTTTCATTAATATTAAAATTTAATTAATGGATTGGACTTACTTATTGTGTTTATGAAATTAAAAAAAAACAAGGTAATAATATATTTTTAATCAAAGATTTTTTAAAATCGTCCACAATAGAACTATACAAAATATTCTCGAAAAGCTTCTAGGTAATTATCAAATTACAAAATATCTCTAAATAGAGTAAGATGAATGTTTGCAAACATTTATCTTAAAAGTGTACTTCAGAAGAAATTTTGCACATTATTTGTTTAATATTGCCAAATACTTCAGCTAATTGTGATTTATTAGTTATAAAAATTAACTATTTTTGTTTATTTTTTTTTTTTAGATACCGAAAACTTTTTTCAACTTTTGTAGGCCGAAATTTTATTTTATTTTATAGAAAAATAAACAGACAAGGATGGCTAGACGTAATTTAACTAACAGGTATATTTGACAACAAATTTTAAATTTTAAAAAATGTCCTAAAAAGGATCAAATTTTTTGTTAAGCAAATACATACATCATATGTACATATTTATGTGAATTTGAATACCTATAACAAAGTTGTATTTCCACCTAAAAAAAAACTACAACTTTTCATTTAATAAATTATTTAATATGTAATTTGAAATGAAATTAGTGTAATATGTTTTCTCTAAAACTAAATCATATGCATACATTACATACATACATATGTACATATTTTCAAATTTTTATCAATTGAATCAGATTTTCGTCTAAATATCGATGGAAATTAAATTAGTTAATATGATCATATAATATATTTGAAATAGAGGATAATTTAATTCCGGATCTAGTTGAAAATTATTGAAATCTTTAAATTGCTTCATGTTACCAATTTTCAGAAAAAGTCTTGAGAATGCATTATTCTGTGGTGTTAAAGTTCTAAACTGAAAAGTGCATTTATAAGTTTGACTGTTATTTATTTAGTATATATTAAAATCATATAAAATAAAAATAAAATAAAATATAAAACAAACAATATTTGAACAATATTAATAAACGTATATTTGTGTAGTACATTTTATAGTAAGTATATACATAGTCAAATATCCAAACTTCAAACATAAAAATTAAAAAAGAAGCTATTGCGGTTTTTTTTTCTATCAAAGTCAAATCAATTTAATTTTTTTTTTCTTGTGTTTTTTATTTTTATTTAACTTAATAGCTAAGTTAAAATTCCATTCGAATATTACGGACACGTAAAGGATATTTTTCTATATTTTCGCGCAAGAGGGACAAAAAAAAATGAAACATAGTAAAACTACTATATAAAAAAAAAATCTCCTTAATTGTTTTTTAGTTTACGTGCAAAAAATGTTAAAATCAAATAAATTTTTTCCCTCCTTTTTTTTTTAATATTGCATTCTCGTCGTACTCGTAAGTTAAGTTAGTCTTGTGATTGTGGTAGTTGTGGGTGGTAGCCATCGAACACTAAATTGGAAATGTCAATTTTTAGTGATTGAAATACATAGTATTATTCTTTTTTTTTTTTGTTATTTTGTTTTTATTTTATTTTTCAATCGAATAAAATGATGTTATCCATTTGGTATGATTACGATTTATTTTAATAAGAGTTTTTTTACACTATTTTTTTTTTTATTTTTGTTCTCAAATGTGAAATTGAATAAAAGGGTAAATAGGAATTCGTGCAAGGGAAATTACTTAATAATAATGTTACAAACATTCGATATAATTTTTTGGGTTTAAATATTTTAAATTGATTTTTATTTATATTTTTTTTTTTTAAATTAATATTTCAGTTTATTGCAGTTTATTGATATATAGAATGTGTATTGAAATTTAAAATTTTAAAGTTAAATATACAAATATGCAACCAGATGTAACTTAGGTTAGGTCATTGTTTAATGACTGAAGCGGTACAATTCTGCCATTGATGTGATCGGTAAGTTAAAAAACTTTTTAGAACTAATTAATTTAATATAGATATTACATATTTACATTTAAAAACTTCTTGAAAAATTTGTATAAACTGTAAAACACATTAGAGATGTAAAAACATAATAGTGGTTAAAAAAAATTAAAAATAGTTATTTTTACAACTAATCTTAGTTAATCGTAACAAACCTACGTATATTATATGTATATGTATGTAAATGTAGCATTTCCAAAAACATGAAAAACTATACTCATATCTCTTTAAAAAGAAAATTTAATTAAATCAAAATATTTCAGGTAATTAATTTTACTAAAAATAAAACATGATTTTATTTTGTATTTATGTTTATTTGTTGGTGTTATATTTTGAGTTATTATGCCCCAAAGAATAATAAAATTTTATTATTTTATATATTCAAAATGTTAAAAACTTTATAAAATATCATATTGTTCAAATGGTGAAAATAATGGCAACAATGTTGTTTCGTAATTCTTATATTTTTTGAAGGAGGAAAAAAACATTTTTATTATTTTAACATGTAGGGACCTATGAATCTTTTATTGTAAAATATAATTCTAAAATATTGTAGACAAAATATTCAACATCAAAAAACAAAACAAGGTAGATCTAATGAATCATCTGATGTCACTTTTATTTTTCCCACAATAGCTACAAAATATTTATACGTGTTCTATGTTCTTTTTTTTATGTTTTTTGTTTGTTCCGAACTTTAGCTATTTTAACCCTTAAAAAACTCTTAAAAAAATATAAGATAATAATAATAGAATTACCAGTACTAGTAATTGATGTACTAGTTACTATGATAATAAATATTAATAGATCTGTTAAGATATATTACTTTTAAAATACCTAACTAAAAATAGTTTTATACAAAAGGAAGTAGCAATGTATATTTATTAAAGTTAAATTTAATAAAATGGGTTAGAAAATTTTAATAGTTTTTTTTTTACATTTAGTGTATTAATGTAGCGGAAATCACATAACTTAAACTTTTTTGGGGTTAACATTAGAATTTCAGATATTTAAAGTGTGGTTGCGACTTTAAAAAACAAAAATAAAATAAATAAAAAAATTAACTGTGGATATTTATATTTTTCATCACTTTGTCTTCTAGTCATTTATTTTTTTTTTTTTTTTTTGGATTTTGCAATATAAAATTGGTTTATATTGTAATATAAACAAGTGAATATTGAACAGAAAATTATTAAAGTTTTGCTATGGGATTCTGAATAAAAATACCTACCTTTTTATTCAGAAATTGCTAAAAAAAAAAATTATAACTTTTTAAAACAAATGCATGCACACTCTTATGTACATTATAAATACATAACTATAATTTGCCTTAACTACATTTATTTCCTATAATAAAAAGCTATACATTTTTTAAAATGAATAAAACTTTTTAAATTAATGAAATAATGAAAATAATAAAAAAAAAACTATACTACCTATATATATTATATAAATATGTATATGCTGATGAATGAAATCAGATTAAAATTAAAACTAAAAGAATTGATAAAAAAAAAATTAAAATAGGGAAACAAGGAGAAAATTTAATTTTCTGTCACCTAAAATTTGGTTTTGAACATATACAAAAATGCAAATATATTATCTATGTATATATGTATATTATAAGATAAAATGATATATAGCTATATTTATATATATGTATAAAGATACATATAAAAAAAAAGATATAAATTCAATAGTTGCATCGTACATCATGTAGAGAACAGGATGTCATAGACAAGAACTACCTTTTGTTTACCACAGAGTAAAACCTAAGAATTGGATTATCTCTTAAGGATGATGTTCTTTTTCTTTTTTTTTCTCAGTTCTTTTGGTTTTTTTTTTTTTTTTTTTTATGTTTTTGTACTTAAATTGACTTTAAAAGTTTATATGGCAACTTATTTAGAAAATAATTGAAAACCTAATCTCATTCAAATAAAAAATTTTGTATATTTATAAACTGTAAATGTATACTATATAACGTATGCATATGACTATGTATGCATATCAATCTGATTTAAAACTGAATAGCTATATAAATTCTTCTTTTAAAAATGAATAGAATTTTGCACTAATCAAAAATTTAATTTGTAGAATAATTTCGAAAAATAATATAACAGAATTAGAATTATACTAAATTTTCAATAAAATTTTTTAAAATAATTTATTATTCATTTCATTTATCAAGTTTTTGACGTACCAAGTTTCAAAATCAAAAAATTGCGATGTCGACGATGAGGATCATAAAAATAAAATTTTTAGATTTATTAATCATTGTAACTTTTAATCGATTGTAATCCGATAATTAACATATTATTTTCTCTTTATATTAAATTATATTAGTAAATTTATTTTTAATTAAAACAATATAATCGATTGAAATGTACACAATAATAAAAATGATTAAATTTGAAGAGGTTTTACTTTTTTTTGATTTTTTATCATAAAGAATATTTATTTAATTAATTGTAATTTTTAAAATGATTTATTACCTAATTGATCAAATACAATTTACTTAGATTAAAAGTAATCTGACTAAGCTTATTTATTAAAATGATTAAGCTGAATTGGTATTAAAAGTCCAGTAAAATATAAAATTTTAAGTAAATAAAAAAATTTTCAAGGTATTAATCTTTCATTTAAAAACAAGTGAATGGATAAAAAAAGGAAAAACCACTGATATTAAATACAATTCAAGTTATTATTTAACTCTAATTACATATATGTAAAAACAAGTGAGAATAAGCTAACATGCTTATACAAAGCTGATATAATTAATTTAAATTCCATATTATTTTTATAAGTAAATTTTCCATTTTAATATTTGGTAATAAGAACAAGCTTCGGCTAATTCTATTTTTAATATATAACATTACCTATACTTTAAATTTAAAAAGTCGTAAGAAAAAAAACAAACCATTATAATATATTTCCGGTATTTTCTAACGTATGTCCATATTTTCTTTAACTACAATTCAATCTGAAGGCAAATAATAATAAAATTTATTAATTAACATAAACATATTGCTAAAAGTTTATTTAAAGAATTGTGATACATGAAAAAAATTGATATCCACTGTTTCTTGAAAACTACATTTCCACGATTAAAGAGAATATGAACACTTCAGAAAACCTGACTTAAGTTGGAATGCATGGTCAACTGAAGCCTGAAGAGATTTGGAATCAAATTTGCGAGAATCGTTGGCGTTGTCATAAATTTTGAAAATTTGTACTGTACCTATCCGCACACAATTAAAATAAACAATTAACTTATACATAATATTCAAACTAAACTTTTTTTATTTTCACAACTGTGAAAATAATATGTTATCAGCTAGATAGAAGTAATCATATTGTTCTGATATTAATTACATTTTATATGATAACCTTAAAATTCTAATTTGCTGTTTTATATAAAAAGGTAGCTTAACTTTATTATGCTTCAGTTAATTTAAAACAAAGAGCATTATTAGACAAGAACTAAAACTTAACAAATAATATTATGGCGTTTTTCAATTATAAAATATTAATTTTATTATTTGTTATAACCGTTTCAGCAAACGAATTTTTTGATTATAAAGGGTAAATTGATTTTAAAGTAAAAATTGGTTAAAATATTTAAGTGAAAGTTTTAAATATATAAAATTTTGAATGTAAAAGAAATTTTTCTAGAAATAAAATCTATATTGAATTTTAGGTATAAAATTTATGAAATTATACCTTCAACAAAACATGAAGCTAATATTTTGTATAAATTATTTTTAAAAAATGATGAAATTGAAGTATTCTCTTTAACTAAGCTCCCAAATAAACCAGTACGTGCCCTTATTCCACCGAAGCATCAAACACAATTTGAAAATAATTTAATTTCAAGTGAAATTAAATTCAAAATTATTAATTCAGATGTATCAAATTTAATATTGATTGAAAAGTTTGAAAATGAATTTAAGCGATCAGGCCAAAAAAATATTTTAGAAAATTTTTTAAAACATGGTGAAATTAATGCTTATTTAGATGAATTAGCAAATAAATTTTCAAACAGAGTTACTGTTAAAAATGAAGGTAACTCATATGAAGGCAGATCAATTAAATCGATTACAATAACAAATGGAAATAGCACCAACAATGATAAAAAGGTAATTTTTGTTGATGCTGGAATTCATGCAAGAGAATGGATTGCTCCGTCTGCTGCTTTATATATTATAAATGAATTGGTTGAAAACTTCGAAGAAAACAAAAATTTACTTGAAGATTATGATTGGATAATCGTTCCTGTTGTAAATGTTGATGGTTACGAATATTCACACACTAATCAAAGATTTTGGAGAAAAACTAGAAAACCAAGTTCATCCAGTTGTTATGGAACTGATGGTAACCGAAACTTCGATTTTCATTGGGGAGAAATAGGGGCATCATCATCGCCATGTCAAGATACATTCAAAGGTGAAAATGCTTTTTCAGAACCGGAAACTCAAATTATTCGTGATATATTATTAAAATTGACTGGACGCGGAAAAATGTATTTAACATTGCATTCATATGGGAATTTATTATTATACCCATGGGGTTATACATCGTAAGTTAGTTGAAAGTAAAATAAATAATGATTTGGTTTAAAAATAAAAAAACAAAAAATTTACACTTTCATCAATCAATATAGATCGTTACCACAAAGTTGGAAAGATTTAGATGAAGTCAGTAATGCTGGAGCAAATGCCATCAAGACTGCTACAGGTGGCCGTTATACTGTTGGAAGTTCTACTAATGTTCTTTATGCTGCAGCTGGTGGTAGTGATGACTATGCATTAGGTGTAGCTGAAATTCCTATAGCAATTACTATGGAATTACCTGCTGGTGGTTATGGTTTTGATCCTAAACCTTCACAAATTAACAAAATGGTAAAAGAAACTTGGGTTGGAATTAAAGCTATGGCTGAAAAAGTTATTGAAAAATATTAGTATCGATTAAATAAAATATTAAGATTGAAAATAAATTCTGCTCATGAAAGATCATTTAGTTTTTTTGTTTAATTAATCACACTTTGTTACATGATTTCTATAAAAAATGAAATATGTACGTATTAGAATTAAAAGCATCTGTGATATGTTTTTTTGAATGGATATTCATTCACCTGGAAATTGGAAATTAATTTGTAAAGTCAGAATGATTTTCCATTCATATCAAAGTACAAATAATGTAAATTGAAAATAATGAGAAGAAATTCAGTTTAATTTTTTTTTATCTTTAATAATCTTATCGCGATTTTTTAACATTCTATGAAATAAGATCATTATATATTTTGTATAAAAGACTAAGTTTGAAAAATTAGTTTCGAAGTGTAAATTTTTCATACAGCATAATGTAAAATGCGATAAGAAAATCTTTTTTTTTAAATTATTTTATAATTTCAATTCGACATTTTAGTTGATTGTTCAACGTATGAAATAAAAGCAATCGAAAAAATTCGGAACCACTACCGACAAACTAAAATATTCATTTATATATTTCAAGATTTATTTAACTAAATAGTTTGTTTAACTAAATTTTAAAGTTTTGAAAATTATTATTCAAGAAACTTACGTTTGTACTTAAGCATGAATACATTGTGGATATAGGTACATAAGTAAATGGAATAAATGTAGATATATGTATATATTTTAAGTGGAATAATTTAATGCAGATATTCCCTGAAGCGAACAAAAATTTTTCTTCATTTTGTTTCTAGTAAGTATTAATAAAGTCGTCTATCCTCAAATAATGATTACAGATTCAGCAAGAAATATGTTTAAGTCACGTTTTATTTTCTAGAAATTTTTATTTACAGTTTTGGCTAAAAATATTTGAAAACAAAAATTTAAAATAAAATAAAAAATATATGTATAAGGGTTATAATAAAGATTATATCTCTATATCTGTAGATATTTTAATTTATTTCGAAAGGCAAAAGGAAATTTTAAAGAAGTAAATTTTTATGTATTGAAATAATATTTGAAATACTCAGTTTAATATATTTATGTTCATTCATTTTGATTAAGCTAGACACAGGTTTTAGATATTAGCTTAATTTGTAGTAAATGATTATTTTTTTTTATTTAAAATTAGAAAATTTTTTAAATTAAATAATTTTTTAAATATTTAATGGTTCTGTTTAATCGGTATTTTACTGTTTAAAGAAAAAAAAACAGTATCAATTTTTTTCCTATGGAAAACTTTATAAATCTTTTTTTGTATGTATATGTAAACGTGTATAGTTAAAAAATTCATAACTAAATCTACATCAAAAGAAAAGCAAAGTAAACAAACTAAGTAAAGTGTAGAATGTGCACGTGCTTCTGCAGAACTTTTTTTTTTGAATTTACAATAATCTTGACTTTCACATTCCTCTGAGTTTTTACTTAGTTAAAAATTGCATTTTGGATGATTTAGATGTGCACTTAATTTTTTATGATTTCCTGCAATTTTTATTTACTATATATTAAATATATATATTTATATATATATATATGTATGTAAAGGTACATGTATGGAAATATTATTAAAAAAAAATATTGCAAGAAACAGAAATATGCTGTATTTAAAGATTACTGTGTAAACAAAAAAAAAAAGGAAATTAAATTTTAGAATTTGCTTGATGCTTCTTTGTTTTTTATATAAGATATTGATCAAAGTTTTGAATGTGCTTTTTATAAGATTGCTCAAATGTATATGTTATTTTGATGAATCAGAAAACAAAATAATCTATTTGGTACTTAATAAAAGATTCCTTGCTAAATGATCACAATTATGTTTATAATGACATTAAAATTTATAATAGTTTTATAGATTAACGGTTCCAATATCATAAGTTTAAAAATTACTGATCACTTGCATACTTAATATTTAGCTTAAAATTCTAAGCACCAACTTAAAAAAAACTTTATAATATTTTTACACGTTTTACAGATAATCTTTCAATTCCAATATACGAGTATGTTATGTTAAAAGAGCATCTTACTATTATTGTCTTGATATTATATGGTTTAATTGTATGTACAATATCATTTTTAGTTTTACCAAATAATGGACGTTGCAAGTATTAAATAAACTTTTGATGCAATCATTTGAACCTATATATAATAAATAAATAAATGTAAAATATTAGTGGGGCTTAAAGATCTATATAGCTTTTTATGTTTCACTGAGAATCGAAAAATGGAACATGATGAATAAAAGGCGAATTATATCTCTTTTTAGTTTATCCAAGCAGTTGTAAATTATAAATTTCATTTTTATTCTTTTTAGAGATCGTACCCAATTATAAATAAGAAAAACAAACCTTATAGATATAATCTTTATTTTGGTTATTTTGGTGGCACACTAAATATTGTAAAATACTTGTATTTATTTTTTTTTATTCACTGAGATTTAAACTTCTTGATACTAAATCCGATTATAAAATTAGTGAGGGTGAATAAATATTAAATAAGAAAAAAAAAAAAAAAGAATTCGGAAGTTTTCTTAAACTCAATATTACAAAAAAAAAAATATATATTAAAATCCTTAAAGTTTATAAAAAATAAAAGGATACATTCTGGAATATTTATGTTAGCCAAACTATATCTTTTATTTCTTTTTTATATAACATTTACATACATACAAGAACTATATATGTTTACTGTTATGTCAGAGGGATACATTACTTTCTGTTTATCTCGACATTTAAAAGAAAATAAATCTGGTCACCGTATGGGAATTCTATAGAATTTTATTCAACAATGGTATATTAATCTCATATGGCTTTACATTGAAAGAATAAAAAATATATTTTCTTTTGCACTAAATATTGTATAAAATGTCAAATGTAATCTTGAGTATTTTATGTCGTATAGAATATTTTAGTAAGTGTGTCTAGTTTTTTTTTATATAAAATAACGTTTAGAAAATGTAATAAATGTGACTAAATTTTTAAATTTAGGAAACTATTTTATATCATATAAACATATTAGCATTATATAAAAAAAATAATACTGAATAATTGTTTTTGTCTATAATTGTTAAAAAACATTTAATTAACTTTGGTAAATTAATTCACTTCAAAATCATTCAATTGTATAGCCAATTATTTTTCCCGTTTTTATTATTTTAAACCGAACTTATCTTAAAAATAATTAAAAAAATCTCTTTTAACACTATGAATTAAAAAAATTTCTAAATTGATTACATGTTACTTTAAAGGTTTCAAAATATTCGGAATTCTTTAATAATACTTTAATTACAAAATCCAAAATTAAAATAAAATATATTTTATAATACAAAATAATGTATATATATATAAATTTAATTATTTCATGCAATCCGTTTTTTCGCAATTTCATTTGAAGTTTATTTTTTAACATTAAAAAAAAAAAAAGATAAAGAAAATTGTTTTAGCTTGAAGCTACAACCAAAAACAGAAAATATTTTCTTTAATGTTACATATTAGAAAATTAAATGTATAAAATTAACATTATCCCTTTTTTTTTGTTAGATTATATGATT
The DNA here is from genome assembly GCA_963082915.1 of Dolichopus griseipennis. NCBI lineage: Eukaryota > Metazoa > Arthropoda > Insecta > Diptera > Dolichopodidae > Dolichopus > Dolichopus griseipennis. The sequence continues at coordinate 469,640 of OY720444.1, read as the reverse complement.
TTAAATACTAAAAATTTATTTAGATTATAGGTAAAACGAAGAAATTCTAAAAATAAATTCAATTAATACTTAATTAAAATATTTAGCGCCATTGAATAAAAATGTTGTATAGTACTATATATTTATTTACTTAAGCTAAAGTTTAAATTCAAAAGGTCCTCAACAATAGAATTTTAATCAATCACTTTAAAAATCATTAATAAACTTCAATGAACGCAAAGATTTTTTTAACTATACTAATTTTTAACAATTTATATTAAGATTTTTTTCAATATTTTCGATCATTAATTATCGAAAATGAAATGAAAAAAAAATCAAAAATGATTCTTTTAAATTTTTCGTGTATTGAATGGAAAAAAGAACTCAAAAGGGATAATTAATGATTGTCAAATGTAAATTTGCACCTTAAATTTGAATAATATTACCTTTTTACTTTTAAAATATTTTAATACTCGTTGATTTTTTTTTTTGATTATTTCGTTTTTAGTTGATTTGTAGCAGGGTCCAAAATTTTCATTCCCAATAATAACAAAAAATTGAATAAAAAACGACTTATCAAATAGATTCAAGAACTTAAAGATATATAGGATATATTGCATTTATTTTAAAATTTTTAAATAAAAAAAATATTTAAATTTTTATATTTGGCATTTAAATTTACTGTTATGTGGAAATAAAATAATATTAAAGTTTTGTAATCTCTGTAACCCCCAAGCTTTGAGGATGGAATATTGAAAATTTGCTCAATTAAAGAAATTTTAAATCTTGGAAACCTTTGCTTCAATCTTAAAGTTTGGATAAAAAAAATAAATTTGAAGGATTTCTTTTCTAATATATATATATATATATATGTATATATCAACGGGTTTTCTCAACAATTTGGGGATTCTCTAAATTTAAATGAAGTTTACTTTCAAAATTTTACTACAACCAAAAAATTCAAGAAAAATTACATTTTTGTCAATTTTTTTTAAGGGACATCATTCAAAAATCTTTACTGTATCTAATTTCAGCTCCAATAACTTTTTAGTCAAATTAATATATAGATTAGTTTAATAACAAATATAGAATTTATCTTATAAACCTCGTTGTTTAAAAAATATATATTTAAAAGTTTTACTGAAGGACCTTGACATGACATTTCTTTTGTTGGATATTTAACAACAACTCCAAAATAAAAGTTATCAAATTAATAACTTACTTCATTTTAAATATAATAATATTGTTCAAATCTGTACGTGCTATTCATTTTCTTATTTTTTTTTTTATTTTTCTTAGTTTACAAAATTTTTTAAATTTGAATAACTTTAAAGTGATTAAAACTTTGCCTTAGTACCTTAGTATAAAGAGAAAATATATATTTTTTATATCTTTTATATTTTTTATAATTTTGTTTAAAGTGTTTGTTTGGATAATATGTGGATAAAAATTATTTATTTATTTATGAACAATCTCTTACCACATACAATTCAGTTTTTCCCTTTCAAGCGTGGCTGGTATGCAACGGTCGACGTCCTACCCTCTACGTCACCGATCGAATGTGCGTAAATATGTTTACACAATAAAATTGAAAATTATTTGAATAAAACTTCTGAATGAAATTTCAAAAATACTAATAAAATAATACGAATTTTGGTGAGTTGTTTCAATTTCACTTACAGGAATTTTTCAAATCCGATGAAATGGTCACTTTCTATCTAAATATAATTTTTGAATTTCTTATTTAAGGAATTCTCGTTATAATAAGAGTGCTCTATTTAAATTTAAGTGTATTCTATTAAATATATTATATAATTTTTTGGCTAATTCTAATCAATTCAATTTTTTTGTTATTTTATATTTCTTTTTTTACAAAAAGATACTAACAAAAGAAATTAAATTTCAAAATTTAGTCTTTATATACAATGACATTTTAAATGAACACAAGATTATTTGCATTATCAAACGCTATTATATGGTTTTTTTTTTTTTAAGAACACTTTTCATTTTCATTTTCCTTTATTTTTATTCATTTTCTTTCATTTAACGGTTCAACTCCCTTCTATACTCTTAGAAAATTTAAATTTGGCCACTTAAGATTTTTAAAATGTCCCTAGGGTATCAACAAAGTAAATAATCAAAATGAAATCTTAAAAAAAAGGACTTTTAGGAGTTTTTTTTTTTGGTTTTTTTGCGTTTGTAAGGAAACGAAAATTTGAACGAATTTATTTGTATCCCAAGGACATTACCATAATAAATTTTTCTTCTTCCAATGCTAACATGTATAATCATAAACCAAAAACAACAAAAAATAGCATTTTCGTGAGCTTTTAAAATGGTTTCTTTCTATTTTGATTTTCTTTGTAAGAATTAAGTATTTTTAATATTGTAAATATAATTTGCATATTTTTTTATTTTCCTTTTTTTTCATTTTTTATGAGCTCAAATCAGATCTTAAAGTTTAAAACATAAAAAGCAACATTAATAAAAATGTTGCCATGAGGGTAAATATTTATGTAGAAAAAATTGGATCCCAGACAACTGAAAGAAAATAAATATGAAAAAAAAAAAAATTTGAATTTCCAAATTTGTATTAAAGGTAAGAAACTAGGTTCATTAAATTAATCTGGGATTCAATGTTCAAAGTAAATTATCTTTCGAAACGAAATTATATAACAAATTAAAATATATTCTATACATTTTTATACATAAATATCATGTATATTGATTTATACATAGATTCGTAAAACATTCTGAATTATATTAAGGACTTTTAAATTTAAAAACTTTGTGTTTGCAAAAACCGCAATCCTAATTACAAAACTTTTTTCCTACTTATTTAAAAAATTTTTTAAAAATATTTTAATTACGGTTTTGTTGTTTAAAATTACGCAATTAGAGAAAATTGTCTTTAACTTTTTACATAAAATTAATAAAAATTTATTTTTTTATTTTCTTTTTAAATAAAAGTAAAATTCCAAGGTGTTTTAAAAATAACAAAAAAAAAAAAAAATAAATTAAAAACACATCAGATATTTTTTTATCACTTTTCTGAAAAATTTTAAGCTCTAAGAGTTTTGCTGCAAAAGTTTGATAAACAAAAAACAAATTCATTAGACGATGGCGTATAAAAAATGAATATTACTTTAAAATTTAAAAAAAATTTCCAAAAAATTGACAAATAATTTCCAATTTAATATAATTGTTCCCCAAGAAATAATATTTGTGTATGAAATAATATTAACCACATCATATAGCAATATTATATTTTATCAATTAATATTTAATTAAAAAATTTTAATGAAATATTTTCAAAATATTAATAATTCCCTTTAGGGCAATTTCAAAATATTAATTGTTCTTGATATTGATTATATACCTTTAGCCTTAGTTATACAAAATATATGAGCCACTATATACAATCTGTTACCTATTTTTTATTTACATATACATAAAATGATATTTCCTAAAAAATATATTTAAGGTAAATGATATTTATTGTTTTTCTCTTTCTATATTAATTTGTTTTAGTTTTATAATTAAATACCATGAACCAAAATAATTAATATTAAACATTCTTTTGGTAAAATTTTATGGCATTATTAATATTTATTTTAAGATGATATTGGTATATGTATGTGTTATTTTAACACTTACATCACTTAAACAATATTTTGTTATAAAAAAAGTGGAAATATTTACCTTTTATTTAAATTTATTAGTTGGCTTTCAACATTTTGCAAATTTCATATTATTATATATATATATATTTATTATTAAAACTATATAGCTATAGTATTATTAATTGTTGGTTTTAAATTAAAAATTTCAAAATTTTGAATGAAATTATAAAATACATATAGAATATAAAGTATAGTTTTAGTATACGAATATTTTTTAAAAAAACTGACTTCAGTTGAAATTAACTAAAACAAGGCATTATGTAAAATAAAGATTTTAGGGACGCACATTTGGAAAAAAAACTATAAAGCAATCTTGCTATTAAAAAATTTTTAAAAATTTTTGAAGTTGATAAGAACTACATATGTAAAATTATATCTTAAAATTCACAATTAAATTTGAAATTTAAAAAAGTTCTTATCAACTTTTAAAAATAATTGATTGGATGCCCATACACTAAAGTTAATTAAATAATTATTTCTTCAACCAAAAACAAAATCTTTTTAATGGAAACTTTAGTTTGTAAAAAATAAAAAAAAAAATAAGAAAAAATCTTTGCATGTTTTTCAAAATGTGTGAAAAAACTTTAAAATTTGATTTGAAAATTTAATTTCTTTTTATTTTGAAAATATTATAATACAATTTGCTAAATAACTTTAATTAAGTTTAAAAAACTTGTCGAAAATATTTTGTTTGTGTACAAAGAAGTGTGCAAAGAAAAACAACATGATATATTTTTTTTTTATAAAATAAAAAATTTTATAATTTTATTTAAAATTTAAAAATTATAAAAATAAAGTCTTTATTAACATTGAGTTAAATTTTAAATTCTTACAAGGGGAATATTTGTACTTATTATTACGAAACTGGTGTTGTTTTAAAACATTATATTAATAAATTTTATTTGTTTTTTTATTAAATGCAAAAATAGTAGTTTGATAAAACAACACAATGAAAAGGTTGTTTTAAAACAGAATGTTTTATTAATATAATTTCAATAATTAATATTAACGATTATCCTGAAAGTATGCAATCCATTTTATTAAACTCATAATACCTAATTGTCAAATGCAAACTTTTTTTTTTTTTTTTTTGTTTTTAAATAAACTTTTATTTTGTTATAATCTTACATATGAGTATCTTAACCTACAAAACAAAGTTAACAAACAAGGTATAACTCTTTTATTTTTAACATTTAAAAATATTTGAATTTTTTTATGTTAAATTTAATATATAGTAAGTAAAATTATATCTGTTTTAAAGTGCAAAACTATTGTAATATAATCTTATAAATATATCATTGTAAAATTTAAAAAATCAATGTTTAATATTTTTTTTTTTTAAAACTTAACTAACTTAACCTAAACTTAAATTTATCTAAACTAACTTATTGACTATAAAATAGCACAAATGCTTTTAGAAATTATATTAAGATGTATTTAACCACCAATAATCTTTATTTATAACTTTATCTTTTTCTGATATGGACATTTCGTATCTTAAATTATCTCCGTTAATATTGCCTGGGATATACTCGATTTTTTTGCATGTAGCCCGTCTACTATAATGAAATAGTATAGGGACATGATCTTGGTTTTGAGTGTATCTATATTTATCTAAGAAGATGAAATGCTCAGGAGCTATAAAACCCGTGAGCAAGGTCTTCTTAATGTACTCCTCATTGTGGTAAAATATATGTGACATTAAACCATTTTCTGGAGTTTTTAATGCTCTATCAAAATGACTTCTGATTAAATTTATCATAAAATTATCTATTCTCATGATATTGGCTTCCTTGTACAAATATTTATTAGAATAAAAATGCTTGTATTCGGAATCAGGCTTTCTATGTTTATTAATACAAACTCTTATGCACTTTCTTTCGAATTTACGTATTTTTTCCATTAAGCTTGCACTAATGTTGTAACATATTGGTACCCCATAGACAAGATTTGGCCTAATTAATGTCTGGTAGCATATTATTTTAACATATTATTTTTATTCTATTGCTAATATTTTTGTTGTAAAAGAGTTTTTTAGCTGCCATAAAGGATTGTTTATTAAAGAATGTTTTATTAATATAATTTCAATAATTAGTATTAACGATTATCCTGAAAGTATGCAATCCATTTTATTAAACTCAAAATACCTAATTGTCAAATGCAAACTAAAATATATAAATTTCCAAACTTCATATGATCTTATTAAGATTGTGTATAATATCTTTTTTATATTTATATATATTTTAATTATATATTGTGTATTTGAGAGACTTGTTGATGATGATGAAAATTTTGTTATTACAATTTTAATTCAAGGATTCATAAAATGTTGAACAAAACTTTAATGTTTGTAGAAATATATATCCTACTTAGAATTATAATATTATATAAACACTTACTGTAATATTATATATTGTTATTTTAGCTATAATACAAATATTTGTTATATATAGTTAGATAACAAAAGGTTTAAATTTGACATAGCAGCTTAATAATTAATTAAAATATATATTAATTATTTCGCCGACCTGTTTTTTTTGTTTAATAATAATCATCATATAAAAATTTGATTAAATGCTGAATCTTGAAATAAAATTAAATTCAAAATTTTCATAAAAAATATAAATTTAAACCATCTGCTACATTAATATTTTATGCACCTATAGTTTTCTTATTTAATTTACAGAATTTTGCAGATATTTATTTTCTTTCCTACTTTCTTTACGAATTTCAAAAACGTAGTTTGTTTTTAGTTTATATTGGAAATTCTTCAACAGCAGAGTAATAAATTTTATTGAAAATTTTTTTTTCGATTATAATAGTTTCCAATGAAACAAAAAGATTCAGAGAATCGTAAACTTTAAACAAAATAAGTTTTCGAAAGAAAATTAAACTAACTGAATTAAAAATATTTTGCTATTTTAAAGCACGTGCTGTTGGGATGTTTGGAAAATTTTTTTAAGAAAAAAAAAAGCTGACCATAAAGTTTTCCCATTTTTTTTTTGTTATATATCTTTATATTTTATAGCAAATGTTTTAAACGCGATTTCAAAATTTTAATATAAAAATATAAAATAAAAGAATCATGTTCAGCATTTTTTAAGTTTTTATTGTCACATACACAAATAATAAATGAACGTTATTTATTAAAAAAAAATAATATTTCTTTTAAAATATTAAAAATGATACAATTTTTCTAGCAAGACAAAATTGAGCATAGTTAAATAATTCTTAAAAATTATTTGTTAAACATACAGATAAAATTTTTTCCAACCCTCTTGCTTTTAACACAATACTTTTTTTAATCTTAGAGCTAAAAATTAAGTTACTACATAATTCCTAAACGATTCTAGTTAGTATTGTATTTTAAAAGTTTTTTTTTTGTAAATGCAAACTATTTAAAAGATAAACACTGATTTGTAAGTTAAGTGTTATTGAATGTATTTAATAAACACCGATTTGATTGTTTATATTGTACAATAACTTTAATATAATTTAAAAAAATTACAGTTAGTTAATTGCAATCAAACAGGATTTAAAAAATTACAAAAAATATTATTTAACCAATATAAAATAATTAATTAAATTCATATTAAAAATTTAATTATAACTTTGTTTTGAACCTTTTGATCTTGCTTTCAATTCTTTGTAAATGGGTTTAAATAAAATATTTATAAAATCAAAAAAGTTGGTATTTTCTCTTTCATAAATTTCTTACCATTGAATAAATTTGAATCCTCTAACAAAACAATAGAAATAAAATATGAATGCAAATATACTATGTGGTATAACTAAATGCATAACCTAATCAAAATAAAATTTGTATCCACTCAAACACTCATATACGTATCCTGAAATTGTATCCTTTTCTGTTTTATTTATTTTTTTTTTTATTTTTAAAAATAATGCAATTTTACTTTTACTGTTATATTGTATGAAAAGCATATCCTTTCACACCATTTCAGGAATAGCATGCCACTCTTTATTATTCAACTATTAATGTTACTGTCGTATACTAACTTCCTACAATACAACTACTGTTGAGTTCCAATTTGACTTTTTTATTTTCTTTTCATATACGGATGTATATGCGAATAAAACATATTAACGTATATATTTATATAAATTTTATATATGTCCATGTAAATGTTGTTTTTTTATATAAATTTAAAAATGAAAATGAAAATGCCCAAAACAAAAGGATATTTCATTCAGTATTTTATGCCCAAAAGTTAAGTTACCCTGCTGCAATTGCACTTCATTTGTTATTTGTAGTGCACATTCTGCGACACAATTCTTTTGTAGATGTTGAGTGGGGTAATCAGAGAAAAATAGATTTATTGGCAATATTAAACACACAAATACATATATAGGTAACTATATATAGAATTAAAATATGTACAATTTAAAATTATATACGTGTTATATTGTATGTACATTAATATATACATCATACAGTATTTCTATATATCGTATTCAAATATTTGTGTTTATTCTGTATTTTTTTTTTGTAAAGATTGGCCAAAATGGAGATATTATTTTGTGTCAAGTCATATCTAGTGACAGATTAAATTTTTGGTGATTTTTTAATGAGTTTAAATTGGTACATTCATTGTTTCGATATTATATTTTTTTTTTTTTTGTGAATATAGAAATTGATATATTTATGTGAAACAATATACATAGACATACATATATTTATAATTATATTATTTTGAATGTATATTGCATTGATATTATGTATGAGATAAACTATAATTTGATTCAGCAATGTCAAACCTAAAGCCTTTATGTAGAAAAATGTTGTTTTTAATTTAATATTATCCCAGAAAATTAAAAACTAATAATTTCTTATAAAGGTTATATATAAATGCTATATTGTACATTTTGAATTATAACTTTTTTGTATCTAAAAGGAAAATTTATTTTTATAATTGTTTTCTAAACACTAATACAAATAATTGAAATTAAAGAAGGGTATCATTTAATAATACACTTATGTGAAATTACTTATGAGAATTTAGAAATGTGTATATATTTAAGAATTATTTAAATTTTATATAAATGTATATTCATGTTTATTTGGCCATCTTTTTGTTTTTACATTTACAGCAACTATACTGGCTATTTTCTATTTTAATAGTCTATAGGCGGACCACTGGTTCTAAATATCTGAATTATAATCTACTATAAAAAAAAATGAGTTTCTCTTGTATATTAAATGATGTCCAACACATACCTATTTTAATATATATTTACATATCTATGTGCGTACATTTATGTTCTTATAATTGCAAAGGATATTCGTTTACCTATGGGATTTAACAAATACTTTTTTTTACGTTTCATTATTTTTGAAATAATTTTAATAAATGAGCAGATTAAATTAAAAGTTTCAAAGTGAATTAAAAAAAACACCTACAGGAAAATAAATTATTTAATTTTAAATTCAATTAAATTGTTACTAAAATTAGAAAACAGTTGCTTTTTTTAAATTTTTCAAATATATTTTTAGTTTATTTTATCTTAACAAATCAAAAAAAAAAAAAACTAATTACTACAAAATCAATCTTTTCTGGTTTTTGGTTATATTGGTTTTTTTTGTTCGCAGTTCATATCGAATTTATTTAAACCTTTTTTTTAAGTTTATGCTATTTATTTGACTGGACTCTTGTTCAACCGCACTTAATTTAAATTTTAATCGAGAAAAATAGTTTTATTTTCCCTTTGTATGCTTTTTTAATATTATGTACTATAAAATCAATAACGATTTATTTTTGTGAGTCAGTTGGAAAAAGTAAGTCTTCTTTTATATGTTCAAAATGAGAAAATAAATTTCAAAAGCGATATGAGATTGACATACATACAAATCAATAAAAAATAAAAAGTTCACTGAAAATTTAAAAAAAGAAAAGCAAAAAACGTAATCGAACTCTGTGTTTTTTCATATAGAATATATATGTGCATTTTTATATACTAACATACAATGGAATATACTCTTTGCAAACTTCTTAAGTATTAACCGCTGGAAAAATACTTGAGTCACGTCACCATTTATAGAAATGAAATTTTTGTTTTCCAAAGCCCAGTGTAAATATATATTTAGAAAAAAATAAATTCTTTGAAAAAATTTTATTTGAAAATATTTTAAACTTTTCATTAATTGGTATCAATATGAATTTGCTCAGATTGAAAAGAGTATATCTTTATATATATAATTACTCATTTTTTAAGTTCTAAAATTTTTCACGAAAAAGTAAACGATATTTTCATTATAAAGTATAAATATTATAATAAAATTTGAAACTTGAAAGTCCAATACATAGAGATTAAAGAGTTTCTTGCAATTATAAAAGTTACCAATCCCTCTAAGCTAAGCTGAATTTAACAATAAATTTCACATAAAATAACCGACTTTTCAATTAATATTTATTATTCATTCAATATAACATTCAAAAAAAAATTATTGTTAATTGAATTATTCTTGTTAAAAGATTTAAATTCAAATTTTTTTTTTTATTTAATAATTATATAGTAGTTATATATAATTTTATATGCTTGTATGACCCGACCCTTTTTAAACGATTTTAAATCGCAAATATTACACGTTTAAATCAAAATAATTCTTTTTTCATTTTATATTTTCACCCACAATATTGAAGTAAAAAAAAAAAATTGCTTATATATAAATATATGCATATATGAAATAATAATGGTGATTTTTGTAACTTTATGTTTTCTTTTTGAATTTTTATTTGTATTTCATACACTTGTATTTTATTCAATTTGTTACATCTTACAATATCAGAATTTTCAATGAGCAAAAATTCAATTTATAATATATATAAGATATTGGATTAAAATAATTTACATCCCAAATATAAATTTTTCTTTTGTTTTATATGTAAATACATTATTATATACAAGTACTGCTTATTATACCAAACATCTACCTATAAATGTATATATATATCTATATAATTTTTTTTATAAAATTTAATAATATGCAAAAGTAGTTAAAATGTGTTTCAGTTTGTATTCAATTGCATCATTCTTCAATTCTATTCATTCATATTCAATTCTTCAAAAAGCAAATATGACTATAAAAATAGAAAAAACTTTTATTCTTTTCTTATATATGTATCATTTTTCACTAAGCATATAAATTTTCACAACATTATTTATAAACATGAATATAAACAATATATATATATATATAGAATACAGATAGACATAAGTTTTTGATAGTGTTAATGAAAACTTGCAATAGTTTTTTAGTATCCTTTTCAATTATCAAATAATAAATATTATATTATAAAGTACATTTGTCTTTGCGTAGTTCTTAAGTCCATGAATTTGATAAATTTTATAATTTATTGTGATAATATGTACAAACATCATTTAAAATTTGGTTGATATTGACCAAAATTAAATAAAATAGAAATCAATATATTTAGTTTCAATTTAAATGTCAATAATTAAATTTATAGGTTGCATTATGAAAAAATTTAAAAAGAAAGATTTTATATTAATTAATAAAAAATTTTAATCAATAAACACGTATTGGTGCAGATTAAAAGTGTAGTGGGATTGACATTGGCTAAATATTTGAAAATATCAATAACTTACAGAAAAAATAAATCAATCCATCATTACGAAATTATTAATAAACTAAAAATATTTAAAGATTTTAAAAAAGGCATAAAATTAAATAATAAAAATATATATAATTATTAAAGTAAATTTTCTTTGAAATAAAAATTAATTACTTTAAATATTGATAAAAAATTTATAACTCCTCTAATTAATTGAGGTAAAATCTTTTTTTTTATCAGTACATTGAAATATAATTCAATTAATTTTCAAAAGGTTATTATATCAAAGATATAAACTTTTGCAATAAATTAATTAAGGACTTTAGATAAATAAAATTTCATCTCTTAATTAATTAAAGAAATCCAAAATTAGCATGATACGTCAATTAATCAAATTAAAGCTGATAAAATGTAATTGTTAAATTTTCAAATTAACAAAAAAAATATTACGATTTTCTTTAAATTTTCTCAATGTCGTTATTTAAGCAACAAAAGTTATAAATCCTTCAAATTCTTGATTACTTTTTATTATACTCGTATATATACCTTAATAATATATTTGTTGTATATAAATTATTATACATTTATATATATGTATGTATATACATAATTATATTTCTACTTAACTAATAAATTTTGTTTTATACCTTGATACCTAATTTTCAACATTAATTTAGAAATTGCTATGAAAATTGAATTGTATACTGTTATAGTAGTATCCTTTCACCTGTAACTCTTTTTTGAATAATTCATCAAAAAATCTTATTGAAATTTTTCCTAAAAAAAAAAAACTTTTGAATTTTTTATGTTTTAGTTATAAATGAATACCTTCGTTATTTTTGCGTCATTAGGTATTCGTTCTTTATTTAAGAAATTTTGATGAGAGTATTTTAACTACGGAAAACCCTTAAAAATTTTTTAAAAATTATTATTTTTGCTACTTAGTTTTTCTATTCTGGCATTCTAATATAAAAATTTTAATTTTAATATAATAAAATAAAATGGAATGGATAGATGGAATTTTATCAAATACAGTCTAACTTTTTTAAATCGAAGTTTGAATATATTTAACTTTTTAATATTTTGTATATTTAACAAGATTTTCTGTAGGTAATTTTATTTTGTATATATAAAACTATAATCTGTAAATTTATCATTCAATTAAATAATATGTAAAAGTTTTATTCGCCGGGAGCAGATTGTATTAAACAAATGTAATTATATTAATGGTATAGTTTTCATTTACTTTTAAGAAATTTAATAAATTATTTAAAAATTTCAATATAGGTTAAAATTTTAAAAAAATATTTTCATTATGAATGGAGAAAATGGTGCTTTTGTGTATATATATATATTTATTCTATATTGCAATTGAATAATTAACAAAAGGCCACCAAAAAACTAAAGTTCTTTTTTACTATTGCTAACTTAAATTTTCCTTTTATCTATTGTTTTATTTTCAATAAATTTTTAAATACCTTAACATTAAATATTGTACCAGATTGTAGTTAAATATTTTTAAAAACCAAAAAGTTTAAAACCCCAAATAAAGTGGATAAGATTTTTTAATTAAAAGTTTTTTATATATAAAATACTATATTTTGTATGCAAGAAAAAAAACCACAACTTTAATGGTCATAATTAGTTTGTAGAAGAACATTTTTGGGGTTCCGTTCGGTCAAACAATAAAGTATATGTGTTGTTATTTTGTGGATTTAAAAAAAAAAAAAAAAAAAATAAAATGTAAAAAAGAAATCTATATAGAATTTTTATATTAAAAAAATAATTCCTGAGTACTGAATGTTTCAAAACCTCTTTTTTTTTTTGTTGGTTTTGGTTAGGTTTTCAACTTGTTATAAACATTTCCTAGTTTTTTCATCCTAAAAAAAAGATTTTTCTTTTAAAAAATTAATTTATATTCTCCTAGAACATTTATTATGTTGTATTACAGTAATTCAAATGTAGAAATGCTGCAATGTAAATCTGATATAAGTGTAAATTGTATAATTTAAAATAAATCTTTGATTTTATAATACGAAACGTTTTTTTTGATTTATATATTAATGTGAATTATTCAAATTATACGTAATTGTGTATGTATGCACCCGTTTAATAATAAAAATAATATATGTATATAAAAAGCCTCCACATTTTAAAGGATAAATGCTGGAAAACTTTCAAAAAAAATAAATGGTTGGCGGGAGAGATTTCAAGTTTTCTTTTTTGACTGAAAAGATTACATTTACAGCTTTATAACATTGAATGGAAAATAAATAAAACATTCACATATAGAAACTTTATACATTTAACAAATTTAATTAAAAATAAATTAATCAAATCTTACTTTTGTTAAATGTAGAATATTGTAAAAGTTAAATAAAGAAACAGCAGAATAAAAACAGTAAAATAGTAACATAGATAGTAAAATTTATATAAAGAAACTATAGAAATTTTATAAACTTTAAAAATTAAACTAGGGTTAATTATGAATAGGATAAAATTTTTGATAAAGGCAGTATATTCCAATATAGAATATCAAAAATTTGTTAGTAAAAAATCAAAATTTATGAAAACATGTAAAGAGAAAAGAGAAAGATAAATGTGGAAGGATATGCTGTAATATATTTATTTATTTATGAACAGTTCCTGCCACATACAATGCGATAAGTAAGTTATTCAGCCTTTCCTTTTCGGGTGCGGCAGGTATATACTTTATATTATGACATAAACTAATATTGATACAAAATATATTTTTTTGTTTTATATGATCCGACCGGAGTTTAAACCTGAGACCCTTCGATTGAAAGGCCAACGTCGTAACCCCTACATAACCGCGTATTTGGAATATTATAGCCACCACATTTAATATTAAAACCTTAAAAAACTACAGAACCAGAAATTTATACAAATTAGAACCAACCTATGATGTATAGAAAGATGGAATTCAATTACGTAATTTGATTAAAATACTTTTGAATATTTTATATATGCTTATATACTTTCCAAATAAACTCTAATTGAAAACGACTCTAAATGGTGAACCTATTTTTCAATTTTAAAACTACAAACTATATTTTTTGTCTTGAATTTTTTTTTTATAAAAAATTTTTAGGGTTTCTACTTAATCAAATTATTAAGTATTATTATAACATTCAACTAATTTCTATAAGTTAAAAATAATAAAGAGGCTTTAACTCTTAACAAAGAATATATATATATTTTTTTTTTTGTAAAGAAAATGGTCAAAATGAACAAAAAACTACCTTTTCATTTTCTATAACTTCATTAATAAATATAAATAGTATAGCAGCATTGTTATTTATGCTTAAATGCCATCCTTAATCACGTTTATATTCTCCCCATATCCCATTAACACAACCTGAATCTGAATGTTTAATGTATACTGACCATAAAGCGACCATGTTAAGCTTTAAAAGGAAATTAATAAAAATCACGCAAGACGAAATTTATATATATATATATATAAGGTACATATAATTAGGTATGTACAAAAGTATAATTGGAACTTTCAGTCCTATTTCATTTAATAGTTTACTGGGTGTGAAAGACAAATTCACAAGTGTATATTAAATTTTTGGCATTAACAAATAAATAGAAATAAAAGAAAAAAAAATCGTTAGATTCAAATCACAATCACTACCTTATATATAAATAATTAGAAAAAAAAAAAATGTAAATTAGATTAAAAGAACAATTCCAAGGTATTGTTATAATAAAAACAAATGGGTTTTAGACCTATAATAATCTTTATTAATAGTTAAAAATAATATTTATAATATAAGTCTTAAATTAAATAAAAAATATAATTTTATATATTAAAATCGCTACTTTAAGTACTTTAATATTTTTTTTTATTTTTATAAGAAAAAAAAAACGGGTTTACGTTTTATTACAAGGACGTTTTTACTTAACAAGGATCAGTTTTAGTAAAATTTTTCAATAACATAGGAGTAGGATCATAAAGTTTGCTGAATATTACCAAGAAATTATTTTTTTAAAAAAGCATAATGTTGACTAATAATGTACGTTCTCAATTTGCATTTTAAATTAATACATAGGTATATTATATCTTATATAATATATAAGATCCAGTATGTAAAACAAAAAAAAAAATAAAAACAACATGACTTTTTTAAATTGAGTTAAGAAAAAAACTTAATTTTTCCACTCTATTTGAAAGTTTTTGTATAATATAATTTATATCCATTGAAATACAAATATATACATATTGGCACTGAACACTTTAAAAAAAACTTTGAACGAAGATAAAAAAAAACAACTAAATACTAAATTAGCGAAAGTTTTCACTTTTGAACTTTTTCAAAAAAAAATTGACTAAAACCAAATGATAAAAATTAAAAAAAAAACTATAAAAACGGCCTATGAAAACTTTTTTCTTTTAAAATTTACTAAAGTTAAAAAAAAAAAAGAATAAGAAAAGAACATGAAAATTTTTTTAATCACTTGGTATTCTATGCACGAATGAATCTTTCACATAAAACTTACACACATACAAATTATAAATTTATGCATAGGTATAATATTAAAATTTATTTCTGCAATTTAAAACTTTTATTATTTTTATGTTCTATTATTTTTTTTTTTTATTATTCTTTTTAAATTTTTTTTTTTTTCCCAATTCGTTTGACCAACAAGTTTTCCGTGACAAAATATAATGTATTACAGTCTTTACTTAATCTTTAAATAAAAAAAGAAATCATCTAAAGTAGCATAACAAAATATAATATAAGATACGAGTATTATATAATATTTGGAGAATATAAGCGATTATTGAAGAAGTTTTAGCACAAAAATTTACTTGCAAATTTAGAAATTCTTTGAATGGAATATGAATGTGTTTTTGTTAAATTTAATTTAAATTTTTGCATTTTAGAGCCGACTAAATAAGTTGATGAAATCCAATGTCGAAGATAAATGCGAAAAAGTAAAAAGTTTAGATAAAATTTTTAAAAAATAATATATTATTATTTTTAAGAAAAGTAAATAATTAATATATATATTACAATTTTCTCCAAGTTTTCAAATTATTGTAAAGTTTTGCAATTTTAGTATTGAATTAGAAAAATTCCATTTAAACAAGATTAAAGGCTAATCTTTTACCATTTATTATATAAAATAAATTTAATTTGAAAATTTCTTTAATATACTGAATTTAAAATTCCAATTAAAAAAAAAATAAAAAACAAATCAAAAATATCATTTTTAATTTTTTTTTAATTTTTTTTTCTTTTCATAATAAAGTCAATTTATTTATTTTGCATTTATTTATTTTATTTCCTTCCATTTATGAAAAAAGATGAAAGACTTATTTTTTTATCCATACTATATTATTTACGTATATATGTATATATTATACATGTGTGTAAAGAACGAATTAAATTTTTAATTTACTTGCCCGAATCAAAATTTTCTCACAAATATAATTTCTTACGCTACAATTTTCATATCCATTACAACCAAAATCAAAAAAAAAAAGTACAAGAAAAAAATTTTATTTATTTATAAAAAAAAAAAAGAAGAAATGAAAAGTTGAAAGAAAATTTAGTAAACCATATTTGAAAAATATTTTCATTTGGATGAAAATTTTTTCCAAATTTCGTTTAATTTAAATTTTACTTATAGAAATTTTCATTACAAAAAAAATAAAAAAAAAAGACATTTTTGGTAATATTTTTTTTGTGAACTCGTACCTTTCATTTTAATTATTGAATCGTGTTTTTATAGAGGATTTTTAGAGGAAACCAATTAATTACGTACTAAAACTTATTATATTTTAATTTTTTTTTTTAAACAATAGATTTCTTTATCTTTTAAGGTTTTTCATTTTTTTAACCTTTAAAGATATATTTTTTGAAAAAAAGTTTTGGACATTATTAATACTGTTAAGAAATCTGTTCCAAATAAATACGGAAGCTTTTCATCACATTTTTTGAATGATGGTCTCAAATTTATTTTTAAACCATAATCATTCATTATATACATTGGTAAAAAAAAGTTTTTTGTGATTTCAAAAAAAGATTTCAAATTAGTTATTATTTCTTTTTTTTAATTTTAAATAAAAAAAAACAAAAACAACAAAAAAAAAAATAAAGAAAATTCGTAAATAAATTAACACAAGCAAAACAAAGTAAAAAAAAAAAAAGAAAATTTGTGATTTCAGTCATGGAAAAGTAATTATGGTCCCTGGATTAAATTTCGAAGTTTTTTCTTCTGGTAGCATTCATATCTATAAAATATATCTATATGTATGAACATTTGTTTTGTTTTTTGTTTTTTTCTTATTTTCCATCAATTTATAAATTTCTGAAAGCCATTGAAGAATTATCGAAAATAACAAGCAAAAAAAAGCTTATTTTTTTTTCTTAAAGTGACCTTTTTTTTTTTTGGAATTGTTTGGATCATTTCTTGAATTCATAATGAATTTTTTTTTTTTTTTGCTTTTAAAAATAAAAAAGTCCATCTTCATTCAGTTTAATAAGTAAAACTATATATATATATATATATATATATATATATATAAATATATTATATAAAATTATTGCATAAAATAAACAGAAATGATAAAGTTTTTAAACTTTCTATTTAGTAGGACTAAGACTGGATTAAATGATTTTATGACTTTTAAAAAGTTTTCCAGCACTTTTCTACATTTTTTTTTTTTTAAGATCGAGAAATTGAAAAGTTTTTTATTCATTTTTTTTTTTTACTAATCTTCTAAAAAAAAGAAATTATACATTAACAGTTTTTTTTTTCAGAAAAGGTATGGAATAAAATATATATAAATATATGAATTACTCAAATGAATAAAATTAGGAGCGACCATTTTTAAATTTTTAACATTTTAAAATATTTTTTTTTATAAATTAAAAGAAGTTTTCTTTATTTTTTAAATAAATTTTTTTAATAAAATGTTTGGCTAAAATTTTTAGAAATATCTTTTTTTTTTGTTTTTTAAATAATACCAAAAATATTTTCTTTTCTGTTCAGGATTCAATTATTTCATACAAATGCTAATTATTTTTAATAAAATATTTTCTATCCGTATATTCAATTTGTTTTCTGTGGTTGTAATGAGTATTTAATTAAATATTTAATTGTTACTTGTATAATATTCAATTCAAAACTGGGTACTAATGTTATTTTATAAAATAATAAGATAAAATCCAAAACAGTGAAGTCCAGCTTTAAAATTCAAAATTTTTTAAATAATTATCACAGTGAATATACAAAGCTCTGAAAATTTTTAATTTATTAGTTAATTAATGTTATTTAACGTTTTTCATTTCCTTAATTAAATTGAAAAAATTTTTATTAAAATAAGTAGTTATATTATTATTGCTATATCAAAAAAATAATACAGTTAATTTGCTAGTTATGAAACAAGAAATATTTTCATCTAATATTATATTTAATATTCTCAAGTTCAGTTTGGGAGTAAATTTAAATTTTATACTAAAAAATATATCCGAATTTTTATTTGTAAGACCTTTTCAGTACTGTTACCCTACCCTAATAAAAGTAAAAAATAATTTTAAATAAAAAATATAAAGTACAATAAAAGTATAGACTAATAGTTTTAGATGGGTAACAACATTTAATTATTAATTACAAAATGGAAATATTTATTCAAAAAATAAAAAAAAAGCATATCAAATATCTCACCACACATTATATATATATATATATATATCTTAAATATACATATATATATATATATGTTAAATGAAAAATGAAAAATAAATGAATTTCAGGTGCGACTATCAATTTATAGTAGAATCAGAAAATACTCCAAAAAAAAAAAATTTAAGCAACATTAGATTCTGTTATAATAATTAAATAACAAAAATACCATGTGGAGAAACTAATTAACGAAATTCCATTGCCACAAAAACATTATTTAAATTTTCAGACTATTTTTGATAACAAAAACTTTTTATACAAAGGTATATCAAAAAATTTTAATAATTAAATTCAAAAAAGTTGCACATAAAATAATTTGTACTTTTTTTTATTAGTGTTAAAAAAAAAACTATTTCTATTGTAATGGTGGTTATAATATTGTATTTTAGTTTTTTTTTTAATTAATTACAAATCAAAATTTTTTTTTTTAGATTTTATTAAAAGAATTAATGTCAACAATTATTTTTTAAGACAGTTTTAGACCTTAAAGTGTTGTCTTGATTATTATTTAATTAAATTTTAATCTAAAGCTAAAAAATATATAGGGATCATTTTTTTAACTCAACAGAAAGGTAACTAATACTACAAATTTAATTCATATACATCAATTAAATTGTTAAATTAACTTACTGTCAATCTCTCAATTATCGTTTATATTATTTATATTCTGGAAAAAATGAAAAATCGTTCACTAACAACTTACTCTGTATTTCCATATTCTAAACTATATAAAAGAAAATAACCGTTAATCTGTATAAATTTTTATAACGAAAAAGTAAAAATATTGAATTTAAAATAGTTGAGTTTTCCTGAAGCCAGTTCTATGTAATACTGAATGAAAATTGTACTAAAACATATAATTTTAATTTTGTTTTCCTCACAGTTTACTACGAGGCAGGCACTCTTATTAAGAAAAACAAAAAAAAAATCTTTAGTGTGCGCAGTTTCCATTTCTGCTATTTTGTAGTTTTATTTTTGTTTTCTTTACAGACTAAACATCAGATTCTAGTAAGGAAATAAAAATTTTATTTTTCATTTAATTCTAATGTGAATATTATTTTACTTTTAGTCGATGTCTTAACGGCATCGGAAAAAGTTTATTTGGCTCGGGAAAACTTTATTCAATGTCAAGTAAAAGCAGGTTTTCACGCGGTTTTGTATTTAAAAAAATATAAACAATATTTTTTTTTACGGTATGATTGACAAAATAAAATGTTTCATAACTTTCAAAAAAAAAAATAATTCAAATAAAAGGATTTCAAAAATAATTATTTAAATTATAAAATAATTTTAAATAATTTTTTTAACAAATATTAAGAGTATTATAAAATAATTTTTTAAAACTAATTTTTAATCTTTTATGATGAAAATAAATTATTAAAATATTAAAAAATAAATTAATCAAATTAAATTTAAAATTATATTTAAATTATTTGCGTTTTTTAAAGTTATTGTAATAATTGAATACTGTAATTATTTAACAAAATCATCATTGTAAATTAATGAAGTAATCTTTATTCATAAAATAATTATGATTTAATAATGGTTTTAGATTTTATATTTTATTATGTGTTGAAATAAATTACAAATCCAAAAAAAGAAGAAAAATTAATTTTTAATTTTAATTTTTGTTTTAATATTGATTAAAAAAAAAACTTTTATAATTTGTTTTAAATATATCCAAAGATATAAAAAATAATTCTAATTTCCTCGATAACATTTAAGTTTAAATAATACATCATTGTAATAAAAATGTCCTGAAGTTTTCATTTTAAATAAAATATTTATAATATACGTTTAAGTTCGTATAGTATTCTTTTAATTTTGGATGGGAGTCACTAAAATTGCTTTGTGAACTTACAAAATTTTTATTACCACTCCGTTGGTAAATTTATCTTGTGGCTTGTATTTTACCATTTAATCCGAGTTAACGTAAATGAAAGATGTATTCTTTATTTATCGAATTAAAGAACTATACAGGAAGATTTTTCAATTCAAGAGAAGCATAATGAGGCAGTATAACTTCTGATTATGGAGTAATGTCGAAAAACTGGCATTTTACATATATTGAAAAATTTTGAAAGTTCTTTTAGATTTCTTTAATTTTGTTAATAATATTTTAATTGAAATAATTAATGTAAAATATATTTAAATAATTTTTTAAAGTAGTAAATTTACCTTTCTATATTAAGCTTAATTTAAATTATAAAATTTAAAAGAAAAATTTATATTTTTGCTGACGAAGTTACTATTAATTAAAAAACTTATAAATGAATTCATAAAGCTAGTCAAAAGCAAAATTGTAATATATAATATGTATGCAGGTATCTATAAAAACTATTTAGAATTTTTTTAATTATTAAATGCTTTTAAATGTTTATCTAAAACTCTAAATATCGAAAAATGAAATTAAATACAGCTTTTTGCACATACTAATATGAAGTATAGTGTACAAAATTTTACTATTAAGGGCCCATTCAGGCTTATTTCCCCATTCAATGGCTTTGCCATTCGATACCTTATTACAATTTACATATCCAATTTTAATATCAATTGCCATTTGCAATATACTAGCAATTCTAATGTTTCTTGAAAATAAATATCTTTAGTCTTATTATTGTAAATTTGGGAAATTAGACTTATTAAATTATATGTTTATTTTCATATTAGAAAAGATGACAGATAATATTATGAACGTCTTACTTTTGTCAACTATAATATTTATTACAAATAAACAGATTTAGTAAGATCTAAATATTATATTTAGCATTTCATATAGCAAATTGAAATATACATTAATTATATACAAATATAACCAATATTTCATTTTTATTTCAAATTTTATAAATTTAAGCATATAATTAAATAAATAATGCTTTCTATAATACTCAGTTTTCCTTACATATATCATGCGAAAAAGTCAAGTAGAAAATACTTATGATTAATTCTTATTTCGAGTTATATTTTATTTCATATATTTGTATATATGAAAATATATTTTTACAATAAAAAGTACGTATATAAATTTCTATATTTAATTTAAATATGATAAACCAATAATTATTGATTCAATAATAAAAAATATAATTCATATTTGCATTTTTATTTAGAATATAATTCAAATGTACCTGAAAGATTCATTTATATATCATTCATGAAATATTAAAATTTTAATAGTGAATAAAATATTTTTAACCTTACGTCTTACGTCTAATAAGCTAGATTATAAGTTTTTCTTCGCTATCTCATAAATAATTTTTGAAATTTATAATTAATTTATAGCAATTTAAATTTATCATAATTTGTTGAAATTACAATAAATCATAAAGGTTGTTTAAAGCAAGTTCAATCTAAAGTAACATATATAATTACTAAATAAATATTGCAAACCAACACTTAAATCGAAGTTATCAATAACGAAACTTATATTAAATATATAAGTAGGTTTTCATTTTTTCAAATAAAAATTTTTGAAAAATTTTAAGCAGAGCTAAAAAATCATAATTCTATACTACTTATATTACTACTCTGTTTTTAAGTTTCAAAAGTTAAAAAGAAAGTTAGCTTACACTTTTTGTAACTTTTGATAGTGTTACTTGTATATTTTTAATTCTACATATTTCAAAGAATTTTTTTAAACACAACTAGTAATAAGATTTACTCAAAATTTCAACATAAATAATTATATGAATACATTTTATATAAAATACTTTTACTTCCCTTTAACATTAAGGTGAAATGTCAATAGATTCCCAAACAAAAAAAAAAAGAACTACATTTACTAGAAACTAAAAAATTACTTTTCAAAATATTAAAAAAAAAATTTTTTTTATATGTAAGTTTATTTTTTTTTTTATATAATATATAATAGATCGCATCACTGTAATTATAAATTTAATTTAAACCAAAGTATATACTCAAGGTATCCTATAAGAATATTTTCATTTTTTATACACTTTACCATTATTTGCTGTACTGAAACTCATCAGCAACAAATCATATTTATTTGAAGGATTACTTAATTTTATAATGAGAATGGATAAATAAAAAAGAAAAACATGCAAAACTTTCTAATAAAAATGAAATTAAATAAAATATATTTTCTATTTTGCGAAAAATATTAAAAATAAAGTTCTTAAAAAAGAATTTGAATAGTAAAGATTTATTTTTGTATTTCTTTTTTTTTTTGAATTGCAATTAAATAGAAGAGGTACGCAAAGTATTATTGACAACAAACTGATTTAAATTATATATGAATATATATGTAGATGTATTTAACTTTATATTTATGTATAAATATATTTTTAATATGTATATAAATGCAATTTCAAGAGTCTTATATATAAGTATGTATACATGTTTCATTCAATTTTAATTAGAGAAAATTTAAATAAATATGCTTTAAATTATTTATATAAAATTACTTAAATATGAATTAGTATTTGAATGCAATATTATATATACTAATACATACTTTACAAATAACTTAAATGTAAATAATTTTTTTTTTTTTTGTAACATTAAAAACCAAATCAAATTTCAATTGACAATTGATTTTATTTTAATTACACTTTTTGACAACCTTACAAATATAATTTAAAATTAATTAATGCATCTCTAAGATTTAAAATAAACCTATTTGATTTACCTATTATTACATGTAAGGTTGAAATAGTAAATTAAATATTGATTTGCTTTATAAAAGACATATAAATATGAAAGATATTTATCTACTTTATACAAGATCTTGAATACAACTTTAAAAAAATATATTAGATAATTTTAAAAGTAAAAAATAACAATTAATTGATTAAGCTAAACCCTAAAAATCAAAGAGAGACGCTAAAAATTAATTAAAACTATTAGACATTATTAATACAAAACAATCTCTAGCTGAATTTTACTACTTTGGACAATAAACTTGTCTTAATTTTATTGGTTAAATGTTTTAAGTACTGAGAGTATCACAGGTATTCTTTAAACAGTAATAATAGTATTTCCTTTTATTTTTTTTTTAACTTTAAGATTTTTTCAATCTAATATAATCAAATTAAATAATTTAATATAATTAAAAAAAATAAAACAAAAACGGAATGTTACAATACTTTCTTTAAAAGTAACTCTATTAATATTTAAAACAAAATTTTTTTTTCATATACTTAATACCTTATTGTTTATTCAATAATTTTATTAAATATGTGCATATATAAATATTTATTGAAAATCATTTTTCATTCAATATTCAATTTAATATATATTTGAAATAAGTATTATCTTATCTTTTCAAATTCATTGAAAATTCTTTATTTATATTTATAAAATTTTAAAACTCACCTAAAACAAATTCATATCTGTTTGGTCCTTTTTAGTTCTTATATTGTCATTCATTCCATTTTCATTGTTACTAATATACTGTATGCTAAATATTATATATATATATATATATATATAATTTTAAATTAAATTAAACCTATATAGAGTAAATATATATTACTTGATAAATAATAGTAAAATACCCAAGAAAAGAAAAGTTTCAGTCAGTGATTAATTATTGGTTTCAGAATATCCAATTTGCATATTTTGTCATTTAAAAGTATAAATAAACAAAATGATTTTCTTATATTTTTATTTGTGACATTTTTATTCATTTTTCCAGTTTATTTGCTAATAAGAACAATTTTATCATATAATCATAACAACTAATCAAATATAAACATTTGAATTTAAACTATCAATATTGGCATATATTTATTTATAAATATATTATATATATATCAAATCTTTTAAAACAATATATATATATATATATATATATATATATATATATATATATATATTGTATAAGAAACGTACAGTAGAAACACCTGAAAGATTATCTATAGGAAAATTTCTAAAATTTATTTTATAAATTAGATTTTATTCTGACTTGCAAGAACTCTTACTCTTCAGGGATTTCAATGAAAAGGATTATTGAAATAAACTATCTAGATATTACAAATAATATAATATATTTCTGTTATAAAATATATTCTCAGTATTATATTTAATAATTCTTTTATTATTAACTCTACACTATACTTGGTCCTTATGTTTCCATTCTTCAAATTCTTATTTTTATATTATTAATATATACATATATATATATATATATAAATGTACATACAAATAATATTATAAAGAAGGTTACCTAAGATCTTTTCAAAAGATTTGAAAATTACATTAAAATACTTTCATCCAATATAAATATTAAAATTTTCTCTGAAAATATAACAATTATGGCTTCTCATTTCCATTTTACATAATTAATTGTTTAATGTTTTAGATTTTAATGTAAAAATCTGTCAGTCATCATAATACGGTTTAAAGAAGATACTAATACTTACAAAGTATAATTGTGGACAGCATAACATTCTCTTAAAATATAAATGTAACATTAATTAATATTAAGATGCGGTAGATACTATAGATATTTAAATACATATAATACTATGTATAAGTATATAATTACCGTTATTAATAATTTTCAAAATAAAGTAACAACTAATATCCTTTAACGATATACCTATAATAATAAAATTAATAATGATGTATAAATAAGGGTAAAAAATATTTTAAAAAGGCGTAAGTGATTTGATATAATGGTTTATGATACCATAACTATAATAGTTAAAATCAGCGATGGACAAACTTTGCAATTTAAAGATTCAAACTATGCCAAGAACTTGATTTTGAAATATTTAAAATTTTGTAATTAGTTGCACTATTGGATATTATCATAATTATATTATATTACTTTCAAATTTAGAAAATATATATTATATATTATTTATTACAAATTTACAGGGATATTCAATGTTCTTGCAAATTGATGGGCCCTTTTTTAAATATGTTAGATTTTGAAAGAGCTATAGATTACGTAATATATTTGAATATATTTTATTTAAAAAAAAATTCAATGTAATTTTAAAATTTGAACTTTACAAAAAGGTACATATTTGAATATATCGCGTTGATTAGAAAGTCGATCTTTATAATCGCAATTGAGTTGCTTTAATTAAATATTGGGAATTCGTGGTCTATATGGTATTATGTATCTTTAAATTAAAAAAAAATGTTTTTATGAATATAACCGAATTTACATTTATGATAAACTTCGATGAAAGCAGGAAAAAAAACTTTTATCACAAAAAAAATAAAAACTACAAAGAAAAAGCTTATTCGTCAATAATAAATGTATAATATATATATATATATATATATAATAATTATGTATAAATACATATATACAATATATATCATATCACCTTCTTTTATTTTTTGACAATAGAGAAGAACGAAAGCAATTTTTGAAGTAATACTGCTGATATGCATATTAATTAATGGATACACTAGGGATTTGAGAAAGATCATATATTATATAATCATATTTATTTATATATATATATATTTGGATATATGTTATGTATAAATTAATATATATATATATATATATATATATATATATTGATAATAATAGAAGTAATATGTAATTTATATATTATGCAAGTACATAAAAATAAAAGTAATCAATAATGCAGTATCATAAGTAGCACTCATAGTAATAAACTATACAACAATTTTATAATCAATATAATATTATTATGTTGATGGTTAATATAATTTTTAAAGGCCAAAATAATCAAAGATTTCAATAGTTGTATCTATAAATAATTAATTTTCTAGAAAATAGTTTTATTAAACTGAATACATATGTACCAAAAAAGTATTTTAAAAATATGCAAAATTCAGTCCTGAAAAACCAATAACCAATTAGAGTTACTTAATTTACTATTTATTTTTTTGATTTTAGAAATGCAATAAATGACGAACATTACACTAAATTTCTATTTTACTAAGTGATTGTTTTGAATTTGAAATAAAAGAAAATGCTTTGGAGAGTTTTAATATTACTAATGACAATGGAATTTAGCCTATCCTTAGGTAAGTCTTTATTTTAAAAAAAATTATTTATTAAAAAAAATAATAGAAATAGGTTTATTTTACTTTCCATTTTTTAGAACTTTTTATTTAATTTCTGGTTTAAAAAAACAATAGAACGTACAAAGTTTAAAAATAAGTTTGTTAAAGAATAAAATATACAATAAATTAAGCTTTTGAAAATTATTTCCTACACAATATAAAAGTTTTTTATTCAAATAAAAAATTATTTTGTCATGAAACTTCTTTAAATTAATAGTTTAATAATACACAAATATAATAAGAAACTACAAAATAAAATTATGTTCTGCAGCTCACACCATATTTTTTACCATAATTTTAACAGCTCTTATTTTCATTTTAATCCTACATTGCTCTGAATTATTTTAATTCAAATATAGAAATTAATTTTATATATATTTTTAAAAATGTTGTTTATACCTCTTTTATCATTTAGCTTTATTTAACTTGGGCTTTAAGGCTACATGGTTCCTGTAATAATATGTATATATATATGATAATATACAAATGTTTTTAATTTGTAAAATTTATTAATACTCATTCATAATTTGTAATAATTATTTGAATACAATAAGAATTAAAAAAGTAAAAAAAAAAACAAATCTAACTTTTAAAAAAAACTTTAATAAATGCTGCTAAAAATTGAAACTAAATGATGCCGATAAAAATATAAAATAACTCTTCTCTAAAACTATCTATTTTTATCAGGATACTTTAGTTTGTTATATAAAGGTATATACAAAATGATTTAAATCATTTATATATGATGTGTATGTTAAATAAACCGATAATAACAAAAATTTTATAATATATAGTTATTTTATTACTTATTAGTAAGTAATACATAAATAAATTTAGTTTAATATTAATTAAAGTTTTACAGCCTTTTGATATGGAAAACATTTTTTGAAAAATAATTTAAAAATTAATTTTAAACATTTGAAAATTACAGAGCATCTTTATTTTAAATAAGAAATTAAGAAAAAAACTATTTTTTTATTAAAAAAAAATTAATGTAGATAATCTAGGGGCCTCAGTGGGTTAGCGGATAAGCATTTTGGCTTACTATCCGAGAGAGTTCGGTTCATGAATTTTTTTAATTGAAAAACAATTTTACTTTACAAATCCCCATTTTGACCAAATATAATTTAAAATATACAAATATATAATATAAACAAAATAAATAATATTACTTATAAATTAATAAAAAGTATTGAAAGTGGGTGCACAACGGGCCACAAGGTCTCTGTGATAAAATAGCACATGCTACCCCCCTTATCAAAACAACAACAATGTAGGAAATCTATATTATAGAAAGATAGATTAAGTAAAAGAAACCATAATTTTTTCATTATTTGTATATTGGGAAGAGGGGGAAAAACAAAAACAAAAACTACTTATTTATTTATTAAAACAAAAATATTTTATTTTTGTGGTCACCGTCAATTATTATCAAGTTAATCATTTTCTGTATATTTTTCACAAGAATGCATTTTTTCGTTTAATTTTTTTTATTTTATTATATTTCAAAATTTAATTTTTTTAATTTGCTTTTCGAATTGCAATCAACTTTATTTTAAAAAGCAATCTGATTAAAATAGTACGGTCGAAAAAACATCAAGAATACAAATGAAATAAAAAAAAATTGAGACCTGTGAATATTCGCTTATTTGGTTACAAACAACTATTAAAAAATACAAAAATAAAAAAAATTACAAAGCCTTTAATATATAAATTTAATCTCTGAGAAATTTAACACACTATATAACATAATATTAATATTATATAATACGGTATAACTATATTACGGTTATATTGTTATGAATTCACGATTAAAAAGGTCATGAGTATGAATTGAAATCGCTCCTTTTTTAATTGGAAAAATAATGTTTTTGTTAATCATTTTGAAGTATGGAAAGGATCAAAAAGCTTGCAAATAAATATTCAAAAAAAAAAAAAAAATTCCCAAAAAAATTGTTTTAAATAATTTTTTTTTTAAAATGTGGAAAATTTTTTTTTGCATTTTTTTATCACTTTAATGTTTGTTTTAGCCTATTTATTAACAGCTCCAGCTTAACAAAATTTTTGACACTTATTATGCTAGGATGCCTGTTTAAATTATTAAATGTCATACAATTATTTTAATTATATTGGGCATATATTTTTGTTAAATAAAAAATATGATTGTGGTTCAAAAACTTAAAAATTTATGCACATTTATTACAAATTTAATTTAAAACAAAAATGTATAATAGAATCATTGTTACTTGTAGTTTCCAAAATTTGTAATTGGTTAATAATCCAACACAACGTAACATTACTAAAAAAAAATAAACTTAGACTTGAATCGAACTTAATAAGATGTTAGGTAAAAGGTATTATTATCATCAAATTCTTTTTTTAAATGTGAAAGCTATCATTTACTTTATTTTTAAAAATGACAACTGGAATTGTATCAAATGTTTAATTTGTATATAGTATGTCGTTTGAGATAATGCAGAAAAATGCTTAAACAATTGCTGCTTCAGAAGGTGTAAACTGTTAAATTAAATTTTATTCATTTATTTGTAGACAGTCTCCTATACTACATATAGTGGTTTTGTAATAAAGTAGCACCTTTCATTTCCAGGGTGGCAGGATAAATAGTAATACTATATTTATTAATCTTATTTAATCTTAATCAATTTTACTTTTGTATTTTTTTATACAAATTCTGTTTTTTATTTTATTAATTAAAATAAGAAAAACTATTCAATTTTTCAATATAATTATGTAAAAAAATAATTTAAAACCAAAAAGTTATAAAAAAAAAAAACGTGGAAAAACTCAAATCGTTAAATAATTTACTTGAAAATAATATAAATCTTCATTCGTAAAACAAACATTTGAGTTTTAAAATTAAGCGTAAATTTTAATCTTTATAACCATTTTATGTAATAATAAATCTAATTTATCTCATGAAAATATATATATATTTAGTTTATAACTGACAATAACCATTTTTTCTTCACGATTTAAAACTTGTTTCAACATTAATATGAAAGCATAATTTGGGCATAATAGGACAATGTAAAAGTATATGGGTAGTTTAGATAGTGTTCATCAAATTTTTAAAACTCGATGACCCATTCTAAATAAGAGGGATTACAAAAATGAAAACGATTTTTTATAATTTTATTTTCAAAAATTTATATATAGTATCATATATATTTTTAACTTCTGATACAATTTCCATTCAGAAATACAATTAAATTCTATCACTAGAGTGAATAGTGTAACATTTATATAATATGCATGGAATGTTAAATATACATTCGAGTATAAATATATATATATATATATATATATATATATATAGTTACGTATTTACATGCTTTCATTTTACATTTTATAATAAAATGTATATATGATTGTTATTTAAAGGAACGCAATAAAAACTGTAACCAAAATCAGTGCAATTTTAACCTCCTTTTTTATACTTCTCTTTAAAATGTCCAATTCATTCACAAAAAGAAAAAAAAATATTTTGTTTATAATAGTATAATTCAATGTGCACATATGTACATGCATATATTGAAATGGAAAATAAAATGTTGAATTCAATTGTAGAACAAGAGAAATCGGAGTTTTATTGTATGCATTGTTACTTTAATAATATATACATCACTTTGGTTTTTCAATACACATATAATATATATTGCATTCGGTATATTATACATTTTCTGTAAATATGACATTTGATAAACTATATGTACTTGTATAAATACGTTTTTATTATATTCTAATTATTTTAGATAATTTTTATTTGCAAGAATCGTCATTTCTAATTTTTTGACATTAGTTTTTGTACCTCTTCTTAATATATTTTGTTGACGAGTTGAATATGTAATATATGTATGTAAAAATAATTAAAATAAATTTAAAAGTTAAATTTAAAAAAAGAAACTTTAAATATTGAATAAAGACAATCTTCGTCAGATTTTAATGACTACTTTTTTTATTACAAAGCTTGGGAGGAATCTATGCTTAACATTTTTTCAAATTTTTTTTCTCAAATCTTATATTTTCTAAAAATATTATTTCATATTCTAAAATCAAATTTCAATTAACACGTTGACAAAGATAACAAACTCAATTTAAAAATAAAAAATTAATTTTTTTTTTATTTATGAAAAAGAATATACCTATATAAAAAGTTTTAATTAAGATTTTATATTTATTGAAATATGTATGTTAACATTTTTTGTAAATTTTTTTTTTTGCCAATTAACAAATAATAATCTACTCTAGATGTGGATAATTATGATAACCCTTAAAAGACTTTTACAACTGTTATTTAAATATAATAAAAATCTTTTTAAACTTATTTGAACTTATATATTATATACATAAATTTAGTCATAATTAATGTTATTACATTATATACATATAACAATATTTTTAACTATCCTATTTATAAGGAATTAGTTAGAGAGAAGAGCAGTAAGTTAAAACGAGAAAGCTATATAACTCCCATCCAACATAAATTATAAAATATTTTTATTTTTTTTTTTTTTGATAATCTTATTCAAGTATTCTGTACAGATTAAAACCCTAAACCCAGACAGACGAATACCAGTACTATAATAATTTGTAGCATCCTTAAAAAAATATTTTTCCACTTGAAGAATTTTTGAACAAGAACTGAAGGAAAACTTTTTTATTTTTCTAAAAAAAAAAAGAAAAAAACACAAACAATATCAAAAAGTGTTATGTAAGCATCAATCGTCATTCTTGTTGCATGTTGCATGACTTGTATCTCGTTTTCTCGTTTTTCAATAAACTTTCGATGCATATTATACTTAGGAATCTCATTAGGATCCTTGTAGGTGGTGATTGAATAAAATAAGAAAAAAAAAATAACATGGATATGAATTTAAAAATGTTTTTGTCATGTATGCAAAAAAAATCATGACTCTTGAACATGCTGACATGTCAAATTGAAAAGACATTACGTCAAGGAATTCAATTGAGATCTTAGTTAAAAAAGAATAATAAAAAAAAAAGTTAAAGTAACCAAACCGTACAAAAAAAATTAATTGACTGCTAGAACTTTCAAAAAAGTGCCTTTGTGGTAGTTGATATAAAAAAATACCTATTAAATTAAAAAATTTTGATACCTTAACTTACTCTAAAGAAATCTGTGTTTGACAGAGTACAAAAATTTATAATGATTGAAATTTTTTCAGCTTGGATAACTTATGAAGACCATAGAAAATAGAATTTTTAATGAAAAGATAGAAAATGAATTTGTTTTTGTAGCAAAACTTTGAATGAACCAAATAAAATTTTAAAAATTACTCTAAGTGGAAAAAATATTTTTAATTTCAGGCAAAAATGAATTTTTAACATTTTTTTTCTTTAATTAAAAATAATTTGACTTTTTCAATTATTTTATTAAAATAAAAAACTCATTTTAAATTATACAATTTAGGTTATAATATAATCTCTTTTTATTACAATAATTACCAAACTTAGTTTTTTAAATTTTAACTAAACTTTATTGATTAGCTTTGTTTTTTATATTATGTATTTTAATTTTTTAAAACTTTAATAATTAACTTTACCAACTAAAGTTTTACGAGTACAAGTATTCACCACAAAGAAAAAACTTAGTGGGTATATTAATAATTTAAAATTAACACCGCAATTTCAAATAATATTAACTTCTCTCTTATTCTTCTTCCAATAGTCTATTCAGAGAAAATGATATTATTGTTAACATGTTGTGAGTTCTTCTTATAGGTTTTTCCTGATAAAAACTGAAATCGACTTGATCAAAATGTGTGAGATTCACCTCTCCCTTTTCCGTCATTTTTTTACCGTCATCTAGCCCAAAGTCATTAAACTTTTCTACGCAGAAAATGAGTTCTTTAGTTGGAACATGACGAAGTAAACCTCTTTGAACTTTGTAATAAATATTATAAAAAAGAATTGTAGTATTGCATCTCATTTTTATTTTTCGAAGGTTTAGTTAAATAACAAATATTAAAATGAAATACATAGGTATATTATCATAATTATTTATTTCAGCGTTGTTTTTTTTTTCTTTTAATCAAAAAAATCTAAAAACTTTAAAATAATTTTCAAAAATTTATTTCAAAAATATGTACTAAAATATTTTTTTATTTTTAATTTTATCTTAATTTAAGCTCCAAATGATATTTTAATACTCATATTAAGTCAACCAGATGAATATCATAGTCAATTAGCATATAATTTACGATTAGATATATTAAACCAATCATTATTAATTTCAAAGGACAATTTAGTAAATGTTCATCTAACTCATGAGATTTTGAATCATATAGGAGATTGGACCATTTTATATATAATACCAAATTTAATGAAAACGAATGTTATCCATGAGAATATAAAATGGATAATTTTTTGCGAAGACCAAAGCGAAGTTAATTTAAATAATCTTCTTAAAGGATTAAGTAGCGTTGATTATTCAAAAGTATTATAACATTGATATTTATAATTCAATAATATTAAAAACAAAACATAACTAACATCATATTTGTAGGAAATTTATTTGGGTCATCCTTTACATGATCAGGAGGCCACTATAATTCATCATTTTGCATTCTTCGAATATCCAAAATGGTTTCCATATCCGCTACTTAGATCAGGAGTTGCATTTTCAAAACCTCTAATCAATACGTAAGTACACTATATATATATATATAAGGTCATCATTTATCAATCAGTCATTCTTAGATATAAGTGTTTTTTAATAAATCCAATAATTATAACATTTAAATTATCTTTAAATTTATTTAAATATAAAATTCACATATTTTAATTTAAAAATTATATATAACTGTGAATAACGTAACCAATTCTATTAAATTTATTTATAGATAGGAAAAACTATTTTTTTTTTATTAGATTTAAAACAAAATATTTAAAACCGTTATTTATATCTACAGCTATAATAAATAAACATATATATACATTATGTAAATATATTACAATACAATAAATATATAATAATAAGAATATAATAACACTTTTTTTTTTGGATATTGCTGCAGTCTTAAAACTCTATTAGCTGAAAAAACCAAACTACCTCGAACTGAATTTTTTATTGATGCATCCCACGAATTATCATTTTTTATTTGGCAAAATATTAAAATTGAAAAAAATAAATCGAAAATTCTATCTTCAACCATTGAAAAAAGTCAACTTATAAATTCAAAAACACAAGTTAAGAATAAAGTTTCTATAGTTGATGATCACCATTACGTTTCCGATAAAAAAGAAATTTTCACAAAACAACTATATTTAAAATACAATAGCACCACTAAGGAAAATAATAATATCAACAATAGTAGTAGTTCTAAAATTGAAATTCAGTATTTCACTGTTGATGTTAATAATAAAAATATTAAGAGAAACTATTCTGCTAATAAATACAAGAATATTTCTAGTGAAAATAATAAACAAACGGATGTAGAAAATAATGAAAAAAATAAAACTAATGTAAGACTAGTTTCCCATAATGAAATTCATGACAATGGTAGAAGAAGTAAAAGAAATCAGAATAAAACTAGTAACACTGTTAGCAAAAGTAATAATAATAATAATAATACAAAACAAAAATTTAGAACAACAAAGGATTTGGATAATATAAAAATGAAACTTCTTCTTGTCAATGCATCATCATATTTTTGTTCTAACAAAGGAAAGAACTGCGCTATTTATCCAAATAGAATATCAGGAAACAATACTTTATGTGTAAGTAGTTTTTTATAGGTACATACATATATAAAATAGTTTTTCTTGATAAAACGTTATGTATTTTTTATAAAGAAAGATGCGAACAAAATCGAATGTTTATTTTATACATATGTGTAATATTTGTTATTCTAAATAAAATTATATTTTTTGTGTACCGAAAATTAATTTTTTGATTTTTGGGTTTTTAGTCACACAACCAATAAATAGTAAGTACTATATTACATATAACATAAAAAATTGATTCATATAAAATTTAATGTTAAATATCAAAAGTTTTAATAATAAATTAAGCTATTTTAAATTTTTTTATTTTTATACTTCTGATTTTTTTAAAAATTACTTAATAAATCCATGTGCAATATTACATACGTAACGATGATACACGCATAATATTAACAATATTACGTTTATAAGAACTATAGAAAATGCATAGGCAGTCAAAGTTAAATTTTTTAAATTAGAGATAAATTATTTTTGGGATCAAATTCTGCAAAATAATGATTTTACATACCGATATATTTATGCTGTCGTTTGTTGAAATGTAAAACAATTTTTTTTTACGTCTTAACTTTAATTTTTTAAACACGCCCAATATATGTAGTTACACGCACAAAGTATGTAGTAATTTTTTGAAAATTGTTTTAAAAATATGCAACAGTAAGTATTTCTAACTAAAGAGAAAATTTAAAATACATATAGGCTTTAATATTATTCAAGTATGTATATTTGTATTTAATTTTACCGCATCATTATTAAAATTCTATTGCAATTAAAACCAATTCTTATCTTTTCTTTTCCAACATTTTGAATTTTTTTGTTAAGAACATGAAAAAAATGCATGAGACAACTCCTTCGGGAAGGCTTTCTATTACATAAACAGTTTCTTCTTTTATTATACATTTATATAGTTGTTAGGAAAGAAACATGTCTTATTTAGAAAGAAGGTTAAAACTTATCTTTGCAATTGAAAACATAAAAGTTTAAACATAAAATTAGATGACATCATTAAAAAATATTATACTTATAGGATTTGTATTTTAGGATGGAATAATATTAAGATTGTGGATTGAAAACAATAGTATAAGTACAGAGATATTCACTTATATATATGTATGTTCATATTCTGTTTATATTTGACCATTACTTTAGTGTTTCTAAAGTTAAATTAAAATAAAAAAATACTTTAATACAAAATAACAGTTTGATGTAAATTAAAAAAAAAATTATTTTGTGTGTTATTTCTAACTTAAATAACAATTGTTATTAAAAACATCAGTTCAGCTGATGTTCTCACAAACTATACAATTTTTTTTAATTAATATGTTAGAACCATTATTAAACTAAATTAAATTATTTAGTTTATATATATATATACTAAATTTTAATTGAATATCATTATATATTTTTATGAATTTTAAGTTTAGAGATATCTGTTTAGCATATACACATATTACACTAATATTATACATAATTATTCCTATAATAAAAAAGTACATATCTTTAAAAACTATGATATAAATTTATCCAACAACAAGTTTTAACTGTTTTTATTATAAAAAAAATAAATTACATTATAAAGAAATTATGTACTTATTATTTCAGAATCCTATCAATCCAAAAACAATCTATTTTGCAATTAAAACTTGTCAAAAATTTCATAAAGAAAGAATCCCATTAATTGAAGCAACATGGGGTCAATATACCCCAATTAAGAGATATTTTAGCGATGTCAAAGGTTTGCTATTTAAGGTTTTTTTCAATTTTTTTCTTTTGTAATTTATATATTTAAAATTAACTTGTAGATAATTATATTCCAACAATAGCAACAGGAATCCCAAATACTGATTCAGGACATTGCGCAAAAGCCTTACAAATTTTAAGAAAATCTGTAAATGAAATTGATATTATGAATAAAAATAGTAAAATAAAAATTAAGTGGATTGTTCTTTCTGACGATGACACTTTATTAAGGTAATATAAGAAGAAAAAACACATTTTTTTTAAATTTTACTAAATATTTTAAATTTTGAAATCTTAATTAAATTTTTTTCTTTGTTATAGCGTCTCCTCTATCTGTGATATATTAGGATGTTTCAATCCTAAAAACTATATTTATTTAGGAGAACGTTACGGTTATAGAATACACGCTAAAGATGGTTTTAACTACATTACAGGGGGAGGTGCAATTGCTTTTAGTATACCAACAGTTATTAAAATAATAAAATTTTGCACTTGTCCACAAGATTCATCACCAGATGATATGATAATTGGAATATGTCTTAAAAGTCTCGGAATAATTCCTATACATTCATCAAGATTTCATCAAGTAACAAATAAATTATTATAATTTATATAATATAAATTTTAAAATTTTTTTTTTTAATTAAAAAAAAAAAAATTAGGCAAGACCATGCGATTACCCATTGGAAGGTATTAAAATAGAAAAACCAGTCTCATTTCATAAGCTTGAACAAATCGATCCTGTAAATGTATATAAAACATTTCTATATGGTGATGTGGATCAAAAATTATTTGAAACCTATAAGTATGCATTATCAAATTCGAACAACACGAATACTTTAAAATATAATATTAGTGGCAAAAACTGTGATCAAAACTTAGATGATAATCACATTTCAGTTAAATTAAAGAAGGCACACCAAAAATTAAAAGTTGAAAATATAGAACATAGAAGGAAGCTACAAGCATTTTCTAAATCAACCACAACTTTATTTCCTAAATCAAAATTATTTCAACATATAGATCTTTAATGAAAACAAATATATAGCAATAAAAAGCATATAAACATAAAAATGTAAATATGTATTATACTTTATGTTGTTTTATTTAATTTTTAAGAAAAAGACCGAAGTAACAGAGATATATTAGGTATGTATTTTCAAAGTTAAAATCAAAAGTATTTTAAGACAAAAGATTAGAAATAATCAAATAATTATGATAGGTTAAATAGGATTAAGCGAATAATAATGTTTACATTAGTGTAGATATATGTTATTTTTAATACTCGTATATGTATCTATTAAATAATAAATTTCGCTATGGTAAAAATGGAAGAATGAAAATTTACAAAATTTGAGCACTCAGTTTTCTCATAGGATATTAAAATCAGACAACTTTACTTATACTTTTTAATATATAATAGATATATATATATATTAATGGAGATTTCTGCAGTTTATATAATATGCATATTTGGGAATAATAGCAAAACTAACATTTTTAAACACACGTTTTTTTTTTTGTGTTTTAACAACCTTTAAAACATTTGTGTTACAATTTGGTTAATTTAAATAAATTATTTTTATTTACCTTGGGTTAGAGTGTTACTATTTGTGTAACTATGTACATAGTCGTAAAAGTTTATATGGTAATAACTTTTGTTTGAGATAACAGATGGCGGACAAAACTTACCATTTGAGTATTTATAATCTTATAATCCAAGAAATCAACGGCTAAGTGAATATAAAGATTAAAGAAATCGGTTCGAAGCCAAGACTTAACTAAATGACTTGGTGATTGCCCATGCCCAATACTCATTAAATGAGGGGAAACAGAATTAAAGAAAGTCAGCTGATCAGTCAAAAGTGAATGAAATACAGGTTCAAATTTAAAATCTATTTTGTTTTATTGTTATCCGTCATTTTAATCAATAATTGGTAATAAAAAAAAATAAAAACAAGATTTAAATGTTAAGGTAAAATGCAACATAGAACGTGTGACATATATTTTATAAAATTTGAATTGATCCAATTCTTTCCGATTTCGTATTCCATATAAAATACGAAGTTTTAAAAGTAATTACTCAAATAGTTTCAAAACATTATTTTATATTGTATGCCACTGTAGAAAATGAATGAGACAACTTGTATTTTCGTTATTTAATAGCAAAATGACGATTGTACTTGACAATACCTCTATTGGCCAACATAAAAACTAGAATGTCAAAAAAGCGTCATCTCAGAATCAGAGAGAAATTTTTATTTATTAAGTTTTTTTTTATTGATGTGTTGGTTTAATATAGTTCGGTCGGTTTGGTTTAGCAAGAGCATCCTCAACTTAACCAATTCAATTGTACTTCTTGTTCTTTATTAAAAAAAAATAAAAGGTAATCATTTAAGGTAAATATATTTTAAAATTTTATTTAAATTAAAAGTGTCTCACAAATATGTTAAAATAAACCAAATAAAATATGTAAGAAAACCGATGTAACAGTATTTTATTGTTCTAAACAATGGAATAAAGCCGCCATTAACTTTCTGGCGTCCTGATTGAAAAAAAAGTTAATAAACAACGGAAGACTAGTTTAATTAATTTAAATTGTAATTAAATTTCTGAATGTACCAACTAATTTATAGTTAGGCTTAATTAAAATTGAATATTCAAGAAACAATTTATTTTATGAGCATACTGTAATTTGTGAATATCATCACCCTCACAAATTATATTTGTAAGGTGGGAAATTAAGATGTATATAAAAATAATATGTAATTACACAAAAATCAATTTATGTATCTGTATAATGTTGATTTATTACTTAAATTGAAGCATACTAATAAATTTTGTTGGCACAAAGAGGTAATTTTTTAAATGCTTGGTAAAAAGAGAAATGTGAAATTAATTTTTAACAAGTCACTGTTTAAAATAAATAAATTTCAAAAAACATAATGTAAATGATAAATAAACTTTGTAGGTTGTATTAAAACTTTTTTAATTATTAATGTTTAATACATTAAACCCGTTTTAACATTTTATGCAAAATTATTAAAAAATGTAAGATAAAATCAATTTTAATATTAACTTATGTTCTTAGAAAAATGTCTTCAAAACGTAAATCTGATGTTAATGATGTTAATAACGGCAAACGTAATAGAAAATCAAAAGATGACGAAGAAGAAAGTGATCGTTCTGAAAATGGTAATTCACACGTTGAAGTTTTAATACCATCAGAAGATTTAGATTCTACCTCAAAACTACCAGAAGACTTATTGAAAACATTTGAAAAAGGTTCTGGACAGCTTTTAATCGCTGGTATGGTAACATGGGACTTAGTTGGAAAAAGGGACGCAAAAAAAGTTGCAAAAGTTCGACCGAATTTATACTCCTTCCATAAATTTACAGATGGAAAAGTATTAAATCTTAGAGTATAGTGATTATTATCTAATATTAACTAATTAATCTTATTTTAGTATAAACATATATCAAGTGGTTGTGCAGCAGCTCATAATGTAGTCGTAAATATGGAAGGACAAGCTTTGACTTTTGGTCGTAATCCGTTTGGCCAATTAGGTCAACCGGAATTAAAATGCTACGAACAACCAACTTTAGTACCAGGACTGGAAAATCTAAATATAATCCAAGCTGCGGCGGGACGAAATCACACATTGTTCTTAACAGATACTGGCATTGTTTACGCTTGTGGAGATAATAAAAGTGGACAATGTGGTATTGGTAGTTCACAAGCAGTTGTTCAAAATGCTACAAGAATAAATTATCGTGGGCCACCAATTATAAGAGTTGGTTGTGGTGCTGAATTTTCTGCTGTTTTAGATATTAAAGGTAATTTATATACCTTTGGTTTGCCGGAGTATGGACAGCTTGGTCATAATACTGACGGAAAATATTTTGTAACTGCAAACAAACTAACATTCCATTTTGAAACTTCACCAAAAAAAGTTCTTCTTTACATTGAAAAAACGAAAGAGGGGCATATTACTCCAGTGGAAAATGTGTCAATTGTTGACTTTGCTTGTGGCAGCAATCATACGGTATATTCCTTTTTTAAAAACACAGATGGTAAAGGTTTTTAACTTTGTATTATATTTTCTTCAGATTGCTATCGATTCAAAAAAAAGAGTTTATAGTTGGGGGTTTGGTGGCTTTGGACGATTAGGTCATGCTGAGCAAAAAGACGAAATGGTTCCAAGGTAAAAACATAAATATACATTAAGATTAAATTAAAAACAAAATAATTTAATTTGTAGATTGATCAAAATGTTTGACAGTCAAGGTCGTGGGGTTACAAAAGTTTTTTGTGGTTCATCCTACAGTCTTGCAATAACTGATATTGGACAACTTTATTTGTTCGGTCAAAATAAGAAAACCGGTGAAGCTAATATGTATCCAAAACCAGTACAAGACTTAGCTGGTTGGAACATTACAGACGTTGCATGTTCATACACATCCATTGTCATATCAGCGGACGATACCTTAATATCATGGGGCGCTTCGCCAACATATGGTGAACTGGGCCTAGGTGATATGCAAAAGTCTTCAACTACCCCTAAAGAAGTAACTAAATGTGAGGGTATGAAGATACCTCAGGTTACTATGGGTCAGTCGCATTCTTTGATACTCATTGATACTTCTGATGAAAAAACTAAAGAAAAGTATGAGAAATTTGTCGAATTCGATCCTGATGATTAATTTCTAGATTAATTTTTTATGCTCTTATACAATATTAAAACAAATATACTTAAAAAGGATTTACAGTTCCATTTTATAATTTTAATATCCATTCATAAATTACAATATTTAGGAAGACATTTTAAAATTAATGTTAAAGATAAAACAGAGATTTATTAAGAGAGAATATTTACATATGAAAATAACTTCCTTTTTTTATATATACAAAAAAAAAACAGTGTATTAAACTTTTATAATAAAATAAAAAAATAGAAATATAAGCAAAATGGTACGCGATATATTATAAGTTCTAGAAAATAACAAAAAAAAAATTCTGATTATAAGTTAAGTTCATATTTGTAACTTATATTTTTAACAACCTGTATTTTCAGTATGTGTTAATTTATTTAACTTCATTACACGATTTTATAAGACAATTTTTTACATAAATTAATTTAAGTTTTCATTTTTTTTTTCTTTAAAATCCTTTTTTTTACAATATACATTTATTTTAACGCCGATTAAAATCCATTTTTTTTAATTTTTGTATGTTTTAATTTAATTGTTTTGTTCCTTGTATATGAAAAATTACCTTGTCATTAAACAAAATTATAAAGTTAGACTATTAAAAATTTTTTGACAAACAAATTCTTTAACATATTTAATTGGTATTTTTTATTGTCGTTAAAATTATCAATAAATTAATTAAATTGTTTATCTATTAATGTTAAAGTTAACAATTTATAACTATTATTACTACTCAATTAGTTTGTTAAAACCATTTTAATTATTAAAATCTAACTGGAAACTACGGCCTTTTTTATACAATATCTTAAAGATAAATTGTGTATCATTATGGCAAAAGAGTTTAAAGAACTAAATTTAGACGCTTATGAAATTAGATAACTGTTTTGGTTTTGTCAACAAACATATAAATTGTAGTTAACGTCCATTCTATTGAAATCAATTTGTTAGAAAATATCTAGATCAGTAAAAAATTTTTATTAATGTTCTATGATCGAAAAATAAAAAACCTTTATTAAATATTTTAGAATATTTAAATTTCAGTTTATTTACAATTTGCTATTTAACAATTTTCTTAAAAATACGGTTTTTGCGCCAGGAATATTCATATGTAAGGCATACCAATCAGTTACATTTAAATGAACAACATTAAATCCTAACATTTCCAGATGAAGAATTCGCATATGTTCAAATCCTTTGATATTATTATTTTCATTTTTACAATAGGCATCTCTTTTTAATAATAAAATAGCAAATTTTGAAAAATTTGATTCCATATCATAATGATTTAGCAATTTATGACTGGGATTATAATGAACTACAAAATCAATTGTGTAACCATAAGGTGTTGTAGGATTAATAAAAATATTATTTTTATTTTTTACTATTGAATTCAGGATTTTTTGAATTTCATTTGAAAGTTTGGATTGAACAATTGTTTTTTTACTTAATTGCGCTTCAATGTAATTCTGTTGGAACCAAGGCATTTGAATTTCCGGATAATCTAAACAAATAGCACGATTAAGTTGCATTACTTGATTTAAAATCCGATCTGGATATGTTTGTTTGGAATAACATAATTCTATTTCAGTTTCAATTCGCTTAATAAATTCTGGGTTAAAAACTTTCTGAACGAGGTCTGGTGGCAGAACTCTATAAAAGCAGAGAGCCAAGCAGGCTTGTACAATTGAAATAGGCGTCATAAAATTGAAATCTCGTTTGATTATTTCCGATGACCAATGAAGAACGTGTTCATTTTCAGGGATATATGCTAAAGTATATGCTGTGTGTAGAACTTTTTGAACAGTATCACCCAGTACGAAATCTTTGTTTTTGTTAATATAATCAAAGCAATATGTCATAAGATCAGATACCAAATAATTAGATGCGAGAAGATTAAAACTGATTTCTCTAACACACCGTGAATCTAATTTTACTGAACAACATTTATAAAACTCTATAGCCTTTACGTAAAGTTCCGAGGTACTTTCAACTAAGAAATAAAATTAAAACACTTTGTAGTAAAATTTTTACATTTGACGAAACTTCAAACTTACCTTTTATATTATTTAATATCTTAATAATGGAATTTATTTCATTCAATTCATGTTTATCTTTGTCTAGGAACTTTAGCACACAGTTTTTAAGAATACTTTCTATTCTATTGAGTTTTTGAAGATCATCTTTTGGAATTTTATACCGAAACCTTAACTCTGAAGATATTTGGAAACCTTTGGATAATATCAAGCAATCAAAAATATTGAACATATCTTTCATTGATTCTATTTTCGTTATTATAAATTCAGGAGTTGTGATCAAGTTAAATTTATTTTTTGTACCATATGCAATCACAAAACTTGCTAATCTGGCAAATTTTGAGGGATTATCTTCAAACTGTTTTTCTTTAATTTTTTTCATAACTAACTCACTCAAAACATTTTCAAATTTTAAATGTCGAAATGTTCCTCCTAAATTATTATTAAAAAACATATATCGAAAGCAATATTTCATTATTTGAAGATCACTCAATTCAATTTTGTTTACAGTTATCTCTTTTAAAACATTAGACCAATACAAATCACATAAGGTTAAATCAGATATTTTTAAAGACCTTAATAATTTATAAATCGACGAAAGATTAGGTATTTCTTCTGTTTGCAACATCTTTTCTGTAATTATTTTATTTGCCTGATCAAACAAATTTTTCCTATCGATTTGATCAAAATTTGCCACAGATGCCAATATTTCCAAGTTAGTATTATTAATATCTTTTCGTGCTATAATTAGAAGTTTAGGTAATATTTCCGCTGGTTCCAAAATACTTTGAAATAATTTAAAAGTCATTTCAATTTCTTTAGTATCCATTTCGTTTGTGTCGAAATTTTTAAACATAAATGCCAATAAATCTCTGCTAATATTCGAAGTCATACTTGACCACTTAGGAAAACATAAAAAGTTAGCAATTTTTAAAAAATATTTTATATTGCTCTGGCTTAATTTATTTGATAACAACATATAGTTAACCTTAGCCATATAATTTTTTAAGGAATTGTCATTTATGTATGGTATAATCTTATAAAGACAAGTAGTTATCAAATGTAAACATTCCGAATCATTGCAATATTTTAAGTGATATTGAAGATGTTCAAGTATTTTATTACAAACATAAGGTTTATAAAATTCATTTTTTTGATAGATCGAATATGAAAACCTTGATAGGTTTGGCAAAGAAATGTTGTTCTCAACTTAAATAAAAAAAATACATAATTTGTAATTTGTATGCTTGCATTTAAATAAAATGTAAATAATTAAAAACCTACCATTTAAAAAATTTAAAATGCTAATATACAAATTTTTAACAATTAAATTATCACTGCCAATGTCAAGTTTTGTTAAGTAGAATAAACTATATGTTGATTCATCCATGTCCAACTCGTCAATGT
Organism: Dolichopus griseipennis; assembly: GCA_963082915.1. Taxonomy (NCBI): domain Eukaryota; kingdom Metazoa; phylum Arthropoda; class Insecta; order Diptera; family Dolichopodidae; genus Dolichopus; species Dolichopus griseipennis. Next base: position 424,988 of record OY720444.1, on the reverse strand, counting down.
AATTATTCATATTTTCTAAAAACAAATTAAGTTTACTAAATAAATAATTATTTTTCTTAAGATCTTGGTATAGCCAAAGTTTTTGCAGTGCTTGAACATATGCTTTAGAATTATATTGATCCTTATAATTATCGAAGTGTTCTAAAATCTAATTAGAATTTTAATTTTTTCTAATATGTAAATTAAAAATGCTAAAAAAATGTTTACCTGATTAACACTAATCAGCGGTTTCATCGAAATTAAAACCTGATCCTTAGTATAAGGATACAAATCCTTCTCATTGAATTTTTTTAGAAAATAATCATCACTAATACTGCTACTATCAAATCCATAATTTTTATCATCAATTGAAAAATTTTTAATTGTAGGATTAATATATTTTAATCTACTAATTGACAACTGCACGCAATTTGAAATACGCTTATTTAATGAAAACTGATATTTAAGGTAATTATATGAATTCGGTGTAGTGTTTTTATAAACTGACCATGTTGTGTTCTTATAAACTCTTCCTAATATCATTTTTTTAGAAAAATTCTGCAATTCTTAACTTATCAAAAAAAAAATTCAAATTATATATATTAATTTCTAACCTAATTTTTCTTTAAATTGTATTGTTATGCTTACAAAATTTAAGAAAAGGTAAATAAAAACATTTCAAAAACATATGATTTGATAAGCATATGATAAATAAATAAATGATAATCTAAGTTTAATTTTTTAAATGATTTCAGCGACATCTTTTGCTAACGTGCAAAAGCTCCAAACAAGAAAAGTGTTTATCAACAAAAATAGACGATGTTAACAGTTGTTGTATTCACATCGTTTTTTCTCTTTCCCACTTCTACAAAAAAATTTTAAAACAAAAAAAAATGAGGAAGTGGGAAAGAGCAAAAACGATGTGAATTCAACAACTGTTAACATCGTCTAAATGGACCCTATGTTTGTCACATCGTACAGTACAGTGTTTGTATACAATTATATATATAATTTCTGATACAATGTAGAGCCTATCATTATTAAGCACTGTGTATATTTTTTAAAGTACTGTGTGAATACTACTGTGATAAAAATAAAATACCCTTCTTTTCAAAACTTGAGGTGCTGAAACAGCTAATTCAGCATAAAGAACAAGCTACAAACTACTCCAAGCTTTAGAATATTAATTTACTAAATATTTTGCACTAAAATTTTAAATAAGTTTATACTATCAATGTCATTTAATTTTGCTGCAAATTCTTTAGTACAACAATGTAGCGCTAGTTACTATGCTAGGTGCTATTGAAGGCGATCAATTGCGGAAAATTTTCAAAAAATCTATTGCTTTACATTCGCCCGGAAAGTTGCAAAATTTTTTCGGACATAGCTATTTTGGTCGCGTTTAGTAGCATCTAGTGCTACACTAGATAGCAGCGATGTAGCATCTATGTAGTGCTACATTGTTGAACTGATCGATTTGCAGCAAAATTAAATGACTTTTTAGTATATGTTTATTTTATTTATTTTATTTTAATTTAATTATAGACACAATAGAGAATTTCTATTTCTATAGGTACTTAATTTTTTTTTATATTTTCTATTTAAATTAAAATTTAATTTTAAAAATTACAAATTCATTTTTTTTTTCAATCTTTTATTTTTTTTTTCATTATTTGATCAATTTATACCTTTTTTTAATTTTAGTTTGAAAATGTATATATAAAGCTCTGTGTTGTGCCCTAAAGAAAAAGTGTTTTAATCAGTAAAAGTACAAGTATTTCGTTTTTTAAAAATTAAAAGAAATCGAACATCCACAATATGTTAAATTTTTTTTTTAGTTTTGTCATCATGTAAATAGTATGTTAGAATATTAGATTGCATGTTACTCGGCTACCTATATTCTATATTCTCAGCAATGTTCAATTTTTTGGGAAAAAAAATTTAATTTTTCATTATTTTTATTTTATTTTATCCTTTACATGTATTTGCATTTTCAAAAATAATTTTAAATCACTAAATTCGTTACAGAATAAAGTTATATGTATTGGTTATACATACATATGTATGTACAGGAAGAAAAAAACTATGAAAATCGATTTCGGCCGGCGACTAACAGGCTGTTTTTTTTGTATTTTCATTAATTTTTTTATACGTACTTACAAAAACATTTGCAAAGGTAAAATTATAACAAAAAAACTTTACTCTTTTTTTTTTTTTTATTTTTTATTTGTAATCTATATTGACACAGGCAAAAAATTTTCCTTATATCTAAGTTCAGTAAAAAATAAAACGTTAATTGTACTTTTTTTGTTCAGGTACGGAAAGTTGTATTGTATGATTGATTTTCATTTCAACATTTTAACTCCCAAGTCAGTTAAATATTAGCTTTAAATATAGTTTAATTTTAATAGCAAATGTTATTATGTATATACATACGTACATTCGATTACGTTTAAAAACGGAGTTTTGTTTTGGGTTGAGAAAATCTATAAATGTTTAATAATGCTATAATTTTATCTTGGTACATACATTGCCATATATTTGATTTTGATAAAATCGACAAGACATTTTAACGTGTTATGTATTAATATTAATATATAAATTATATAATACATATATATAAGATGTCCCGTAATTAACTGACCTGTTATGATTTTTTATACTGTAATGAAGTGGTAATTTTGTTGTATGGGGGGCTATGTTGAGGGTTTTTTGAAAAAAAATTTATTACATGGACAATGAGTGATAAGGGAAAGTTCTTCTGATTCCCAAGATATATATAAGGACTTAAATAAAGTTTTTAATTTTAATAAAAGGCTTCTACTAACCCCTTTTTCAAACTTAAAAAAGCTTCTTTTAAACAATACTTATATTCATTTGCTTTTTATACAAATTAATTACCCTCGAACTTATTGTATTGCTTTTATTTAAAAAAAGCTTCAAAATTTTTAAATATATATTATATAGAATTGTCATACAATGTCTAGAAACGGAGTTAAATACTAAGCGAAGTATATTATTATTAAAACAAATTAAACAAATATTAAATCATCATATCTTGGAAATCAAAAGAACCTTCGCGCTTAGACCCCTTGGCTCACACAAAAACATTAACTTTTTATATGGATCTATACATGTTTCATAGCGGAACAGTTAGGTACGGAACATTCTCTATATTAAAATCTGAAATGTGTAGCGATGCGCGTATAATGAAAATCCATATTCAACTGCAAAAATCCGAAAATATATGTACATTGCACATATGTATAAACCCATAAAATTTTTTTTATAAAACTTATATATTGTATTTTAGATATAATGTATGTACATTATATATATAAGTATAATCAAAAATAATATAAATTTTTGGTATAATACAACTACATAACATATTTATTTCTTATATAGACATGCATAAGGTTTCCTTTTATATCTCTTTAAAATTTATCGGAATAAAACTACGTTTATTAATTAATAAGTTATTAATAAATTCTATATATTATATAAATATGTATGTATTTTGTATATTTAATTTTTAAACTGTTTTTTAAGATTTTCATCATGCTATCATGACTCATTTATTATATCCTGCAAAAACCGAAAGTTTAAAAAAAATTGTACCAGCTGTAATAAAAGAAAACAACAGAGATTTTCGCAATTTTTTATATTAATGTATTATATTATGTACCTATATAAATATATAAATGAACATTCCTTTATATTTCTTTATATATTTTATTTGTGCTCAACTTAGTCAGGAGCTCTGTAATATTGAGTAATACTTCAAAATAGTAAAACAAAACTATTTAAAATTTTATATAATTATAGTCGTTTGGCTGTAAATTAAATTATTTTTCACCTTCAATAAAATAAAGCTATGGGGTTTTTATTTTTTTGTCCCATCCCAGGTTTGATTAATAAATAATAATAGCAATGGAGAATATCGTATAATAGTATATACCGGATAAAATACATATTTTAAGATGTATAATAAATACATATAATATTTTAAGCTAGAAGAATGTTAGCAATAAAAAATTAAAAAAAAAAATATATTTCCAATAATTATTATAATAGTTTGGGATATAATATAAAATATAGGTATATAAAACCCCTTTTGTAAAAAATAATATATATATGTATTTCTAATATGTATACTAATTACTACCTATATTATTAACAAAAATAAGTATGTAATTTTACGATTGTCCAAATTAGCTATAGTGAAAGTTAAAGGAATGAAACAATACAGCATGAGTCATACATTTTTCTTATTAATACAAGGGTATAGCATAATTCTTTTCATTCTTACGATTTTTGTTTAGATATTTGTCGCCTCTTTATATTCAAAAATATATAAAACAAAATTAATTTCGAACCAAATCCAACCAGTTTTTTTTTTTTAATTTCCGCAGTTTTTCTCATATATGATTTTTGTAATAACGAATACAAGATAATATTATAATAATAATGTATATATTGCTATAAATATATATATAAATATATTTTACTGCATTTATTTATGCAATCAATTTCTACGTCATCTTTAAGGTTTCTATATTGTAAACATTTAAATATTTGCCGTTAGCAAGGAACACGAGCATGCGTGAATTTACGATAAACTCAACTAAACTGTTAAGTGTTACGAAAATTAAAGATTCAACAATCATTATTTTAAATATTGGTGAAATTGGATGTCTTTCTTATTATTTTTCACCCTCCTTACTTGTCCTTCAGTTTTTGTCATTATATACACAGTACTAAAAAAAACAAAGTAAAGGATATAACAGGTCTTTTGCCTTGGATTTTACGCATATGTATTTTTCTTACTAACACCAAAACAAATTTTTCACATCATATATTTATTTCGAATTTTTTACGATAAGAATATTTTCCAAATATGATACAATTTACAAATACAATTCAATAAACTTTATATATCGTAAAATAGAAAATATAGTATCTATCGAAGTTATATTAAACCAACAAGATATATTTTAACTAACTCGTTTAGTTTGTCGTCGCGTTCAGTCATAGCAAGTTGTTAATAATTTTACCAGTGGATTATAAAAAAAATTTGGAGTAAAAAAGTAGTAATTTTTGTTTGAATTTTAATTAACTTTTTTAAAGTTTTGTCTATAAATTTAATTCATTTATATGAAAATATATTAGCCTTTTTCATCATTAAATTAGTTTTTAAATTTTGCTAAGCCCCGCCCACACTTGTACCATGCTAAAGTTCTAAATTTTACAAAAATTTGTACGTCTGTAGAAAAAAATCGATCTGAAATTGCATATCCTTATTCGACGGATTTTTTTTAAAGTTAGTAATAGAAAAATATAATTACATTAAGTACTTCAAAAAACAACCATACAATATAAATAATAATATAATTTTTAATAATAATAAATGGAATAAATCTTACATAAAAATTTAATACTATATTAAAAAAGTTATAAAAGTAATTCAGAAAATTTAAATTAATGCATTTTTTTTAAACAAAAGTTATAAATATATGTTAAATATTGAATTTAATTTTTTATAAAAAATTTTATAACTTACAATAAGGACATAGTTAATTTTTTAAAAAGAACAAAAAAAAGATAGAAATATCAGTCATGCTTATAACATTAGTTAAAGAATCTGTAATGCAGTGCTTCTGTCATTCGTGTCAGGCACCATCTTTACCTGCCGGTAAGTATATTTTACCTTTTTAAAGCTTAAATTTTTTTTTTTAAATTTATATTTTTTGACATGAAAATCTTCTTGTACAGTTTATGCAATTAAAATAAATAATTAATAATCAATATGGGGCATTAGAAATTAATTGTATAACTTGACATTTCGGAACATTAAAAAATATAATAATGTTATGTTCTTGTTATATAAAAGAAATCCTTGATGTTAAAAAAATCAATTTTATTTTACCAAATTGGCTTTATAACATTAGTACTTATTCCAATTATGATGACGACTACTCTCCAAATAAAAAAAAATATGTGTATAGTATTAAAACTAAAGTACATACTATGTAAAATGAATGAGTCATTTCATAGGCGCCGTATAATTTATAACATGCAGACTTATTTATATCCTTATACCAGACTGTAAAGGAAATAATCATTCTGTATTAATATATTATTATAGTTTATTCTATTCTTACTGAAATAATAGGAAAAGAATTTATAATTTCTGCAAAATGAAAAGAAAAAAACGTTTTAAATTAAATTTGTCTGCTTAAATTTCAATAATTTTTATAAATTATGGTAAAATCACATGTTTCAGTTGAATTATTGGATTTTTTTATTTATTTTTATTTTATATTTATTAAATTTACATTTTACAAGATCAATTTTTTTGTTTTATTTACAATATAATTATATTGCTATATAATATTATAATATTTTGCTATATAACAATATAGTTTTATATTTCCCCAGCAGACTATTTGTAAGGTTAATTTTTTCGTTACTTAATTGATAATATTTGATGTATAAACTAACTTATTTTATTTTGTACTAAAATATTAAATAACTAAACAATGGTTTAATAAAATTACGGTTGATTAATACCTATATATTTTTTTAAAATAATTTTTTTAGAAATTAAACTGCAATTTATACTTTATACATATTATGTCTTAATATTTATCTATAAAAAAAAACAATTATTACATTTTATAAACATGGGAGAATAGTTTACTTTTTGCGTTTTTGATTGGGTTTCAAATATCAATTTTTTATTACACAATAACCATTTGATTCGTAAATCTGATAGAATATATTCTTATTTTTACCTAGTTGGAAAAAGAAACGCTCCTCTAAAAAAAAATAACGGAAAAATTCGAGCAAAACAGCCAAGAACTGGATCAAAAAAAGTGAAATTCATAAGTGAGTATTATATGAAAATACATATTTTTTAATATTAAATGTTAAAAATATTTTATACTTTCGGCTATTTCAACAATTTTTATTCTTATATGAATTAACTAATCAATAAATAAATATTAGCTACTGAAATTCGTTGTCAAGAGAAATCTAAAGGTGGACTCAGTTATGAAGTCATTTTAGCAGAACCAGCACCAAACGTTGCACTGCCTAAAAAAACATTATCACCAAATAAAAATGTTTCAGTTGAAGAAATCGAACAAAAATTAAAAGCTGCTGAAGAAAGAAGATTAGTAAGTTTTTTCGTTCCCTGAAATAAAGTCAAAACGCATTTGATATGAAGTCAAAAATCATTAAATTTTTATTTTGATATTATTTCATTTTTTAAAAACGATATAATGATAGATTTAAAATGAAATAAAATTAAAAATCTTTACTAATTCCAATTTTTATAATGTTTATTATGTATTATGCATTTGTAAGATTATTAATTCAATTCTTTTACAAAATATTTATGTATTTTTCCATTGGATACTCTGAATTTGGAGGTATTTTAGAATTGGTTTCAAAATCAGTGTTATAGTTTTTTTTTAAATATTTAAACATATATTTGTGCCATTCTTAATTAGGGGGATTTTAGAGTTATCAATTTGAAATAGCCAATTTTTCATATTGAAATAAGACCAAATTTAAAAATTCGATAAGTCAATTGCCTTTATTTCAAGGAACACGTCTTTTTAAAATTATTAAAAACAAACCAAAAATATCAAAAAAAACATTTTTTAAATTTCTAAATGATTATTTTCTATAGTCAATAGAAGCTAAAAAAATGGCTGAACTTTCGAATAAGCTGGCAAAAGTTGAAGAAGCTTCACGCAAAAAAGATGAAATTAATCATGAATTCATAATTCAAACAAAAGAAGCTTTGGAATCTAAAATGGAACAACATGTTGAAAAGAGAGAAGAAATTATTACTAGTATGAAGGAAAAACTAAAGGTACCTATTTGTGAAAATAAAAAATAATAAAAAAAAAATTTTATTAATTAATTATTGTATTTTTTAATCATTAGAATCATTCACAAGAAATTGAAAAAACACGAAATTCTTTGGAACACCAAAAAGAAATTGAAAAGGCTGCCATTGAAGAAAAATTAAAAATTGCACAAACTCTTCGAGATGATAATTTAAAGAAAATGATAGAACGTCTAAAAGAGCATGTAAGATTATTAACATACATACATTTAAATTATTTAAATATACAGTTTTATCATTTTAAAAATTAAAATTTATTTCTTATTTTTCATTGAACCAAATGTATTTTTTTTTTCATTTTATTTTCATAAACTTCATTTATAAAAAAAAAAAACATATTTGCACTTGATTTGCTGGAAATATTATCGCTATGTGACAATTAATTTTTAACAATTTATCAATATATTTTCGTTCATTATATTTATATATATATATATATATATATGTATATATACAATGAACGAAAAACATGATAAATAATATTATAAAAAATATCATGTTCTTATCCTTTTATTCTTTCGCCTTTATCACTCTACCACTACCAACTTAATGAAACATCGAATAAAAAATTTAAAATTGCTCTGTGTTATGATGCAGAATACTGTTAAAATAGCTGAAGTCAAAAACCAAGTCGAAGGGTCCGTTGCTCAAAAATCAGAAGAAAAAACAAAAATTATAGAGAATAAATTATACACAGCAGAGCAGAATCGTGAAAGGGAAATTCAAAAAAAAATTGAAAAGATTCGAGATCTTGTACGTTATGTATTTCAAAAAAATATAAACTTATTTTAAATACATATATTTTCTTTTTATATATTCAATATTTAAAGTAATTTTTGTTCCGTTATAGTTATGAGTGAAAATTAAAAAACAAAATAAAAAAAAAAAAAAACAACTTTTTATTTTATATTTATTTTATGGATGTATATGTTTTAAATAGTTCTTTATTTTTATCGATTACCTTTATTTTTTACCATTTCACATTTTAATTGTGTCACTTGCTATCATTAATTGCACAAACTTACCTTTTCCACATAGTATGTTTTTTGTTTTCGTAAATAACATATATGTTATAGAATAATAAATGTTACAAAAATTTCTATTATTGTAAATAAGTTATAGGTCACTCCAAGAGAATATTATGTTTTTTAACGATTTCACCTTTTATAAAAAATTTGCAAATTTATAATAAAAAAACATAAGCTATATAAATAAAAAAGGATTGGTGTTATGTTTCAATTTTCGGCTGTGAGGTGGCTTTTTATCATATTTTTATACATTTTTAATTTTATTTATATTGTTTGTTTTCTAAATAACTCACTCATTTAAGTATAGCATACATATTATCACACTTTATATTCAGTTTAGAAACGCATTACATATTAAATTAAAATATATCAAACAGAAAATTATTTTTTAAATCATGCTTTATGTATAAATAATATATTTTTTTATATTTTTTAAAAAATGTTTATTATGCAGTTGTGCAATAATATATATATGTAATGTAAAAATATTATATAACATATTGCAACAATAAAAAAAGAAACAATTAATATTAACAACTAATATTATTAAAAACAATTATTTAAAAAATATTTAGTACTACTAAATTAATTTTAAAAATTGATTTGAATTATATCTTTTATGTAAGATAAAAATATTAAAAACGGATTTGGTTTTTATTATATTTTGAAATTAATTAATTCAAAAAATTTTAACACATAAAACATAAAATAAATTAAATTAAAAAAAAAATCTATTGAAAATTAAATGAATTACAATTTTAAAATTTAAATAAAGCAAACATATTTTATAAAACAAACTCTTAAGATAACTTTTGTTTTATATTTTTTATTAAATTGTCTCATAAAATTATACTTATATATGTTTATTGTTTTTCGAACTGAATAGCATCTTAAAAAATTACTTTTTATATTTGCCATAAAAAATTCTTGTATTAAAATACATTATTATGCTCTTTTTACTTTAAAATTTTATTCAATAGTATTTTTTTAATTTCAGGAACGCCGTGCTGAAATTGTTCGTCAAAACAAAGCTGCACTATGCAACAATTTCAATGAATGTAACACTGATTCATTAATCACCACTTGTGGTTAAGTTTTGTTTCTTTTTGTACAATAATTTAAAAAAAAATAAAGAAAGTTTATAAAATAAAGTTATAGTACCATCACATAAAAAAAACAAAGGAAAATAAAACAGTATAAACTTCTTCAAATATTTTTCACAAATTTTAATATTTTTTCAACGTTTATCAAAAACGCAAAAAAAAGTTCTTAATAATATATCCAAAAATTACATAAAACTGATAAAATAAAATTATTAAAACGCAAGATTATATAAATAGCAAATTAATAAAATATATTATAAAATGAAAACATACACTATTTGCTTCATAAATTTTTATGTAAACGCTTTTTATAAAAAAGAATATTTGTATAAAATTTACATATATATAAAATGTTTGCCATATATTTAAAAAATAAATGCAATGTTTTATTTACACTTTGGTTTGAACAAAAAAAAAAAAATAAAATTAATTATTATATATACGTATTTATATAAAAAATTATATTCTTATATAAAGTAATATTAAAATATATTTTTTGTTCAAATTGCTTTCTTACATATTATATAGTCTTATAAAAAAAAAACGCTTTATTAAAACAAAATCACATAAGACTTTTCATATTCTTGTATTTTGTTATTCGTTAAGAAAATTGTAAATTTTAAATCATTAAAGTTTTTACCAATTCAAAATTAAACTTTTGATTGAAGGACGTTAGGATATCCATTTAAAGTTTGTTTGGTTATAAATAATTAAAAAAAAATAAGAATATAATTTTATCCTAAACTTTAATTCATCTTGTTAAAGTAAATTATTCAAAAGATAAAAACAGAAGCTGCTATTAAAACTTAATTGTCATTCAACTATTTACAAAATATATTTACAAAATATCATTAACAGATTTATTTATATTACAGTTTTATTTGTTTATTTAATTAAAATATATATGTATGATATTTTAAATACAATAACTTGATATTCGTGTACTTATTTCGTGAAAATTTATTACAATTATATTTATAATTTGTTTAAATATTAAATTAATTTCATGATGATTATTCTATTATATTGTTTTGTTCTGAATAACTGTATAATTAAAAAAATTTATTAAAATTAAAAATACAAAACTGTTCATGTATGTTTGTAAAACCTTATTTTTAATCAAATTCAATTTAAAACTCATTTATGTAATTGTAGTAGCAATTATAAATTGATGAAAATTAAACTCAAAAGATTTTAAAATATTTAACTTATATTAATTTTAGTTAGGTAATTAAATAAACAATGAAGAAATAGAATTATGTAATTATATTTTTCAAAATATTTAGCACTAAAATAACTAATAAAAACTCACAATTAAACACAACAACATTTTAGATATAAATTAACATATCTAATTCTAATTTCTAACTAGTCCATTTCACACAATACACTTTAAAATTGTTATGACAAACAAATTTTAGAACTTTCTTTAATTAAATGTTAATCAAATACTGCAAAATAAGATTTTGAAGAGAAATTTGTCGGTTTCCATGATACATAATACTTAATCAGGATACTTTATTTTATTGTAACTCAATATAGTTTCTTCTCGCTACAAATATATTAATTATTATTTATTATTTTAATTAATATTTTTAAAAACTGACAAGACTTATGAAACCGATAACGAATTTGAAAATTTGAGAATGAAACAAAAAAAAAAAAATTAATAACCAACACAGATAAAAAAAATTAGTAATCGAATATTACAAATAGTAAAAAATACCTAGAAAATAAAAACCAATATTTTTTCTACAATTAATGAAAAGAATTTAAATAAAAAAAAATATATATGTATATAAATAACAAATCAAAAGTTATTTATATTAAATAAAATTTATTATTAAAACCATTTTTTCATTTGGAAATTAGGATATATTATGTTCAAAAATTTTTTTCAGTTTTGTGGTCTAAATGTGATTTATATATTTATATATATATATATATATATATATATATATATATATATATATACAAATATATATATATATATATATTAAAAAAACAACGTTTAAAATTGAATAAAAAATTAAAAAATGGAATTTTGTACTTGTAAAAGAATACTATTAAAAAATTAATTCGAGTATTATGGAATGAACGTCATTTTATGAAAATTTGAAATAAAATTATTAAAAAAATTTTTTGAAAAAATGTTCATAAAATGAAATGCTGCTTTAATAAATAATAAAAAAAACATCATTGTTTTATTTCAAACTTAGAATGTTTAAGTCTATTTTTTCTATTATATGTATATAAAAAAAATAAATTATGTTTTTCATCATATTTTAACATTTTGGATGAGAAAACTATGAATAGTATAGAAATATAAAAATTAGTAACATAGTCGGCATCTATCGGAAATATTTATATAAAACCAATTTGATTCAAAATGTAATTGGTAGTGGATTGGTGGAGCAATGTTAATAGAGCTATGACCCAAAAAATCTGTGGAATTTAAAAATTAATTAAAAATGTGTTAGATTAATTAAAAATGTGATATTTTCTAACCACCAATAATTTCTATTATTATATTTATCTTTTTCTGGTACATATCTATCGAATTTTAACGTTAAATTATCAAAATTTAACCAACAAAAAGGTCAATGATCTTACAAGTGGCCTTTCTATTCTAATGAAATAACAGAGAGACATGGTTTGGATCTTGAATAAACCCATTAGAATCTTGATATATAAAAGATTCAGAAGCACTCTTCGTTGTTATAATAAATTTTTAACACTAAACTATTTTTTGTTATATACAATATTAGCCTAATGAGTGCCTGATAAGTGCTATAGCATAATTATTTCCTTTTATACTTTGAAATAGGTCAAGTAGCTCTTATATAAATAATGAGAATAATATTATAGAGTTTACGCAAGTCCCCTGTAATAACTCAATCTTTAACAACTTAATCAATGTTCCATAAGTTACTATACGCTTATAGTTATGCTTTATAGTTACTTCATGCTAATACTCCTAGTATTAAACTCTTTTGAAATAATAAATTTACTGTCAATAATCTTATATTATAGATAAATCAGATAATATAAATTATCATTTTTTAAAAATTATATTCTAAATTTATTAGCTAAATAAATAAATTTATGATTTATGCTGAACTTCTGATACTAGCCTAAAATTATGCTTTAATTTTTTAGTACTAAAGAAACACGTTTCAACTGGAACTGCAATTTTATTTAATTATAAAAGAATATATAAAAGAACAACATAATAAAAAAATTTGTATCATGGTTGTGTTGTTTAAAAGTGTACTAAAGATGTTTTCTTGAGCGGTTAGAAGATTTCTAGCGAATAATTAAGCCTAGCGTATACTAAATTTAAAAATATTGTTTCAATTGAAGTTTATTTATAGAAAAACTTCACGGGTCAGAAAAAAACTCAGTCGGTATATTTCATTTTATTTTTAATTCATTTATTTAATTTTATTTAAATTCAGATAAATTTACAATACATATTTACAAAAGCGAATGTTTGTAGCGTAAAGACTACCGCTCAGCCGATTATTATGTAATTTTGAATATAAAGGTTTGTCGGTACGAATGAGTTTCTGGGCTTACAATTTTACTCTAACGGACAGTAAAGTTGGGGCTGTGGTGGAAGTATTAAAAATTTTTTATAACGTGTTATTCTTTGACAATTAAGTTGACTTTATTTACAAACTTAAAATTTGGCACGACAATTAATCTAAAAAAAAAATTTTTAGAAACAAATTTCGTTAATTTTTACGAAGTACTGCTTTAACGCAAAAGAAAATCTCAAAACTAATTTTTTTCGAGTTCCGTTAACCTATTTCAGCTAATTTACCATGTATTAATTTTAATTAAAACCTTTTTTGAGAGGCGAAACAACCGGGTATTATCTAGTAATATATAAAATTATGTAAAAGAAATTAAGTAATTTGAAAACAATAACCATAACCATCTATAACTAATAATTAAAATAACAATTTTTCTAATTTCCAAAATAAAAATTGCATAAAGTTAGTCTAATATTTATCATATGAAAAATATTTGGCTATTAAATAATACTTACGTCATAAAGAAATATGATTTGTTTATGCTTATATCTATATAATAAGATTAATAAGAGTAAGTATAATGTTTGATACTCTATAATGATAACAGTTTTAAATAATACAATAGATTATATGTATTGAATAGTCTTTCATATTATGTATTCTAAAATTCTTAAATGAAATTTTATTTGAAATTTAGTTAATTTTTCGAAATAAAATTCTTTATTTGACATTTACAATAGAAAAAAATTGAGCGGCTAGTAAATTTAAAAAATAATTTTTGATATTTTTATTTTATTTGAGAGTTTTTAATATTTAAGAGAGAAAGAAGTTACTTTAATTATTCGGGCTTGGACTGTATTATTATATGTTAACTAAATGTTATTAGTAAATTAAAATAGAAGCTTCGTTCCTACAACTTGTTATTTTTGCTCTATATTTTTTTCAAAGCAATCCAATTCACGTAGATTTTATTGTGCACAAATTTCGTTATCGAATGATGTTGAATGTCTAATGAATGGGAAATGATTTTTTCTTAATCTCAAAAGAATTCATTAATTAATTACATTTATATAAATTTATTTAGTATAGTATACTATCTATATAACAAATATAGTTGTATATAACGTATATGATTAAATACAAACTACTTTGGAAAATTGCATTGGTTGCATATGATGCATTTATTTAATATTATATATACTACTGATGGAAATCATTTTCTTTTATGAGCATAATAAAATTTCTTTATTACGATGCCATGGTGGTCTAAAAATTTTACTTTTTTCTATTTACTCAATTTTTCTTTTATATTCCAATGCATAATTATGGCTTATCTTAAAAATTAAGATCAATTAGTAAACTTCTATAATACATACATACTATAATAAATAAAGTGACCCCTTGGGTCATTTTTACATTGGTGGTAGTATATGAATGGTCAAGTTATTATACCCGTATGACTATAGGTCAAAGGGTATACTAAATTTGCCATTACGTTTGCGACGAAGAGAAAGAGGGGGGTAGATATAGACTCAAGTGTATGGATCGGATCAGAATCGAAAAATAAATCAATTTAGCTATGTATGTCCGTCCATATGTCCGTCCACCCGTCCGCACGATAGCTCAAAAATAAAGAAGCTAGGGTTTTGAAATTTTCGCAAATTAGTTTTTATGCAATAGCCGTCATCGCTATTGAAATCAAGCGTTTTTGGTCCACGGGTTCGATAACCTGCCATACAGTTTCTTTTTTTATATGAACATTACTCTATACTTATTGAAGCTGGGTTTTTCTGAAATTTTGTCAAAAATAGTTAAGTGTTATGGCCAAAGTTTCTGCAAAATTTAGTTGGTCTACTGCAGTGGGTTCGAGTAGCTGCCATACAACTTTTCCTCTTATATGAGCATTAATCTATACCTATTGAATCTGGGTGTCCGAAATTTTGTCATAAAAAGTTAAGTTTTGGTAATGACGGCTACTAGTATTACTTTATACATAATAAAATTGAAATTTTTCCAAAAGTAATTAACCAGATGATATAATGTTTATATTACGATCATACGGGCATCACAGAGTTGACACAGTCTACTCAACTACACTCTTCCTCGTTTTTATTTAATGATATGTATGTTGTTAACTTATTATGTTAACTGTTATGTTGTTGAAGAAATAAAAAGCTTTTTATTCTGATTATATAATGTATTCTTTTTATTTTATGTACCCGACTAGTCTATGGTACTAAGTTACAGTATAAACTAATATCATTATTTGTGTCCATAGAATATTTTAAAAAATGCTCAAACGCTTGCGCACGTGAGAACAGGTTTACCTCTAAATTTTTTTTTAATTATCGCAGTTCACAGGTAAGCACTATGACAAAATTAACAATAAAATGATATCTACTAGGTATACCATTACCAAATACCATAATAATAACAATAGTTTGAAATTTTTCTCACCTATACACATAAAAAGTTTGATTACTTTTCAAAACTGCAATACTGTCTCCAATTTAACTCAAGTTTCTCAATTTACACGATCATGAATCATGATGACTCAAATGTAAGTCTTTAAAGTTGCTACAGTACAAATATAAGGAACCCACAAAAAAATTTAGTATAATATCCAAATCCAATACATTTTTTATTAAGCTATTTTGTTTCATTTCAGATTTAACTTTATTTTGTTTTATTTGTATAAAACAAAAATTCTTATTAGTATTTTTAGTATTAAAATGTAAACCTATTAAATTATGAGCGTAAGGTAAAAGAGAAAAGTATGGTAATTGGTAGATGTACATGTGAATAAAAAATATTTAACATAAGTTATAAGTTTTTAAACATTAGTTAGTTATTTAGTTCGCGTTCAACTTTTATTCTTTACATGTTGGTTTATAGTTATTAAAACTTTGAGCGGAAAATACATTACTAATATTTGTTTTTAGTATTGGGTGGAAGAAATACTGGCATCTATATTTAATTAAACATTTTGTTCCATGATATATTAAATTTTTATTTTTTAAATTTTTTTTTAATTTTCGAATTATTTATTTAAAAGTTTTATATTTTATAACGGTGTAAAATTATTTTAATGTTGAAAAAGTATTCTTCATACCTAATATAAAAAAAAAATTGTGCTAAATAAAATCAAAAGTTTTGAATACAAATGAATTATGAAAAAATTATACCAATACTTATTTAAAAGATAAGAGTACTTATTAAAAACGTGAAAATAAAATTAACTTTTTGTAAGATAAAAATTTTTATTTTGATTAACTGATTAATAATTGGTATATAAGCTAAAGGTATTTCATAAACATAAATTAAAAACTTTTGCTGATAACCATAACTGATAGATAGATATAATATGTTATATTTTTTAAAAACAATAATGGTGTTTTATTTTATAATTTCGTATAGGCATTTTATATTTTGAAATAAATAAATATACAAATAAGTTTATTTAATTAACCACAAAGGTAGTTATATTTCAGGTAGTTATATTTTCCTACAACAAATGAATGCAATTTTTTGGTTGTATGTTGAAGTTAAAGTTAGTAAAAAATATTTAAATTTTCAAGATATAACTGCACACTCACAAATGAAATTCAGTGTTTATAATTATAGCCAATATATATGTATATTAAATTTTAATTAAGTTTGTATTTAATTTTTTTTTTTCTTTATACATTTAATTTATTAAGATGGTGACGTTTTGTTTTAAATCAAATGCTTTAAGAATATTTTCGCTTCAAACTTATAAATGACGTCATTGAAATAAAATTTCCTTTGTTTTCTTATATTTTCAGTTGTTTAAACATAAAAAACAAAAAAAAAAGAATTTTGTAAATTTTCTAGTTTGTTTTTACTAAATGCACACAGAAGTGATCCAATATCGTGGACACTATAAAATATTTATTATAAATACCAAAAAGTTAAATATTAATTTGATGAGACTGACTGTATTTTATTTTTCCCCATTTTAAGGTTAAAGTGCCTAAAATTATGTTTTTGTAATTTACCATTTTTTATTTATTTTTAAAAGAAATATGTAGGTATTGTGTTTTTCGGATATATAAAAATAAAAAGTTTTTCTAATATTTTCCGCATTATATTTCATACATAAAAAAAAATTCATATTTATATGTATAAAATGTAAAAATTTTATCAACCAAGTAATTTTTTATGTATTTTCTACCATTAAAGTTCAATAGTTTTTTTACTTGAGAAAAAAAAAATTTACTGACTACTGTATGGTTCTTTTTAATTTAACATTATACATACTTTCATATTAGTTAATTATTATGGTTCAATGGTTCAATGCAGTATGGAAATGTATTATGTTGTGTTGTGTATAAAATGCATAAGTTAATGATTTTTATCTGATGAATAAAAATTATTATTTATAATAAACATAATTTAATTTTCACAATGTAATTTTTTTAAATAAAAATGTTTTCTTTTAATTGTACCTTATAAATTAAAAAAAAATTTTTATTTAAGCTTGTGAAAAATTTTGGTCTATCTTGTAACTAAATTTGTTCATTTGTAAACTTTAATAAAAAAAAAAAATATTTTTTAATTTTTCTATATCAGATTATTTAAATAAAAAAAAATATTGTAAAATTTTACAAAAATAATTAAAAATAATTAATGTTTTTTTAAATATTTCAATTTAATTATATTAATATACATATTATATATATATATATATATATATATATATATATATATATATATATGTGTATATACATACATTGAATTAATCATACCTACATGATAACGCTTAAAAATGTTGAAATAAATTCTAGTTGCAACAAATTTTAATAACGAAAAAAAAATATTTTAAAATTTAATAATTAGTGGAATTATCAATCTAGACATTGTCTTTTATTTATTGTAAAAATATATAATGACATAAAATGGAAGAATCTTGTTATAAAAGAAATAATAAGTTGCAGAAACCTTATTCCTTTAAGTTCAATGTAATTTTTGATGTCAGAATATATTTAAAATTTTTCATTTTATACACCTATATGTGTTTATCAAAATGTCAATTATCAATGTATACTCGAGATCCCAGATTTTATTCAAGAGAAGGTGTAGATTTTCCTATACAAAATCCGGGTGATCCTGACTACCGGTAAGTTAGATTTTTTCAATAGAAATAAAATTTTTAAAATATCACTTATTCTAGAACTTATACTTATAATGACCGACGGTATGGCTATTACCAACCAAATGGATATGGACAAAAATATCCTGGGCAATTTCAGCCCGGACAATATCCACAAGGATATCCTCAAGGACAGGACACTTTTCGATATGATCCAGTCAGTATTAAAATATATGAAAATCTATAACATTAGTTCAAAATATAAAATATTTAGCTAAGATAAATTATTTTTATTTTTTAATTATATTTTAATTATCCACGCCATATAAATGTATGTAAATATCTTGGTTTAAAATGACTAAAAATGTTGTTATTGAATCTTTTTAATATTAATTAAAAAGATAATATTAATAATTAAAATTATTAACAAAGTTCACATCATGTTGCTATATACTTACATATATTGTTAATATTGATGGAGAGGTATTAAGCTAAAGTTTTAATTGCATTTGCTTTAAAAATATGGTAAAGAAATAAAGTAGCTATATCACAAGTTTTTTGTTATATTATAATTAGTTTTAGAAACTCACAAGATTTTTTTAAAAATGGAATACAAGAAACCTTCTAACATTAAAAAAAAATTAGTTTTTAAAAGTTATTTATTTTTAGAATAACCCTAACATTCCACTTACTCCATTTCCTGGCATTCTTGGAGGTTGGAGAAAAGATCTTCAGGGCAAACAACGACCTGATTCAGTAACAATGGATTCAGATAGGAACGTTTTCGTAACAACAAATTACGGCCAAGTTCAAGGATTTAGGGTAGCCATCTACGACAATCCAGACCCAAAATCATTTTATCGTCCCTATCACAGCCCAATTGATCAAAAACAAGGGGAATGTTCAGTTTTCCTGGGTATACCTTATGCTTTGCCTCCAGTTAATGAAGGGCGATTTAAACCTCCACGATTACATCGTGGTTGGCAACTTTTACAAGCTGTTGATTTCGGTCCGGCTTGTCCACAACATCCACGTTACACAGGGGCCACAAAAGGGATACGTGATGTCCACGAAGATTGCTTATACCTTAATGTATTTTCACCTAAGGTAAATAGTTTTAAATAATTTATTAATTTATAATTTTTGAAATTTCTTTTAGACTGGCGGTGGAGCTGTTCCAGAAAAGTATCCGGTTATGATTTATATTCATGGAGGCCATTTTGAACATGGGGCATCAAATTCATTTCCTGGCCACATTTTAGCAACATTTTACAATACTGTTGTTGTTACAATTAATTATAGATTGGGTGCATTAGGTTTTCTTTCAACTGGTGACGAAAATTCGCCAGGAAATTATGGAATTCTTGATCAAGCCATGGCAATACGATGGGTATATGAAAATATAGAGTTCTTTAATGGCGATCGAAATTTAATTACTTTGTTTGGACCAGATGCTGGTGCTGCTTCAGCAGGATTACTAGCAGTAGCGCCTCAAACTAAACATATGATTGCAAGAGTAATAGCTCATTCTGGTTCTCCACTTGCTGATTGGGCATTCATTACTGATAAATACAGAGCTCAAAATACAAGTAGAGTATTAGGACAAAAATTAGGATGTTTTATCGAGTCCAGTTGGAAATTAGTCAACTGCCTAAGATCAAGAAGTTTTGAAGAATTAGGAAATGCAGAATTGAGTCCACAGGTGGGAACATTTGCTTGGGGTCCTATTTTGGATATTAATTTTACATATCCTGGAGATGATTGGTATGAAGGTTGGCGTGAAAGTGATTGGAAATTTCTTACGGAACTGCCAGAAAGATTGTTTCAGCAAAATAAATTTAATCGTGGTTTACATTTTATGACTGGTGTTACCACCCAAGAAGCTGCCTTTTTTGTTTCCCAAAATGAAAGCTTAAAACCAAATTATATAGTAGATGAGAAATTTTTTGATCAAAAAATAAGAGAGTTTGTCTTCAGATATAATTATACTTTAAATCCAAATGGAGTTTATGAAGCAATTAAATACATGTATACATACCATCCTGATCCAAGAAACGTTACTTGGATTAGAGAAATGTATATAAATTTTCTCTCTGACTTTTTATATACAGCTCCAGTAGATAAAATGGCGAAATTATTATTGGAAAAAAAAGTTCCGGTTTATATTTACGTTCTTAACACAACTATTGAAGCTCTTCATAATCCAGAATGGCGAAAATATCCCCATGATATTGAACATTACTTTTTGATTGGGGCACCCTTTATGGACATAGAATTCTTCCCAAGTTCTGCTAGGTTCGAAAGGAATATGTGGACAGATAATGATAGAAACATGAGCCATTTTTTTATGCAAACCTTTAGTAATTTTGCCAGATTTG
Source organism: Dolichopus griseipennis (assembly GCA_963082915.1). Taxonomy (NCBI): domain Eukaryota; kingdom Metazoa; phylum Arthropoda; class Insecta; order Diptera; family Dolichopodidae; genus Dolichopus; species Dolichopus griseipennis. The sequence continues at coordinate 403,927 of OY720444.1, read as the reverse complement.
GGTATTATTAAATACATTTTAAATTTAATTTTAATCAATTATTATTTAAAATTTAGGAATCCCACCCCACAACAAGTTTTAGGACTTCATTTTGAAAAAGCATATCACGGAGAACTTAGATATTTGAACATTAATACAACGTTTAATTCAACAATCAAAATGAATTATAGACAAACAGAAAGTGCCTTTTGGATGCAATACTTACCAACGGTTGTTGGTGTTTTAGTTCCAACATATCCACCAGTTACAGAATATTGGTGGGAACCACATGAACCTTTGCAAATAGCGTTTTGGTCAATGACTGCATCTTGCCTCCTTTTAATTGTTTTAGTTTTTATATGTTGTATAATGTGGAGAAATTCAAAATTGTATTTATTATGTTTCTTCATAATTTTTAACTTTTATATTACTATTTGTTTTATTTTTTTTTTTAGAAAAGCGGATAGACTTCAAGAAGATGTTTTTTTTATTGATACTGTTGCATCTTCGAGAGGGGGGCCAAGCATTATAACTGGAATTGAAAATGCACATATGCTAACAAACCATCATATAAATAAATCCCGTGATAATATCTACGAATATCAGGAATCACCATCAAAAAAAAAAGCCTTGGCAGATGATACATCAATACGTCCACCTAGTTCACTAGCTACTACTCAAAAAACGAATAGCCAAATTTCATTGAGTGGGATCTCATCTAAAGAAAATAACACATTAACAACAAAAGGAAAATTGGTAGGAGCACAAACCGTACCAATTAAAACAGATGGCGAGTCTAAAACTAATTCAACGAACGCTGAAGAAAATTCATCTTTAGTTATTAGTGGAAAATTTTTTACAAAAAACAAAATTCCAGCGGAAGAAAAAAGTTTGATAAATAAAGATTCTGATACAAGAGGTTTTTCAGAAAAGGATTCGTCTTCAGTAGTTACTAGCAGTAGTTTAAGAAGTACAATTTCACCCCTACCAAGACAGAATAATTTTAATAAACCAAGTAGTAGAACAATGCTAATAGAAGGAATACCACAAACTTCCGTGTAAAATATCATTGATAGGTATAACTATCAAAATTTTACAAACAAAAAAATTATTTGAATTACTTTACTTTACTTTACTCATACATTTCATTCACAATTCAAAAGAAATCAAGTCATAAGTTAAAATTTTATTTTTGTCCATTCTTAAGTTTTTGTACCTAAGTATTTAAATTTTTTTACTAATAGTATATATATATATATATATATATATATATTTACTTTTTTTGAGCAATGTCCCTATATGGTGAAATAAAAAGTGAAAGTAAATTACTATATTATGTAAGTACATAATATCTTACTAAGGAGGTTTCGCAATCTTTATGAGGTTTTTTATTAGTTTAGTTTAGTAATTAATTTATTCTATACTAATCATCTTAAAATAAAACTGCCTTATTCAATAAAATTGTAACTGGATCATTCAATAAAGTTGTAATTATGTAATAAAAATTAAGCTAGTTAGAAATAAAATAATTTGACATGCAAATGTATGTATTTTGAAAAACTAACTTGTTATATTTTTTTATAAAAGAGAATTATAAGTTGTTTAAAAACTTGAATAATTCTTAAATATTAATAGGTACTTTATATATTAGGTTTTATATCTTTACATTTATATTAATGATGTATGTATTTTGAAAAACTTTAATATATTTTTTATAAAAGGGAATTCTAAGTTGTTTAAAAACTTCAATAATTCTTAAATATTAATAGGTACTTTATATATTAGGTTTTATATCTTTATATTTATATTAATTTTAGAAACTACATATTTACACTTTTCCTCCGTTGACTCTTTACAACTGGAGGATTTTGGTGATAATGTATGATGCTTTCTATTACATATACATACACATAATACATAAAACATACATAATAAAAATTTTGTTGTAACTGTATTTTCAAACATTAAAAAAGTAATTCTGGGACCATTAATTGATTAAAAATATATGTATTATAAATTAAGTCAGATTTAATTTAAAATAAATAGAACTATTTTCGAAATAAAAAATCTTTAAAAAAATTTAGTTCCTGAATATAAATTTATTTTAAAAAGAATAAAAAACATCAATATGTAAGTATCTAAGTGTTCCGTTATAATTTGTAATAAAAATATGTTACCTTTACTTTGCTTATATTTTTAATGTTTGTATTATATGTATTTATTATTTGATTTATTAGATGTTTAAGTTGTAAATATATGAAGAAATATTACCAATCAGAAGTCCGTCCAATGTTTAATTTTAGAGCATCTGCTATGCATGTGATTAAAATTCATTATTAATTAAAGATTTCCGTCCAGAATTTAAATATTTATATCCAATAAAAAAATTTAATACAAATAAAAAAAAGATGTTTGTTTTTGGTGTTTTAGTTATCTTTAACAATTAGCTTTTCTATATGTAAAAGTAAGACAAAAGTTTGATTGTGAAAATATATGCTCAAAATAAATGTATGTTGTTCTTTAGATGTTGTTTTGTCAATGTTAATTTATTTAGTATGCATTAAAATTATAATCCATAAAAATTTTATTTGTACAAAAATGCTAAAATATTAGTTATAAACAAAAACTTTTATATTTCTTAACACATATCTTATAAATACAATGAGGCTGCAAAAACAATATCTCTCTTAATAAGACGAATTCCTTCAGAAAATTTATTTTCTAGTTCAGTGTTTCCTATAGTTTTCGATGCTTGACACATTTGTCGTAGTAGTTCTTCTAATCTACGCATACAACGTATAATTGATCCTTCGAAAATATCCGTCATTTTACATAAACTTAAAAATGACGAACCTTTACACCAAGCTAAAACAACATCCATTAAAAAAGGTTTAAATTTTTCGACGTAAGTATCCGGATCGATTTCTAATTTGCATTCTTTGGAAACTTTTGCAATTCTCCTCGCTAAATCTTGCATTTCTCTTAAAGGACCTGACAACTCTTCGGCAGCTGCTGGAGTTTCTGAGCTCTTTTCATCACAAACAAATGTTGAAAGTAAAGCTACACATTGACCTGTTGTTAACTTATTGAAAGTTCCATTAAAAATCATTTCCGTAATTAAAAGTTCATCAGCAGTGCTTAATTCACAAGCAACACGTCCTTTAAATTCTATGACATCTGACGCTGTACAATAGCCTAAACGCCTTAAAACTCTTTTTCTATATTTTAATTCATCCATTTGTAACAAACTTCTAGCTTCTCGTAATTCGTCTTTAGCTACCTTCATTTTTTGTAATACAGATAATTTATCAACATATTTCGTATACAATTTGTCCAAGTCTTTACTATTATGTAGTGGGTGAGCATAAAGACGTTTTTCAAAACTTTCAATATTTTCTACAATTTGTTTAAACTCAGTTTCTTTTATTTTCATTTCAGTAATTGGATTCAACGCGGGCGGTCCTTTCGGAAATCGCTTTTTTATTTCTTCAATTACTTTTATTAAACTTTTCCTATTATCTGGAGGGCGCAAATCCTTTGGCAAATGAACTCTTAATGAAGAAATTTTTGCAACTAGTTTATGTAGAACTGGTATTACTTCCATTGTCCCTTTTTTGTCATTTGGAAGGCATGGTTTAGGTTCCTTTTCTTTATCAAATCCTTCACTCACATGTAATAATACATCTATAATTACATTAACTTCAGACTTTAAAGGATTTTTTGTTTCATCTGATTGCTTTTTAAAGTTAACTACAATTCCCCAATCAAATTCATCACAGTCTGTTTTAATTTTAATCAAACGACCTGGTTGTAAGAATGGAATCATATATTCAGGTTTTATGATATAACTTCTAAATTGTTTTCCCAGGGTATCTAATTGTTCTCGAATATGATGATATGATGCCACAACATGTTCATCTTGCATTTTTATTTTATTTAATTCCAGCTGTTTATCTAAAACCTTTTGATATAAATCTGGTATTTTACTTTGGTTTTGAAATTGGAAAAAAGAACGCTCCAGCATGTATTCAGGATTGATTTCTTCCACCCTCAGAAGATTTAAAACCATATTATATGTAAGGTGAAAAGCTGAGTTTATGGGATCAGCTTTTCCTTGAATTATACTTCTGCCAACAGCAGGTGAAACTTTTTCATCTACCATTAAAATTACTATTCCTTTATCATCAAGACCACGTCGACCCGCCCTTCCTGACATTTGAATATATTCTCCAGATGTTATCCAACTAAAAAAAATTGTTTTACAGACATAATCAAAAAATTATATGGGATAAATAATTTATATGGGATATATAAAATTTCAATGAATTTCAATACGCGAAGTCATCTAATAGTTTTACATCTTACCGAAAATCTTTCCCATCAAACTTTCTGGGTGCTGTAAATAACACTGTTCTGGCTGGCATATTTAAACCCATAGCAAATGTTTCAGTTGCAAATAAAGCCTTAAGTAAACCTTCCCCAAACAAAATTTCAATAGTTTCCTTTAAAATAGGAAGTAATCCCCCATGGTGAATACCTATTCCTCTCCTTAACAAAGGTAAAACATTTTCAACTTGAGGCAACTTTCTATCTTCTTCTGATAAAACATCCATTGCATTATTGAAAACTTCATCCACTAACTTTTTCTCTTCATTTGTGTTAAAATCTAACTTCGCCATCTGCATTGCATAAACTTCACAATCCTTTTTGCTAAATGAAAATATAATTACAGGTGCAAAGTTTCTTTCCATAATCATTTTAACAATTTTGAAAATATTTGTAGAGCCGGCATCTTTCCCTTTAATTCCACCTTTTCTACCTTTTTGATCCCCCTTAGAAGCTTCTCCAGATGAAGCTAAAACTGACATAGCTGTATTAAAATTATCTTCCTTAAATTGTCCTTTTTCGTCAACAATTAAGTGAATTCCATCTCCACCGGCAGGAAAAATATAATGCTAAAAAACAAAAAGATCATTTTTTTTTTCATTTTATAAATTATAAATTTATTACCTGTAAAGGAGTAGGTCGATAATCTGTGTACACAACATGACAAGGTTGTTTATGTAAATGACAAACCCACTCTGCAAATTGCCTAGCGTTCGGAATTGTAGCAGACAAAAAAACATAACGAACGTTATCTGGTAGTAAAATTAAAGTTTCTTCCCAAACCACACCACGTTCTTTATCACGCATATAATGAATTTCATCAAATACCACCCACCCAACTTCACGCATTATCTCCGAGCCACGGTAAAGCATATTTCTAAGAATTTCTGTTGTCATAATTAAACAGGAAGCCGAGGGATTTATTGTAACATCACCTGTTACTAAACCAACATCCACAAATTCTTCAGTAAACTCACGATATTTTTGATTGGACAAAGCTTTGATTGGTGTTGTATAAATTACTCTCTGTTTCGCTTTTAACGATTTTGCAATTGCATATTCTGCAACTACAGTTTTTCCAGCTGATGTATGTGCTGAAACTAATACACTTTGACCATTTTCAATACATATTATAGCTTCTTTTTGAAAAGGATCCAAAACAAACGTGTATTGTTTAGCCGGGATTCCTGATAAAGGATTTAATGGAATATACTCTTGCCCTGGGTAAACTGCAACTTCATGAGTACAAGATTCAGGAGATTCAATTACATGTACTATGATTCTAGACTTAAGATCATCAATACAAATATCATCTAAAATTGATTCTGTAATTTTCTGACGTTTATTAGCATCTATTTCACTTTCTGTACTGCATAATCCTTCTCCAACATTTATATTAGAATTAATGCTTTCGGTACGCGATCTTTTTTCTCCTAGTTGACTAAAAAAATGAATATGTCTTTAATTCAAAAATAATATTAAGTACTCACTTACTTTTTTATTGGGGAGGATGTCACGTTTAAGTATGCTTGATCTTCTACAATAGGAAGTATTTTACAACCTCCTTCGGTCTCATCATCGAAACAGTCAAATAAATCATCGAAATCCGCCATGACCAACTAAAACATGTAAGGAAATAACAAATAATATTTTTTTTTAATGTAACTTAATATAATATATTTCTATAACATAAAACAAAAATAACTAAAACTAACCTTAAAACATTAAAAATTATTAAAGCAAAACTTCAACTTTTGTGAAGTTATAATATAGTACCCATATACCAAATATCAAACCTACAAAATTCCATATATTTTTAATTCATAAAAAATACACACATATTCGGTCTTAAGTTGCATAGTGCGCGTTAAAACAGTAGTTCGAACATGAATTTTCATTTATCAATTAACTTTTTTTTCACATTTATTTATTTATTTATTAGTTAACTAAAGTTCAATATATTTTTATATTAACTGTAATATAAAAATTACTCTTTATAATACTCTCTTAAATAAAAAGTTTTCTTATTTCTAATAGTAAAGAACTATAGTTAGGTTTATGCTATGCAAAACAAAATAATAAAGGTTGGAGCAAAGAGTTACATTCACTACTACTACAAGAAATAATTTTGTTTTTTAAAAATGCTTTTAAAACATTTTAACCACCATTTTCATGTAGTTGATCGATTCATTAAAGTTTACTTATTTTTTTTTAAGTATTTTCTGTTGTAAAATTAATTCGGTAAAAACAGACGGCACATGTGTTAATCAATATTTGGAAAAAAATTGTGGTATGTATAATAATAAACCAAACGCACCCCTTATGTCTTATAAAATTCTAAAAACAAAACTGTCAAAACTCAAAATTTACGACAGTCAACAGTGTTAAGGGTTGACAGTTTGGATATCAATCAATCTCTTGATTAGCGAAATTGTAAGATCATACAAAAAAAATTAAAAATAAATGTTTATTTCTTTTACTAGATAAAAAAAATGGCATCTCCAACTGGTGGAACTGTTCCTATGGCTATTGCCGGCCGCACGGTCCGTGAAAGGGAGCGCTTAATTGGGATGTCCGATGAAGAAAGGTCATGGCGTGCGAAATGGCTTAAGGATCAAGATCTCCATAACGAGCCAAAGCGTGTACCACAACTAGAACTTGAACTTAAAAATCCTATCCGACGTTTTTATCGAGCTCCTCTGGATAAACTGTGCGAGATTTTAACTCCTACATTAGTAAGAAAAATGGATGCAAATTATGTAACTGACAATTAATTCTTTTTTCTTACATACTAGGGTTTTCAAAAGGCTTACGGGGTTCGGTTTTTCTTAGGAAAAGCTCTTCTTACTGCTACCGGAATATACTGCGGCGCATACTATTTTAAATATAATGCAAATGTATGGATATTTTATTGAATTAATACATTTTTAAAAAATTTTTAAAACTTATAGGACTGGACAAGAAAAGGAGGTTGGAGAGTCATTTCTTCACGGAAGGCATGCAATCCTGGAGATCCAGACTTTCCGAAAGTATCAGATAGAAATAAACCTTCAGAATATGCACTAAGAGGATTTGACAAATCTCCAATATAATTTTTTGTTTACTTAGCAAAACTAATATAAAAACTTAGAAATATGAAATTGATCATCAATTAAAATTTTACTGGTAAAAATAAAATCAAATATTAACAAAAATCAATCAATTCCAAATTTTAATTCAACAAAAATTTAAAATTATTTTGATGTGAAATTTTTGATTTATTAAAATAGTAAACATATTTTATAAAAAATTGAAATAGCGAAAAAAAATTTGGGCGGCTTAAATTAGTAATGAAAGAAATATAAAAATTAGATAATTGTACAAATGTGTAGTAGAGACAAATAAAAGAAAACCATTAAAAATTTTAGTTTTCCAAATGTTATGTTACGAAATTTTACAACTAAACTAAAAAATTTTTTTATTTACGTAAGGAATAAAAAACTAAGAATTTTGATATTTTTCAACAAATATACGTAATCACCGTAACGAAAACCAAAATTTATTAAAGATAAATAACCTAATCTAATCCAACTCTTAGTTCTATTCGAATAAATATTTTTCATAAGTAATAAAAAGTTTCGAAAAACACCTCGCTATATCTGTATTTTGTTTATGTAATAATGAATTAACTAAACGTCTAAACCATATGGCTTTCCACACATACAAAAGAAATATTTTATATAAGTTGGAAAATGGCGCTATTTTCTCATTAGAAAGAAAAAGCATGAAAATGTTGACTAAAAATTTCAACAATTTCAAATCTGTGCACTTATCAGTATCACAACACAATTCACAACACAACTGTGAATTATAAATTATTTTAGCAAGTCTTGCTAGACTCGTGGTGAGTTTGAAACATTGAGGTTGTATTATTTATCGCGAATTTTTTATATAAGTAATTAAACATGTTTTTTAATATGTATTTGTACATTTTTATTAAATATTTACTATTTAGTTCACTTAATTAGTATTATTAATATTAGGATTGAAAGGGAAAGAAGCCCCTGTATTATAAATTATTACATACATAAATAAAATAACTTTACTAGCTCAACTATATACTGATTTCTTATTTCATTTTGAAAGCTAAAAAATATAAGACAAATTTGTTCGATATTCATGAATATTAAATAGCATGTAGGTAGGTACATAATGTAATACGTACATTCGTAAATTTCTTAATTTATTCTTCCACATACATACATACATACATAATCGTATTTTCATAAACATATTTTTTTATCCATAATTATTCTAAAATATTTCTAGGTATATTATGTACCTAAGTGTTTTTTAATTCAACACATTTATTTGCATTCATTTTTAACTTTTATATTTAATGTGAATAGTTTAAAATAGATATCTACAACTCGCTTGAAACGAATGTATGTATTATGTTGCACAGTATGTTTTTGATATGTATTTATTCATATAATACAAAAAAAAAAACATTTTTTACATAAGTTTGTAAAAATACCGCAACTAAAATTTCTTTTGCACATACCTAGATCCTAGAATTATCACAAATTGCTCAAGGAATGTAACACAATCTAAAAAAATTACGAAATACTACGAACTGCGATCATTAAAATATCCTTTGCAGTTCAGGCACTCTGTTGTATAGGTAGGTATGCAATATGCATAAAAAAAAAGTCTACTATTTTGAACACATATGTAAATACATATAATGTAATGTGTAATAATGATGATCTGTTAACAAAATTCATATAAAAATATCCTTGCTCCTTTTTAGGTATATTATATATTAAGTACATGCACATACTATTAAATTCCATCATTTAAAAATATATATGTATGTTAAAAGGTTTATTAATTAAGAAAAACCGTTACATTTTCATTATTGTTTCTTTTAATTCTAATAAGAATTAATAAATTCTATTGAAGTAATTTTTAAAAATATTTATATTTTCTAGTTAAAAACTAGTGTTTTAACTTTTTAAATTATTATTTGTATACAAAATAAAAAAAGGCATTTTTTAAAGTGAAAGAAAAAGAATTTTCTTTTATTTCAAAGGTTTGGGCTGTCTGTTATATACATACATGATATTTAAAAAAAATAAAAATCTATGTTAAAACACATACATACATATAAGTGGTGAAAAATGTGTGATATCTGTTAGCAGTTGGTTGAAAGTATATAATTGCTAAAAAGAAACCTACCGTTCTATTCTGATGTAGGTAACCTAACCAACCTACATGCTTTGTTCGATCAACGAATAACGAAATTGAGAAGTAAAGAGAAATAAAATGTAACTAGATTTTATAAAAGGTTTTTGTTTGTGTATAAAAAGTACATATGTATAGATAGGTTATATTATTAATATAGTTTATAAATGTATTAGTATTTATACAAAATTTTTCTCCTAAAAATTAAATGTAAATGCAATAATAAAGGGAGGGAATACTGTTACCATTTACCATAGTGTGATTGCTGAATAATATGTTTATATTATTTTTGATTGTATATAATTCTCACTGTTATATTTTTAGTTTTGTTGAGAGGAACTTGGGGTGAAGATTGAAGAAGCGTATCATTTCATTGTAAAAAGAAACAAGAGTAACATTTCGATTTCATTTCGTTCGGATTTTGGAAGTTATTATAATATTAGAAAATATTAGATTAGAATAAAAAAGTTGTAGATTTAAATAAACACATTAAATTATAAAATAGTGTTTAAGAACATTTTTATTAACCTAGCTAATAATTAAATATTTTAATTTTGTTTTACTTCTGAAAATAAAAAAAAGTGTCACCAATTGATATTGTGTTTTTAGTATAGAAATAAACTTGTATATACATATGTACATATTTATTAAAAAGTAAAACAGATATTTTTTTTGTAAAATTATTACATATGTACTCACATATAAAATCATATAAAATATTCTTTTAGAAATTTAAAATAAAAAAACATAACTTTTTTGTATAATAAATATATATTAAGTTTAAAATATAATTTTGTGAGTGTAAAATAATATAAAAATAAAATAATGCACACCGGATACTGAAAATTTACCATGGATCCTGTACTATAATAAAAAATAGTTTTGATCAAAAAATATAATTTAATCAAGGTTGAATTAAAATGTTCTATATTTGTGTTTTAATTTGAATTTCAATATTAAATCGATCTTGTGGACTAATGTATAATGTTTAAATTGCTATATGTACGTACATACATAATATGATATTTGCATTCGTACACTTAAGGTATGTATAAAATTATATGTCCCGCTAGTCCTAAAAATATTCAGCATTCATTCACATTATTACGTTGAGTTATAGTAGTATGTATTATTTTTGAAAACAAAATATTAAAATTTACAAATTGTCAAAAAATTTTCTATAATTTTTTTTTTATTTTTCTTTTTTTAAAAATTATACTAAATATGTAATACAAAAAAATAATATTGGCGGCAGCGGGTAGAATCTTACGCTTGGCTTGGTTTGGTTACTCAAAATTAGATAAATTCTTTGGTGTCAATGGATAGACGAGACGATCATAGGTAGCCAAAGTTCAAATAGAATGTAGATTCTAAAACTATTAAATCCTACATATTAATTATGTAAAGAAATTTTAAAGATAAATGAAATGAAAACTAAAATATAGGTATTCGTAGATACTTTTTTATTAGAACAAAAACATTTTAACCTGACACCAAATGCATATTTATTTCATAATATATTGTTAAAGAAAATAATTATTTCCTGAAGAAATGAATATTTTATTTTAATTAGGAAGTTAATAAAATTACTATATACATTTTCTTAAGACTTAGTTTTTTAGAAAGTAATAATTTATTTTGAAGATTTAAAAAATATTTCGCAATCATATGTTATATTTCTTAAAATTTTTAATATTGAATGCCTATTTAAAACTTAAGTAACAAAAGAATTAAATATGCTTGTGTTATTGTTATATTAAATTTATGTACGGGTATTTTCTACACGTAATAATCAGCTGGTATATTATTCATTTAATCAATTTGCCAATTATACAGCTTTTCATATGATCATCTTGTAGACAAATTCTTGTGGTGAATTTAAATATAAACAATAAAATAAAATTCATTAAATAATATTAAAACTAAATATTCACATAATTCAACTACTTGCAAAGAATTCACCTGCCCTAACACATTTTTAAAAATTTTATTAAATAATTATTTTTTAACTCTTCAATAGAGATTAGTGAAATAAAACTGGAGAGAAAAGAAAAGTTGAGTAGGTATTCTGTTTCTATATGGATATAGACTTCAAAACATAAAAAAAAATTAAGAATTTCTATTTTCCATAAAGGAAAAAGTTGGCGCGCGCGGGAAACAATTTTTTCAATTAATAACAATTATCAAAATATTAAATGGATTTTTATTTAATTTTTAAAATTTGATTCTAAAGAATTCAAATTTTTTATATATTACTGAGATTTTATGTGTTTCATTCATAAATTTCAAAATATTTTACTTTAAAGTTTTGTTTACTTTTATAGATTTATTTTGACATTTGACGTGTACACCACGTTTTGAATAAATGCATTTTGGCGGGTAAGCCTAAATTTCAAATTAACTTTTATCTGTTTTAAAGTTGGAATATTTTCAAAATTTAAAATTTTTTATAAAGCTGAAACTTGAAATATTCTAATATCATAAAAATTATTAAAAATTTTTAATTTTTAAGGACAAAATTTTAAGCGCCAATTTTGATGTCAATTCTATTGAATTAACATTCGATGTGGCGCGCTAGAATTCTCTCCCAAAAAATATATGAAATTACAATGGTTAAATGTATGAAACGGCAATGAAACAAGTCGTTGATCGTACAAAAGTTATAATATAATTGTACCCATATTTATAAAAATTGGAGGTTCATTGCAATATATATGAAAGATTATTCGTAAAAACATATTTTAGTATTAGTTTTTTTTTGCTCTTTTTGAATTTATGAATATAAAATTCTAAAAGATATGTGAAAAAAAAAGTCGAGTGTGTAATTCGTAAAATGCCTTTGCCTTAATCAGCCGGCATAAAATAATATATTTTCAAAATAAATTAATTTTAATATTACATTTGTATAAATAAATATTTTATAATTTCATTGCAAGAATAAAAAAAGTTAAAATTTGTGATATTTATATAATTTATTATATTTAATATATTCTTAAAAATATTTGCCATATAAGAGTTTTTTTTACCAAAGTGATAATTTTGTATTTGTTCTTTCTGCCTAATTATAGTGTCAAAAATTTATTAATCGCTGTCTTAAATAAAAAGATAGTTTTTAAAATTATAAATTTTTCGGTTTTAATTTTTAATTGTACGTAAAACTTTATAAAGTAAATGTATTAAATAAAATAACTTAAAGTATTTAACTTTACTAATAGTTTAAAAAATTGAAAGTCTATAGGTATAATATATATTTATATTGGGTTTATAAAAAATTTATGAAAACGCAATTTTTGCGTACTTTTAAACATAATTTGAAATGAAAATAAAATGCACATACACACATTCTTACTTATTTTAATTGTTACATGCTTTTTATGTATTTTAATTTTATCCAGAAAATATGCTTTCCATTAAAATGAGTTGTTTTATAACTAATTATCGATTGAAAGTTTTTTTTGGAAAATTTCAAAACGAAAGAAAAACCATAAAACCATTAATTACTTAATTTATTTAATTGTACAATATTTTATAAAATTTGTAAATTTCACATTTAATTTCTAAAAATAATAATTTCATAATACATAATTCAAGAATTTTATAAATGTTTTTTATTTCCAGTTAATTTGGCTAAATATATTTAAAAAACTAGAAAAAAATAGCCGTGTCAATTTGTTCAATAAAAAATGGAATATAGAAAGTAAGTAATAAACTAATTTTAAAAACTAAAATGGCTATAAAATTCTGATTGGATTATATATACCATACCTATATATGTATATATGAACCTTTTTTAAGTAAATTATTTGATTATAATTTATCAAATTTTTATATGTAGATTGTACAATAAAAAATTTATACATATTTAAATTTGTATAACTATCTTATAATTTCAGCACAAATAAACGTCTAAATCGAGGAAAATCTGGGAATAATTATAAAAGTATAAATAGTAAAAATAATTGTAATAACACAAGGGCTAGTTCTAGTAAATGTACAAAGTATGGCTTTGTAAAATTTTTTAATCCAAAAGATGAAACAATTTCAACAACTTCACCAAAAACGAACTCAACAAAAAGATTATCTAGTTTACCAATTTCAGTTAGAGATAGTTTTGTTGACACAAAACATCCTTATAGAAAATTAAATGATAATGATAATGTTAAAAGTAACAGCAGTTCATTAAGTGATTTAGACTATAAAAAAAGAATTTCTTCAATGACAATAAAAAACTATATTACCAACAGTAATAATACTGAAATCTGTTTCAACAAAAATAATAATAGCAGTAATTCAAGTACATCAATTTCTAGTCAATGTCAATTATTTAATAGGAAAATTAATAGTGAAATTAATAGTGAAGGAAAACTTAGTAATTCCCACGAGATTAATTCAATATCCGGTTTATCACCTAGTAGTAAAAGTAAAAAAAGAAAAAGACGTTCTACTTTGAATGAAAAGGTAAGTGTTATTTTGTAAAAATAAAATGTTAATTTATATTTATAAATTGCTATAAACAAAATAAAAAATTTTTGAAAAATAGGTTTCATTTCTATTTTTTTGATACGAGTTTGATATTTATGTACATATTACAATAAAATGGAAATAGAATATTGCAATCAAACGTAATTATTACATTTGCAAAATTTATTGTCTACGTAGGACTGTTTATTAGATTAAGAGCAGGGCGGAACAATAATTTGCATTTGCGATTCTCGTAAACAATTATTTGATGAATTAGTATTGTACTTAAATATTTTCTAACTATACTAAATCTCAAACTATGACTAGGTATATTACTTATAGAAAAACTAATGTAAATTAATAAGGTATTCAATAATGTTAAGTACCAAAGATAAAAATATATTCCAAATAGCTTGATTGACTGACCTTATTAAAATTTCAAAATTTTTCTTTTATGTTTTTTTATAAAATATGTATAGTCTAATATTAAATGGAAAAGATTCCTTGTATTTCTTAATGTTAACCTTTTTTTAAAAAAACTTCTTTTAAAACGCAAAAATATATACCCTCACAAAAATGAGCAGATGATTCAAATTGAAAAAAATGTCGTTAAACAAAACAATTGCATTTGTACAATACATAGGTAGATCAAAAATCCAGGTGTTATTTTCTTTAAGACTAATGTATGTTTCTTTAGTTTTTTTTTATAATTTTTGAAGTAAATATATACACTACATGAAGGTAAAAGTTTGATTAATATGAAATAAATATAAAGGATATCATCGGAATTCAAATTTAAATGTGTTAATATTTGTATGATCCTCTGGTCTGGCTTTATTTGCTCGTATAATTTTGTGCTTTTTTAAGGGTAATATTTTTTTTATATTCATTTGTCAATTTAATTTTATATTTATAACTTTTTTCAAAAGGGTGTGCAAAATCAAACACATTTTAAGTTTAACTGAATATTAAACATAATGAGGCAAACTAATTATAACCGTTACAATATTTTTAATAAATTATGAACTTAAGAATGTTTTTAATATAAACAAAAACATAAAGTTAGATTTTAATATGTTTGAGACTATTACATTACATATTTTTATTAATTTGTTTAATAAATAGTGAAATAAAATATTTAAATTAAATGTTAATTATATTTTAAAAAATAAATACATATATGTATTTGAATTACTATTATTAACAAATTTTTATTTTGCAGGATATGTTAGATGAACCAGAATCAAAACGACCATCTGTAATGGATTCGTTGAATTCAATTAGAACATTTATTCCAATAGCATCAACGTCCACATCATTTTTAACTTCGGAAGGATCGCATTCCAAAACTCCTAATTTAAATAAAAGTAATGTTTCGTTACCTAGCTCAGTTGAATCATTCTCGTTAAATTCATCACTATCTCCATCTGTAGGAATTGAAATTGATGAATTTATTGAACATGAAATGGATGCTCGTAGTTCTTCATCATGTTTGTCCACTGGAGCTGAATTCGATTTTGTACCTAGTTCTGATGAATCAACATTAGTGCTAGAATCGTCAAGAAGTCACTCTGAAGATTCTCATCAAAATAATTCTCAGTTACAAGAAAACGTTCAATTAATTCATCAAAATTTCATTACTCCACACAAAACTCGTGCTCTTACTCCATCTTCTGATATCCGTCATTGTCCGTTACCTGCATTATCATGGGCCAATGCTTCTGACGTTTGGAATGTAATGTGCAAAAATGATGAAAGAGGTGCTTCTGATAGAACCTCTTCAATGTTAGATAATCATTGTGGGCTCCAATCACGAATGAGAGCAATATTATTGGATTGGTTAATTGAAGTTTGTGAAGTTTATAAGCTGCATAGAGAAACATATTATTTAGCTGTTGATTATTTAGATCGTTATTTATCAACTCAAAAAAATGTTCAAAAAACCCATCTTCAGTTAATTGGAATTACATGTTTATTCGTAGCAGCCAAAGTTGAAGAAATTTATCCTCCTAAAATTGGAGAGTTTGCTTACGTTACTGATGGTGCTTGTCAAGAAGAAGATATTTTACAGCATGAGCTACTTTTGTTATCAGGTTTAGATTGGAGTATTACTCCTGTTACTATTATGGGTTGGCTTGGCATTTATATGCAATTAAATGTGAATAATAGATCTGCAATGTCTTTTACCAAATTTAAATCAAATGAAACTAACAGAAATAGTTTGCCGGTTTCTACAAAAATTAAAAAGTGTAACAGTTTAAATTTTTGTAGAAAAACCCAAGAGAGAAATGCTTTATATTTAAAAGAAAATAATGTGGCGTATAATAATAATAATTATTTCGTCGACAAGAATTTTGTGTGTAACGAATTAAAAACACAATTTAATGATAATAATATTGATTGTTGTCCTAATTCAAGTAGTAATTTGTTTGAAAATGATAGTGGTATTTCAATTGGTTCAGGTGAAGTAGATGATACTTTTATTTATCCACAATTTTCCGGTTATGAGTTCTCACAAACAGCTCAATTAATTGATTTATGTACATTAGACTTAGGATTAGCTGACTTTTCTTACTCAGTTATAGCTGCTGCTGCGATGAGTTACACTTTTGGAAGGTATATAATTTGAAAAGGAAAAAATAAATAACGGCTTACATGTTACTTATTTCCTTTTAGAGAAACAGCTGTACGAGTATCCGGATATGAGTGGGAATCATTAGCATCGTGTGCTAATTGGATGGAACCTTTTTTTGATATTATTAAAGAAGAAGCAAAATATCTGTTCTTAAGCGAGCAAAATGAACAAGTGCAATCTAAACATGGCTTAGGCCACTTTTGCCCGAAAATCGTAACAGACGATTCCCACATGATTCAAACTCACACAACATCAATTACAATGTTGGTAAGTATATATTTAATTGTATTTAAGTGATTATACAATACAGAATTAAATATTTTTGAAGGAAAAAGTTCTATTACGTCGCGAACAACTGGCTAATCAATCTACATTCAGTCAACCAGAAGTGTCACCAGCAATCAAGACTTCCATGCATATATATCCGGAGGGATTATTAACACCGCCTGCATCTAGTCGCAAACCTATCAGTGATGAAGAAATGTTAGAAAATGAAGTAGATTTGCAAAGAACGTAAAATTTATAAAAAAAAAATATTAAAAAAATAATAAAAAAATACGCTTATCAAATACATAATTTAATAATAAAGGGTTAATGTAAATAAATATGTAGGTTAAAAATATGATGTAGAAATTAAAAATCTTAAAATAAAATTTATTAAAAATTTAAAACTATTTAAGTACTTTAAATAATTACATAAATCATATAATATGATTCTTGGTTATTATGAATATTATATATTTAAAATTATTTAAATATCGTTGTCATAATAAATATTTTGCAGCTTAAAAGCTATTGAATTAATTTTTGAAATAATAATTTGGTATTCGCAGTTTAAATTGTTTAATACATTTATATAAAAAAAAATAACAATTGTTAAATGTGATGAAAAATAATAAGTAATGTACATATTTCTTAATAAATTTCGTGAAAGATTACTCGAAGGAAAACTTATTTTTAATAATATTGTTTCCTTTTTGTAAAAGTTTATTTAAAACAACATAATATTTGAGTAAATATAGATTAGATTTTACTTTTATAACGTTTAACTTTTCCTTGAAAAAATTAATTTTCTTAAACAATATGCTCTTAATAAAGAACTAATAAAGTTCTAGGAAACTATTTAAAAAATAAATTTAACTTGAATATTTAATATTGAGCGTTTGAGTGAAATGTAAATTTAAGAAATAAAAAACGAGTAGTTTCCTTTTTCGAGTACTATAGCACTGAAGAAGTTTGCACGTCGTAGATGAAATACTGATATTTGTAAAAATAAATAATTTTAGTGAAATTAAAAGGAACTACTCGTTTTTTATTTCAATCGATCAATCATTGGACTCAATTTATTTGCATAAATTTTGACGAATTTAATTTTTCATATTTTATATTATTACAAATTATGACTTTGCCGTTTGCAAAAGGTTGCAATTGCCTAGCATCATTTGAAAGTTTTTTAAAATATTATGGTATTTCTAAATTTTTCTCAAAAATAAATAAAATAATTTTCAAACAGTTACATTCAAATTTCAAATCACGCATTTTAAAATAAATTAAATGAATTTTTATTTTCGTGTGCTATTGTAGAGAAAAAAGGAATTTACGATATGTTAATAGCGAAGTAAAAAATAAAAATTAACTATATTTTCAAAATGGTTGTTACATTTCAAAACTAATTTTAAATAGTTGAAAATTCTGAACGACTTAACTTCACAAAATTTTTATTAATTTTATTTGATTTCATTAGTTTTATTAGACTTATTAAAAAAATTCGCGCTATTTATTAAGGTTTAAAATAGTTTAAATTTTAAAAGGATATGCTAGTTATTTAATTTTAATAAATTTAAATAGAACTTTAAACTAAGAAAATTATGTATTAAATGTAATTTTTAAATTTTAGTATTTATTAATTATAAGTAACTCTCTTAAATGAAATTTTTAGTTTTATTTTTTTTTAGTTAAATAGAGCATGAATAAGTTTATAAATTCAAAAATCTATTATAGTAAATCTATATAAAATTATTATTTTATAGTGAAAAGCAATAATAAATTATAAATTATGACCAATAAATATTTCACCAAACAAATTTTTAAATTTTTAACTTTAGTTCAATTTATGGCAACAAGATTGATTTTTTTTTGACAGTGGATATTAATTTATAAAAATATCGTCTTGGAATTATGTATATTAAAAAAAAAATACATATTTTTTGTTAAAGATGTTCAAAATTTGGATACTTGTAACAATTTTGCAGTGATAAGTAAATTTGGAAGATTTAAATATTATCATATAATAGTTTATGCACGCTTGGATTTTATACTAATCGAAAAAGATAAGATGTAGTAACCTTAAGCCAAGTTCTTATATTTTGAATTTTTGTCTATTAGGGTCAATGTGTTGGTATATTGCAGTATTGATTTCAAGACTTGATTTCAATTTTTCAATTTCTACGTGTTCTACAAGCTTCTACCACCTGGTAAAACTTTTTTTCGTTGATAGGGAAGTAGGAATTGTAGAATGATAAATATGATTTAGAGCACAATGAACAGATTTTGATGATTCCATTAAAATATATATAAATATCATATACTTTTATTTCCTACTAACTAATAAAAATAAATAAAACATTTAAAGTTTATTTTTTGTAAGCATTTCAGTTGTATTTGAAGACCAAACACACATTTAATTTGTACCACACATATTATTTTGAAAAGGACATAACATTTAAATTTAAAATGTTACAGTGATCCAGCGTGTCTTAAATCCAAAATATTTCCTGTAAAAATGACATCAATAATTTTACAAAACAAAAGCCATTTAAAAATTTGACACTTTCTTACAAATTAACTGAAAAAGAAAAATAATTTTTTTAATATTGAGACTCGAAAGCTTTTTCTTGACTCTGTGTATACAGTATAAGCATAAGTATAAAATTTTCATCACTCAAAAAGGGATATTAAATATTAATCCATAATAGGAACGCTTTTCAGTATTGTGAAAAAGTCTCCCGTGAGCAGAAGTAAATTTAATTTAAATAATTCGTAATTTTTTTTAATTTATAATATTAAATTAAAAAAAAAACAATTTTATATGCTTAGTAATATTAATACTCTTAAAATGGCATTTTTGAAGTATAAAATCAAAAATAAATTTTCAATTATAAATTTATTTTTTGAAAAATAAATATTAGAAAAACATTGTTTAACGAAATATAATTAAATTCTTTCAAATTTAAGTAAAAGTTAAAAAAAAAAGCTAGTGAAAAAATTGAAAAAAAGTAGTAAAAAAGTCAAAAAAAATCTCTATAATATAATTTTAAGAATTGAAAAGCGCGCATTCAAATCCTCCCCATCAATTTGTCATACGTCCACCCTTAATACTTTATTTTCGTATATTGTATAATATTTTTTTTTCGGAAAACCCCTCCTATGTTTTTTTCTTTATTTTTGTTCTATATATTTTTTGTATACAATAAAATGTCACGCTATTTTAAATTTGTTTTATTCTAAGTAACATATTTTAAAATTGTTTATTAACTATCGAGTTTTTATTTTAATTTTATTACATATTTATGTATTTAATTATTGGCAACTCAATATAAAAATGATTTGTTATAGAAATATACCCATTACTTTTGATAAATATATAATAAAATGCATATATTAGTTTTTAATGGACATATACATAAAAAATATATGTTTAATAAAAATATAAATAATAATATATAATTTCAAATAACAGTCGTACTAAAGAAAAACCGTACATATTAACTTACCTATGTTTTAACACAAAATGAACCATAATTAATCACTTCACATACTAAATACATTTCACCATTTTTAATCATAAAAATTTTAATTTATTATAATAGGTGATTTAAATTTTAACATTTTTACAATTGAATAAAAAGGTAAATTCGATCAGGTTAAAGAATGATCTTGTTTAAATATATTTTATAAAGTATGTACATACATATTCATTTAAATTATTCGAACTATTGATTTCGTAGTTGAAATAATTTCAATTAACATTCTAAAATAAGTATTATTAGTTCTTTATAGTTTCAACTTAAAAAAAAAAAACATTAAGATTAAGAAAGAGGTTATTAAGCTTATCACCACAATTGACTAGATACTAAATATTTATTATGTATTCTAAATGATTGAACATTAAAGAAATTATAGTATTAATTGTAAGTTATGATGAAATTTTTAATTTTTAAAATTAAAAATTTAAATAATAAATAAATGCTTTTATTTACACTTGATACTATATATATGTGATTTTACATATGTATATATATGCATATGCTATGTGAATTATATAGACTTTATTAAAAGACTATATATATGTTAAGAGACTGCGCGTTATAAGATTCCACTTTGAGTTTTGAGAACTTTTGAAAATTTAAGTTTGGTTGTGTGTCTGTAGTAAATTCAAAAGGACATTAAATACCTGTTCATGAAAAAGAATTTAAAGTAAAAAAAAACGTTACACTTTTAAAATCAATGTTTTAGTATAGTAAACTAAAATTAGTATATGTATTATAACTAAGAATTTAGTATAGATATAACTTTGAGGTTTTTTTGTAACTATGATAATTAAGTTTATTTTTTGAAATATTTTCGAAATACAAAAAAAATCACTAGTGATTAATATTTTATATTTTTTTTTAACTATATACCATGTACATTGATTCCTTACTTAAATATGTTTGAATTTTTATTCATTTAAAATAAATATTAATTAGTGTTTACTGTAATTCCTCTTTGCAAGATAAATAATTAAATGGTTTTCTAATACATTCTTGCATATCAAAATTGACGAAATTATAAACGAAATGCTAATAACAATGGTTTTTAAAATAATTTTTCAACAGATTTTTATTGAAAATTTTTTCAACAAAATAAATTTAAAATAAGATATTATATATATTTTTCAACAGTGCATTTTGTTTTGTTTTGTGTAGTCTTGAGGTTTCAATTCCATTTGATTTGATAAGATAAAATTAAATGAAGATAAACGTAATTTTTTGTGCTTTATAATATATTAAATCAACCAAAGATTTATTTTTTTTTACTTTTTTATTATTAGGATAAAGTAAATTTTATTTTCATTTTGAATTTTGAAAATAATGCGCATGGCTATAAATGTAGTAGTTTTTTTTTTATTATTTATGAGGTGTAGTACATTTAGTGTAGTAAGGTTTTTTTAATTCAATGCTAAATATAAAAATATTTAAATAATCGTTGCCCTATAGTTTTTCTCTCAAATTTTGTAGTTAAAATTTAAAAAAATTGGTTTATTTAAAAATAAATAAATATATGTTTTGAAAAATAGGAACAATATTAAAAAATGTAATACTAATAAAAAGAAAAAAAAAAAATAAAAAGAATTAACTATATTTATTATCTGTTTATAATTTGCATAATATTTTTTTTTATATTGCAAACATTATTTGATCAATTAATTCGTAAATATATTTATTTGATTGGGAAAATATCTGTGACGTGCACTTCTAACTGCATTCGCAAAAATTAGATTAACTTGTTGAGAATGAAAATTATTAAATATAAACTACAATTTAATAAATAAAAAATTAAAATATATATATAAAAATATTTATATATTAAAATAAATATAAATTACAAATTAATAAATTTGTCAAAAAAAAATAAAAAAATTAGTATTATTTATTGTCAATAAAATGATTTAAATTTAACGTTAACGGAAAAAGTGGACATTTATTTTCATTTAATTTTTAATAGACAACATTTTATTAAAACTATTTAAATAATAAATTAAAAAAAAAAATATATATATAAATGTGTAATGAACAAATATTTTTTTTTGTTAATGTTTCACGTATTTATGATACTATCAGTGAATTAAGTTATACGATAATTTATCCACACTATATAATAACTGCACTTTCAAGGACGAAATTGCATCACTTGTAGTGTCTTAGTATAGGTTTTTTTTCTTTCTAATACTTTAAGAGACATTTCTATATACATATATGAATTGTATGTCATTTATAATATAATTTTCAGTTGAAAGTGGTACATATTTACATATATATGTATTTATATTATGAATTAATGTATATTTTATTTTTTTTTATAAATTTGGTTATATACATATTATATTAATTTTTTACAACCAATAGAACATTATGTTTTTACATAGATACACAGAGTAAAACGAAAGAGAGCTTAAACGAAGGAGCAAACCAATAAAGACCTTCATTTAAAACAAGTAGCAAGAACCCTTATAAATGTTTTACAAAAGCTTTTATTTTGTTAATTATATGAAAATGGAAAAAAAAATTTTTGAATTAGATAGACAGACAAAATATTCTTAATTTCCATGTTGAGAACCTTTATACGCAAAAATTTACTCATCGGGACTATATAATATTTGTAAAAAAAACATTATTCCATATCAAACCAACACTTTAAAATTAAATATTTGTAAATTTATTTTTATATGTTTGCACTTGCAAAAAACTAGATGCGCTGCGCATCCAGGAAATGTCAAAATGAAAAAAGTGAAATTTAAAATAATTATTATAAAGCGGTGTGTGAAATTAAGACTTATTGTATTGGGCAAATAAAACTGTGCGTTTAATTATTATATAGTTAATTTTTATATTATACATTTAATTTTAGTTTTCTTAAAACTGTCAAAAAAGAAGTAATTTATTTTATGTATATTTTTTTTTAATATTTGATAAATAAACCATCTATTAATTATTTTGAATATAAATTTTTTTTAATTTTTAAAGTGAATTTTTAGGTTTTTCTTTTAAATAAAGTTTAGTTTCATTCTGCATATATTTCCCATTGTTTAAACTAATTTTGTTCTACAAATTTCTTTTTGTTTACAACAAAATAATAGTAAGGGTCACATACATAGGTTTATTTAATACAAAGGGTAGAATTAGATAAGTTTTTTTTTATAATTTATACACATTTACATACAATTTATATACATTCCTTTTAAATTGAAAAAATATATATATTTTACTTCAAATTTTATAATAATTAATAGATAATAAATAGTTTTTGTTTAACCCAGCTCTATTTCAAATTGAATATTTGTATGTAAGTTGCGAAAATTTTAAAATCGAGCTTAAAATATAATATAATTTAAGGAAAATGTATAACACATATACCTAAAAAAAAATATTTATAAAAAGTTTTACAGTAGTATAATATATATATATAAAAAATATATATAAAAAAAATTAATAAAAAAGTGGTTTGAATTTATAATGATTGTGAAAATAATATGACATGATAATTAAGTTTAAAGAAGAATTATTAATTTCATAATAATTAAAGTGGTTTGAGAATTAATAAATTCATACTAAAAAAATTTGAAACATTTTATTTCAAAAACTAAAAAATTGAAAGAATAGTTTATTTATGTATAATGTTAATACTTAATAAAAAAGTTCAAGATAATATTCTCTAAAAGTCTGTGAAAATGATTTTATATAAAAGACGAATTCAAAGTAAGGTTCAATTTGTGTGAACACACAAATTTGTGAAAAAATCTTGGAATATACACTTTTAATAACATATAAAAATAATAAAAATTGTTATATAACCTAGCAATAAGTTTTAATTTTAATATTTACTATAATGATTTTCAAAGAAACAAAATTAACGAACTGCACACATTAAATTTAAACTTATTAGCAATAAAAGAAAAGTAAAATTTTATCAAACAATATATATATAATATAAAAAAAA
Source organism: Dolichopus griseipennis (assembly GCA_963082915.1). Taxonomy (NCBI): domain Eukaryota; kingdom Metazoa; phylum Arthropoda; class Insecta; order Diptera; family Dolichopodidae; genus Dolichopus; species Dolichopus griseipennis. Next base: position 379,482 of record OY720444.1, on the reverse strand, counting down.
AATATAAATAAAACTAAATAAAAAAAGAAAACTTAAATTAGATTATAATGGATACAAATTCATGGACATCCTTAACATTTTCAAAACTTTGTTTTTTAAGTATTTGTTTAATATTTGTAACATTTTTTGGAACTTTTGTTGCCGCAGATCAAGAAGAGGATATACCTCATAATGAGTAAGTTAACTAATTTATAATTACTGTTTCATATAATAACTATATAATGAAAAAAACAATTCTTATCTACTGGTACATTAATTTTGTACCTTAGTTGATCAGGTTATCAGATTATTTAATTTGAAATAAATTTTTATTAGCAAATAAATGTTCATTTACTTTTTTTGGCCTGTAATGTTAAACACGTAAGAGACTATATAAGCTGAAGTCACTGACACTAAACTCTTTAAAATATACATAACCTGCATGGCACGAGTAACTGTTTTTTTTTTTAATTACATTTGGATGTTAGCTAAGAATGTTAGCTAATATATGGAACGACATTGTTTAAAATTAAGATCGATTCAAACCACGCTATATACATATAATTAAAAAAATCTATATGTTCTATACCTAGTATTATTTATATATTCTGACCGTTAAATTTGATATTTTTCATGCATTTTCCAGTAACTTGGAAAATTTTGTTAAAGATTCTTTTTTTGTTAATTATTTCAAATTTTTATAACAAAATTGAAAATATTTGAAATACTCGTAATTATAATATATTTAAAAAATATTTAATAATTAAAAAATTTTAATATTTATAAAATATTTAAAAAGTTAATAATCTATTTCAGAAATACAAAGTTTAATATTAAAAATATCTTTAAGAATCAAGTGATTCGTACTATAATTTTCAAAAAAAAAATGCAAAGAGAAAATAGTCAAATATATTTTACATAATGTCATTAACTTTCCAATTTTTAAATGGTTTATAAATCAATTATCTTATATCCCTAAGCTTTATTATATGTCCCGAAAAAAAAAAATAAAGGTAAAAATAAATTGTGCTACTATTGTCAACCGACAAACTTTGAATACCACAGATAATTTTTTTTTGCCCATTTCAAAATCAGAAATTATAGAGTACAATAATTACTTTTGATATTGCATTATTTATTATAAATTGCACTTTATAAATTTATATTTGTATAATAGATACATATAGAATTATCTCTATATTTTTCAATCATATTTTCTATTAAATAATTTAAATATTAATAATAAACTATGCTTAATTAATAGACTTCAGAATTTTGGTGTTTGTAATCCACGCTTGTTTTTACTTACCGTTATACATATTCACGAAAGTTCAGTGGAGACACTTGTGTTTTTTAAGTTTATTAACCTGGGAAGGTTTAAGTATCGTTAAACTGTTTAACATAATGTTGGATTTGAAAAAATATTCGATATTTTTCTTATATAAAATATATGCAAATAAAGAGGAACGGCTTCTACATTTCCTAATTTTTTAATTAGTATCTCTTTTTTTATTTTTTTAAAGGTTTATTACTTTTGGCAAAATTTTAAAAACATAACTTATTATAATATAAAGTCTATAGACTTAAAGCTGTGTGTACAAAAGAAAATATAAGTTGAAAGGCAGCTCTTTAAAGCTCTGCCAGTACACCGACTATCTTTTATTCACACGTTGACCATTAAAGTTAATTATTATTAACTTTGGTCATAAAAGTAAACTCTTTTTGACACAATTTCAGACACCCAGCTTCATTAAATATAAAGTAATACTCATATAAAAGAGGAAGTTGTATAAAAGCTACTCAAACCCACTGTAGTAGACCAACCAAATTTTGCACAAACTTTGGCTATAAAACTAACTATTTTTGGTAAAATTTCAAATATACAGCTTCACCATGTATAGAGTTATTTTCATATTAATTTAAAGTTTAATGACAGCTACTAGAACCCGCTACAGTAAAATAACTAAATTACTTTTGAAACTTTTGCCATATAAACTTAACTACTTTTGGCCAAATTTCAGATACCCTATTTATTAAATGTAGAGCTATACTCATATAAAAAGAAGTTGCATGACAGCCGTTGAATTTCAATAATAAAAACGCCTCCTGCTTTATCTACATAGCTATATCAACTTATTTTTTGATTCTGACGCGTCCCATACACTTGACTCTTTACTTATCCCCCTTTACCATGTCACAAACGTAATGGTACATTTAGTAATGGAAAACGGGTAAAAAAACATACCAAAACTAGAACTAAAAACATGTTAATTTTAACAAAACATTAATGCAAACATCATAATAAATTATATTAGATAAATTTTCACCATATAATAGAACAATACAAATTGGTTTTTTAATTTTTTTTTTCAGAGTTCATAATTGGGCGCTTAAATTTGGAGTTGATCTTTGGGAGTTTGGTAGGCAATTCACAAAAATGAACGATATAAAAAATGTAAGTATGAATATTTACATTTATATTAAAATTTTTTAAATTATATACATGTAAAGGCTACCCGTCTATAACGGAGCAGGGTCAAATCTCTAAGGGAATTATGACCCACTTAAAATATTTGCGTTTTTTTTTTTTTTAACGCACACTGTTCAACTGTTACGCTAATAAGCCTGTCTATACCATAGGTACATGTTGGAACAGGGGTTCATATTATATTCGGGTTATTAGAATTGGTCTTATTGAATTCCACATACAATTTAAACATGAGATAGTACTAGGCCTTATAACATGTAGAAACGTCTTAGATTTTCAATATTTTCAATTCTATTTTTTGTTTATATTGTAATATTTTGTATTTGAGTATATTGTTATATTAATGTATTTTTTATTAAAGATATGTAATTATTAATTATTGAATAAGCCATTAATTTAAACCCAATGGCGAATGGTAGCTGAGTCGAGTCGAAAACCAGAAAAGTTTTTTCACTTTCACTAGAATTCGAATCCGGGCCTTTCTGCATGAAAGGTCGGCACTCAACCACTGTGCCACCCAGCCGTATTTTTTTTTATTCCTTTTCCACTCCATTAAGGAGTATAGGACATTCACCAAGTTAATTTTTTTATTTCAAACTAAGTTTCAGTTTCTTTAATCATAATATTCACTACGCCGTTGATTACTCGGCTGTAGCTATTGTATAAGGTTATGAAATATGAATGCACAAATGTTAACTTTATGCGCCATCTATAATCTTACACAAGAATTATTTATATATTTTTATTAATATCTTATTTTATATTACGATAAAATTATACAATTTTACGATATTTTTTTTTATTAGATATGATCTGACCGGGGTTTGAACCCGAGAGCTTCCACATGAAAGGGGGCGTCTTTACCACTACGCCATTGGTCAGATACCCAGCCGTATATGTAGTAACAAATATAAATATTTGTTTCATTGTCATTGCATCTTTGTGCATATGATAAATCCTATGTAGTTCCAATACTATATAACCCATGTTATATTTCTATATTGCTTATTATTGTTATACTAATATTATTTAATTTAAATTATATTTAAATTATTTTAAATTTTATGCGAGATACTATATTAGAAAGCATATTTGGTTAAAAAATCAAAGTTGACCCTTTTTCCAAAGTATTTATGAATTCATGTATGCAAAACTTTGGTTACAAAATCAGGGTTTCAGGCAACAAAATACAAAAATCAGCCTTTTTCCAAAATAGCCTTTCAAAATGTAGTTTAAATGAAAAATTATTGTTGTTTTCTTAATTTTGGAAAAAGTAAATACTCTGATTTCGAATGCAATCCCAAAATGTGTACCCATCACTGATATTATATGATTAAAATTAATATTTTTTTTAATATTACTAATAACCTCTCAGCTGAGAACGAAGCTGTATAAACGAGTTATGATCCACCACAATGAGTCAAAACTCCCAGGGTCTTACGTCCCTTAGGGAGTTATGGCTCACTGCTCATTGACCCTGCACCGTATTGAGTTAGTAGAGTATGGCAGATAATCGAACTCGTGGAGCAAACTGGTTGGATTTCAATAGTGATGACGGCTATTGCAAAAATCAAAATTTCAAAATTCTAGCTTCTTTATTTAATTTTTTGAATTATCATGCGGACGTACGAACATACATAGCTAGATCGATTTACTTTTCGGTTGTGATCCGATCCATACATTTGAGTCTATATCTTTGCATATATACTATTAAAATTTCAAAGAAAAATAAGTTGTAAAACTGCACAAATTTTATTATTTACAAATAGAAAGCTTATGCAATTTTTTTTTCTCTCCTAATATTTATTAATAATGCCTTTTTAAAATAATATATTATTTATTGAATCTAATGTACTCGTATAAAATTCAACAATAAAATTATTATATATATAGCATACATACAATTGCATTATTTCTCTGTTACAAAAATGTAGATGGCATCGAAAATCAAAAATTTGTATATAAGACATAAGTATATATAAGAAGCTTAAGAAATCCCTCTTGAACAAAAGTTACTATAAAAAAATGTTTAAGAAATCAATATTTATATACTACATCATAATTTTTTTTACATTTTTACATATATCGCTTTTATATATAAATGTATTAAAATAAAAGTTTTCATTTCTAGAATTGTTATTGTTTTAATATGTATAAAACTTGTAATAAAGCTTTGCAATATATGTATGTTTGTATGTATATTAAATAAAAATTAGAATTAACTGAAAAGGATTCAAAGTTATAGAAATATTTATTGTACATATTTGAAAATACGAGTTTTTGTTTATATATACATATATACATTATATATCTTTACAAGTTTACACGTATTTAAGAGAGGATTTTTTTCAAGATAATGTTGCTCTGTAATTTAATTTATTTGTTTTGTAAATAAATTTAGCTGTTAACAACAAAATTTTTTTTAGATTATATTAAATATTGCAATATTCTTATTTGTATAATTTTTGTGTCTATAATAATATTTTATAGATTTATATAATTATAATGGTTCATGACAACTGCAAGTATAATGAATATTAATTTATTTTGTTTTTTTAATACCAAACTGAAGAATAATGAAATTATTTTCATTGTTTATTGTAAAAAATCATTATCTTTTATTAATCTAATGTTATTTTTATTAATCAAATAATTGAATTTTATATCGAATTAATTTTTTCCTTTTGACTAAATTTTTAAAAATTTATTAACTCTACCTACATAACAATAAAATAAACTAAAAGTAAACACAAGACTATCTTTAAAATTTTTTATTAAGTATTTTATTAAATGTTTTATTTTTTTATAGTAACTGACTTGTACATAATAAAATATATACAAATTTATTGTTAATTTATGAATTCCATACAGATTTTTTTTAAATATAATTTCTTTTCAGATTTAAGTTACTAAAATAATATAAATTATTTTATTATTAATTTACAGAAATATAAAGAAAGTGATTTTGAAGTTAAACGTAAAGATGGTATTATTTTGCTACGAGAATTAGCAGCTGAAGTGAAAAATTTTATGGACTTTAAAAGAAATGCTGTTATGGTAATTTAAAATAATTTAGTTTGAATTAATTGTTTAATTATTTTTTAAATGCGTTTTTTAAAAATATTGATTAATTGTATATTCACACTTCACAGTATAATTAATTCATTACAACTATTTTTCATCAAATATATTATGTCATTAGTTTTTTCTATATTAAAAAAAAAAACTAATTTTTAAATTGATTCTAAATACTTGAAATTAAGATGCCTTAATCCCTTTTTATTTTATTTGTTAATATTATATATCTCAATTATAATGCAATATTTTAAAACCATCAGTTCTTAAAACCACATAAATATGTGTTATATTTATATGTAATTATTTGTTGCATATTTTTAGGGTAGTAGGTAATAGATCCGAAAATTTATGCGAATTAGCTGAAATAAGAAAAAAAAATTAATTGCTTAAATTACCTTACAATTAATTTACAAAATTAAACTTTTCAAACCTTTCAATAGTGATCAAATTGAACAAATAGTTAAATTAGATTATTTTTATCCAATATTTCCAACTTCTTATTTGATTTAATAAAATGAGTTTTTAATGAAATATTTTTGTTTTTGGAATTTTTCCCTTTTCTGTTGATTTTAAATAGTTTTGCTTCGTAAGTTTGGTTTTTAAAATTTTAAAATTTTGTTAGATAGATATATGCGTAAGAAAGTTACTTAACTGTTGAGTAAAATCTTGTATATCATTTAATATGTATATCAAAAATATTTTAAAACATATTGGTTTTATATTATAAAAATTGTGCTTCTACAAATAACTGTTTAAAAAAAATTAAAATCTACGTTCATTCTTCTTAAAATTGTAACTGTTTTGTTTTTTGAGCTAAATCATTAACTATTCCTCATAAAAGAAAACCTTTAAAGTGGCTTTACATTTTAGAATAAATTTTATAAAAATCTTAAATAAGTTTTGTTTACGAAGTACTTAGATTAATAAGTAAAGAAAGTAAAACTTAAAAAAACTGTTATTAATTATTACAAATTATATCTCAAAATTAAAAATTTTTTCAGGTAATCAGTTAATAAAATAAACTAAACTAACATTAAATTTATTTTTCAATTTGGGTTAAAAGTCGGTAATTATCCCATAGCACCCAAAGGCCATAGCCATCTGGAAGTAAATTTTTTGATTTGATTTTTATATAAGCATAACTTTTAACTTTAATTTATGATATATATTTAGCTTTTTACCGTTATAAATACATAGCGTCTTAATTACAGTCATTTGCATGTTTCAAAGGTTGGGAAATGCACTTTTGGAATATACCTATCTTTTAAAAAATTTAATTAACTATGGTATAATACCGTATCAAAATATTATAATCAATATTCTTTGAATTTCAATTTTTACATCTTTGTTTTGAAAAATGTTAAAAAGTTTAAATTCTTCAGATAATTTTTTAGGGGGACTTTTTTAGTTAGTATTAGAAATCGAAAAGTTTAATTATTTAATTTTTTTAGTTAATAATAGTTAATTTTTTTTGTATTATGTATTTTATAAATTTATTTAAATATACTATAAGTTTCAGTATATTCGTTAGCAGTAAAGATTTAAATAATGGTGAAAGGTTTAGTATTTTACAATTAAATTTAGTATAATAAAGTTTAATTGTTAAAAATAAAGACACAATTTTTACTCGAATAATAACAAGTTATTTGTTTTATTACAAATGTATACGGAGCATCGACCTTTTTAAATTTATATAAAATATAATGTGTACATTGTACTTACAGTACATTAAAAAAATAATTTTTAAACACGGTTTTCTTTTCTTGTCATTAGATTGTTCCATTTTTTTTCTTGTTATTTGTTTTTAATGCTCTTTATGTGCTAAACAACATTTGTAAATAGGAATAATATAGTACCTATATGTATAGTTTTTTCTGTTGTGGATAAGTAGATAATAAAATATTAGCTCTTGGTAAGGGTTAGAACTAAGATATTGAAAATGATAAGATATTTTAGTAACTATACATAATGCAATTGAAAACTGTTTCAAAAGAGCTTAGAACTTAATTTTTTCAAAATTAATATAACAGATAATATTTTCTTTATATTTTATATGGTTTATATTTTTAAATTAATTTTAAAAAATTTTATAAACCAACTCAAATTGAATTAAAAATTATATTTAAATGCAATATCAATTGATAAATTATGACAATTATGAATTCATAATTTAATTTTGATGGTTTTGTTTTCTTTTATTTTAATGGTTAAAGTATTTAAAACTAGATCTACAAAAGAATAAAAAGTGGTAAAAGTAGGTAAATTAAAAAAACGTTTCGTGTCATTATTTTTAAAATTATTTATTTAATATACAGTGAATTTATATTAAATATACAGATGAGTGTCCGGAACTTAGAGGTCACGAAAAGCAGAGTTGGTAAAAAAGTTCATAACGAACAAAAAATTGTTCTGTCTTTAATCTGAAAATATTAATATTGGTTTTTCGCTATTTTTTTTAATTAACTAAGGTAATCTTGTATCTTTTGCAAAAAAAAATGTCATTAAATAAATGAACTTAAATTTGCATATTAATGACAGTTTTTTTTTTGGAAAAGATACTTAATTACAAAATAGAGTGAAAAATATCAATATTTTCAGATTAAAGTCGTAGTTACTCTTCCACTGTGAGGGATAATATTAAGTTTAGGTATGATTATGAAAGCACGTAACCTCAGCTAGCCCCCGACATTTAAATGACGCTTATTAAATTAAATTAACGATTAATAAATTTTCTATACTGAATAGTAGAAGCGAAGTTATTATTATTTCTACGAGATTCTCTATCACCTCTGCTCTTCGTGACCTCTTCTGAGTTTCGGACACCCTGTACATCTATTATTATATTGTATAATTTTTTTTTTGTTTTTTATAGAAAAAACTTTTTGTAAATTTTTATTTGTAAAATATATTCTCTATTTGTATAATCATACTATTCTTTTACTTGATTCAATATAATATCTATGCCACGTTTAATTCCTCCATCCTTGACCTCATATATTTATATATATTTATCAATTAGGGGGACAATATATATAATTTCAATATTCCGATCATTTGTGACATCTTTTCGTTCCAATTTTCAAAAAAAAACTTTTGATGCTGTTATTATGCCGATATGCCTAAAAAATGGAAGTAGCTTCGTTATTATTTAATATTGCTTTTGAAACAAAACTTGCATAAAGAAAATAAATATAGAAAAAAACTAAAAGATAAAGTTAAATAAGAATTCAAAAAATGTTCAAAATTAATTTGTGCAAAAATAATATGATATAAATTCTCTATAATAATATTGTATAATTTTACAAGATGTCGCAATTCTGTCCTTTCCAAAACTTTTTATAAGAAAACTTTTTTGATTGACTTTTATAGTTTGGTTTCTTATACATATAATAACATATTATATATACCATTATGTAAAATATATTTGTGCATATATTATATTTATATGAAATTATTTAACTTTTTTAAAATACTTGATTTATATAATATAATTAGAAAGATTTTTTACTTGCTTTTGTAATTTCCTTTTTCATTTCAACAAAACTATTATAATTTTAAAAGATTTTTTATGTTACTTTGTATTTCAATTAAGAAGAATTTAATTAGTAAGCAAATTTTGGGGAAAAAAGGCTAAAACAATAAATTAAATTTTCTTTCTTAATTTTTTGTAAATGCAATTATTATAATTTTATGAAATTATTGTTCCGGGCCTTTACACCGTTTTTTGTAATATTTTCTCTTTTCTTTTTTAAAGAAATTATAAAGGAGGAAGCTACGCTGTGTGACTCACAGTTTAAAATTTTCCCTTTAAACATCCATTAAGTATAAAGGCGGGCGATGACTGTTTTTATAACAATTTTCTGGTTACTTTTTTATACATTAAAACTTTTTTTTACTTGTTTTTGTTATAAATTTATGTTTGATAAGTTTTATTTGTTTTTTATTTTTTTATAAGACATTTAACAATTTTTACATAGTCTGCGGAGTTACTTTAATAAAAAATGTAATTTTTAGTGAATGCTATTTCGTGTTGAAAATTGAAGGCGTTAAATGAATATTTGTCACCCGCTGCTGTATTAATATTTTTTTAAGTTCACTTAATCTAATTGAATTAAAGTGATATAATTTTTTACGTTGAATTAAAAATACATAGAAGAAATAAAAAAATTCATTTTTTATTAACTGAAATTTTGTATGAAGTTATATTTTGTTTTATGTAATTAATATTTAAAGTTTTCAAATTATTTATTTTTATTTTTATTTATTAAATATTTTTAAAATTATTTTAGCGCATAATGGATTCTGCTGAACAAGCTGCTTTATCAGAACTTGATTCTCAAACATCGTCATCGTCAACTCAAAAAGTAACACATTATGATGCCCGTCGCATTAACGAATATAATTCAGATGGAAAATTAGCTGATGGTGCGCGTCATTTGGATATTCGTTACATGAGACGGTTTGAACGTTTACCTGTTAACCTAAGTATCAGCTCAATTTTGGTACCCAATAATATAGACTTAGATGTTCCTGATGTTAAGGCAGCATTGCAATGGAGCTCTCATTTAGATCCCTTATTCCAAAATAATTTAGAGCGTGATCCGGCATTATCATGGCAATATTTTGGATCTAGCTTGGGGTTTCTTCGTAGATTTCCAGCTACAGCTTGGCCCCCTGAAGGTTCAAAAGGAAGTAAGCAAATACATGATTTTCGAACACATAATTGGTTTGTGCAATCTGCTTCATCACCCAAGGACGTGGTAATATATACTTTCTTCTACTATATATAGTTTTTGAAAATTTAAATAAATACTTGTATTTTATTTTAAGATAATTCTTTTGGACTCCTCTTCTTCAATGTCAGACAAATCTTTTGAACTAGGAATGATAACTGCATTTAACATTTTAGATACTTTGGGGGAAGACGATTTTGTGAATTTAATATCATTTTCTGATATAGTTCATACCCCTGTTCCTTGTTATCGCGACAAAATAGTACGCGCAACCCCAGAAAATACAAAAGAAATAAAATCGGCAATTAAAGCTGTAACTTTGGGAAACACAGCCAATTTCACAGCTGCTTTGGAATATGCCTTTCAATTATTGCATAAAGTAAGATTAATATTTTAATGTGTCTTTAAGTTAAATATTTTACTTTTATGTAGTATAATATAACAGGAGGAGGAAGTCAGTGTAACCAAGCGATAATGTTAATAACTGAAAGTATGTCTAACACAGAAACCGATATAATTAAACAATACAATTGGCCACATATGCCAGTTAGAATTTTTACCTATCTAATTAATGGGGATTCGGGATCAAAAAATACTTTACATGAGATAGCTTGTTCTAACAAAGGATTTTTTTCTCATATTACTAATGCGGATGAAGCTCGAGAACGTGTAATTGATTATGCACTCGTCATGGCTCGTCCAATGATAATGTATCTGAATGATCATCCAGTTCATTGGTCACCTGCTTTTGTTGCTGGTAAAACAGGAAGTTTGGCAAGAGATAGCGAAACAAAACGTCGTTTAGTAACGACAGTTTCAACTCCAATTTTCGATAGACGAAACCATTCGGTTCGTGTTGCCAATTTATTAGGAGTTGTTGGAACTGATGTTCCAATTGAAGAAATAATTAAAGTAATTCCACAACATAAATTGGGACCGAATGGTTATTCATTTATCGTTGATAATAATGGAAGAGTATTGTATCACCCTGATTTAAGACCGTTAAGTGATAATAATCAATATATAAAAGAATTAAAACCAAAATATTTATCAACTGATATAATGGAGTTGGAACTGCCCGAAACTGAATTTGGAAATGAACAGCATGAGCAATATGAAGAAAATAAGTCTCTTTTGACTGAAGTAAGTGCAAAATATTTTTGTAAAATGTAAAAACAGTATGTTTCAAAATAATCCAATTTAAGATGCGAAATGAAATGGTTTTTCCAAAAGAAGGTGAATCTGATATTACAGTTTTAACCCATTACGATAACATGAGAAGAGTAGCATCGAGAACGCAACGGTAAAAAAAAATTATGAAAAAAAAAGATTGTTGCATAATATTTTAAAATTTTATTTGTAGATATTTTTATGGTCCAATTGAAAACACGCCTTTTACGCTAGCTTTAGTATTACCAGAAAGATACGGTAATCATGAGATAGTAGCTCAGCAAGAAATAAGACATTCTAGAACAAATGGTTAGCATTAATTAAACGAAATCTTCTTTATATAATATTTAAACAGATATATTTATTTGATATTATAGTAACAGAATTTTTTACTGGCGATAAATGGCGTGTTAATCCAGATTGGGTTTATTGTGAATATAATTCAGTTGGAGATCTAGAAAAAGATCGTGAGAGTTCTAGTGAAATTTCACGTGAACAAGAACCCAATTTTGCCACTTCAGAAGAGCAAGTTTTACATTTTTTGGCCCGTGCTGGCAGGCCTGGTTGGAAATGGATGTCGGTAAGTCTTTTCGAAATTAAGTTTACCATTTTTTCTACAACTTTAAACCGAATTTTATAATATTTTGAAAGGTACGACCTAAACCTCCACAATCAAACGTACCTAGCCATTCCCAAAGCCATTACGGTGCTTTTTTAAATAATGGACAAAGTCCACGAAAAGCAGAACCATATTTTTGCGATAGACTTTTAGTTCAAAGTCTAGTTCGAGATGCAATTGTTACTTCAAATTTAGATCAACCATTAAACTCACCGCAAAAAGAAGATAAACAGTAAGTTATAGTTGCAAATATTTTGGTTATGTACATTTTCCCTGGAAGAGAATGAATTTTCATGTTGAATCCATATTTAAAAACGATCAATTTAATTCATTCTTACCGGGAAATTAATTTTTGTAATTAAATATTAAATATTTTCTAATAAATTAAAAAATACTTTTTAAAAGAAAATTGAAAAATATATTGTAACACAACAGCACTTTTCTTTTTTTCACCTTTTTGCCTGCTGCCACGAAAATCTTTTTTTACGTTGTTTTACTTTTTTATTGTGTGTTTTTCTTTAAAAATAAAATAAAATTCTTTTTGTTTTTAAATAAAAATAATAAATAGCCCAATTGCCACGTTGATGGCGTTATTGCACAGGTAAAATAATAATAAAAAATTACAAATAGAACTTTTATTTTCTACATGCAAGCTTAAACTATTGCTAGTGTGCATTGGATGGTTAAGTATAAAAGGACATTATGGTTAGATAAAAAATGTTTCGTTATTTTTATTTCTTTTTTTTAAGCTATGAAAGTCTGTTATTTAATAGATTAAAAACAAAGTCTTCACTAGATACTTAAATATATTATTAAATTTAAAAAAAAATCATGTTTTTTGTATTTATTTATTATACTTATTCAAATAAAAAGAAAATTTTTCATTAAAAACTTCTTCAAAATGAGTCTTTGGATTCAAATGAATTTCTACTTTATATATGTATATAATGCTTTTTGTTTAGAAAGGAATTTTAAGATGTTAAAAATTTAATTACTAAAAAAGCAAGAAAAAAAATGTTGTTTAAATAAATGACTTGAATATTTATTACCTATAAAAAAATAAATTAATTTAATATTTATATTACCATGGTTGGTAACATAAATTTAACAAATGGTACTGTCTATTTTTCGTATAGAATAAAAAATAATAATTTTTTTTAACAATATTTTGAAATTCATTATTCTAAGAAGCACAATCATTTTTTGCTAATTATAAAAAAACAAATAAATAAATATTTCAAAATTTGCTTTAATTTAATCAATTTTTTAACATTTTAATATTTGAAATAGTCAATATTTTTTGGACATTGCATTTTCAACTTGTACGCCAATCACTTTTTTTTCAATTTTATATTATATATATGGTTTTATTATACAAAGCTATGACCGGGTATCATATGGTTTTATGATACAAGCTATCTTTTTAAATTTCTATTTTTTAAATAGAAAATCGGATTGATAAAAATAGGTATTTCAACCAGTCATAAATTCAGTTTTAGAAATAATACTAAACTAATTGCACTTTTAATTAATATAAAAAAAAAGATTAAGCACATGGATTGATTATATTAATTAATAATAATGCACTTAAATTTAATTATAATTATATCTGTTATACAGAGCTTCGAAAAAGTATAATATTTTCTGCCAAAGAATAAATAATTGTTCATTAATAATAAAAAAAAAACTAATCCCATAAAATATTTGATTGCAGACAAGGCTATAAAATGTTTTCCGTTGTCACAACATTTGTTGCAACACGGTCAGGATTGCTTAGATGGACTGATCATTTTAATAGAACTGAAGATGCTCCTGAGATGTATGTTGTAAAATAATTTGCAGATTCAAAATTTTTAAAATTCAATTTTTATTGATTTTTTAATCAGTCATTTTAGTGAAAATAATGCTCGAGCAATAGATTCCAGTTGGTATCGAAGAGCAGTAGATCAACATGTTGTTGAACCTGACAGTTTTGTTTATAGTGTGCCTTTTGATTCTGGATATACGGACAAGTCAAACAGAACGTTGGTAACTGCATCGCATGCAATTTTTTTAGATCATCGAGGTCATAAAGCACCTGCTGGAGTTGTTGGTTTACAGTTTCATCACGATTCTTTAGCAAGACATTTTATTAATATTACTTCAAAGGTAATTTACTTTCAAAAAAATTTTTTAATTAATGTTAATTAAAAATTATATATTATATTCAATATCAGTGTACTGGAAATGGACAATCTTGTGGCAAGACATGTGCATCAGATGAATTAGACTGTTATGTTTTGGATAACAATGGATTTGTAATTTTATCAGAAAATAACGAACATACCGGAAAATTTTTTGGGCAAATTGATGGGACAATTATGGACTCTCTTGTTCAAGATCGTATTTATAAAAGAGTTACTATAATGGATTATCAAGGAGTATGTTCAGATGCAGATAATCCATATACTGCAGCCGGAGAAAATATGAACCCAATCAAACCCTTTTCATGGTTAATAAAATATATAATTTCCATTAGCTTAACTTGGTTATCTATACTACCAAAACCTCTGGGAGCATGGCAACAAGATGATTATACATATCATGAGATTGATGCAGATTTATTTGAAGAACCCTCATATACTGATGAATACGAAAACTTTGATGATGATTATAATCCTAATGAAGATGAGTTTGAATCATATACAACACCTGATTTTGTAAGTTTCAAAACAATAACTGTATAAAAAATATGCGTATTTAGGTATTGTGACATAATATGATATTCCTGTTTTAGGAAACAACCACAATCCCACCAAAAATACAAAAATCATCTAGTGGAGGAAGGTCACCTCCCGATCCAAAAAATGCCAGAAAATGTGATATGAAAACAGATTTATATGTATTACAACCAGATAGACTGAATCAAAGTGGACAAAATAATCCTCTTAAGGTAATGAATACATATAATTTAAAAATGAATGTAAGAATATATATTTATTAATGTACGAGGATCTTTCTTTTAGGGTAAGTTAACAAACTGTCATTCATCAGGATGTGAACGTCCGTTTAGTGTACAGAAAATTCCACATAGCAATCTAATATTATTAGTGGTAGACACATTATGTCCTTGTGGATCAAAACAGTTAGATATTGAACCTATTGAAGCACCTGGAGGAATTGGTATTACAAACTTTTATTTACGTTTATAATTTTTTTAATTATAAAAATTAATATTAATTTTTTATGTTGAAAAATATTTTTTAATTTAATTATTTATATATTTAAAAAATTTTATAGAATTGTATGAGTACTAATTGCAATTAGAAATATAACCTTATATATAAAACAAAAGTTTTCGCCAAAAATTTTATACATAAATGTATTAAAATTAAAAAGTTTCAGTTGTATACAATTTCAATTTCATAATACAAAACTTATTTGGTTACAAACCGAAAAACCAAAAGTATAAATAATTTTTTTTATATTTGTTTTATAGTGAAGTTTATAATCTTAATCGCCAATTTCATGACTATGCCAATTTCTTCAATATATTTTGTAAGCTTTACTGCAATTTAAAATCTAGCTATATATAAGAAATCAGCGATTTTTATATGCATAATTGTATATGTATGATTTATTAAAATTACAAAATTTTTGAAGTGTTCTATTCGGGAAATCATTTTCGAGTCTAAAATTTGATTGTTGTGCACCTTCAGTTTTTCATTATTAGATATAATTATTATAAATATTTTTGCTCCCAAATTTTTTACATTTGGTTTAAATTTTCTTTAGTTTTATACCACTTATTTTTTATAAGAGCTTTTATCAATATAATTAATTTTACACAGGATAACATTTACACTTATTGGCTTGATTTTAGTAATTTAATACATTTTATTTTATAGGGGCATGCAGTTCCCGAAGACAAGCATTGGAAAAAGAAAAACGAACGCGACCTAAAACTTGTATTAACTATCATCCTGAAGAAATTGAAATTCAGCAATGTGGTCGTGGTTCGTCCACATTTAATACACAATCAATAATTATATCTCATTTGTTGATGTTTGCTGTTACAAATGCGCTAACAAACGCGTGATATTAAAATTTTTATTTTAAGTAAAAAATAAAAAATTTTTGTTATTGATTATTGTTTATTCAATGCAATTATTTCCTTTTAAGAAATTTAGTTAATGAATTTAATTTTAAAAATAATCGTCGTAAAATAAAAATAAAATGGATGTTGTTTTATTGATGAACAAAATTAATGGTGAAATAAAAAAAAATAATAATTTTTAATGAAAAAAGTGTATAAAAATTACTTTGAAAAGAAAAAGTGAAAATACATATTATTAGCTAACAACATATTATACAAAAGAGCGTTTTACAGGTCAAAAAATTACAATGTTGTAGATATTAAATAATAATTATCAATAACAAACAAAGGAATAAACTAAAAATTTATATACTTCTAAATTAAAGATGTAGTTATTGTAAACTAATAAATACAATTAACAAATAAGTAAGGAAACACTATAAAAATTTATTAAATAATATAATTTTGTTTTGTTTTTATATCAAACTTATTTTTGAAATAGTAAACATTCTGATAATAATAAGAGGAACACCATCAATTATTTCAAAACTATATTAAAAATACAAGAAAAAAAAAACAAAATTAATTCAGATGGAACCAAAGTAATGTTTAAAAACAACACAAACATATAAAATGTAAAAAGAAAAAACAACACACCAATTACTTCGATAATTAAAATTAAAACAAAATTAAGTTAAAACGGAGATTTTTCCGTTTTATATACAACATAATATACAAGAATACAAAAAAAAAATTTATAGACTTTAAGTAAAATTTGACTATACAGAAAATATTAGTACTTTTTTATATAAAAATTAAACTAATTTAAATAATGAAGAGATTCTTAAAGTATTTTAGTAAAAATTAAATTAAAAATTAAATTTAATTATTAATTATAATTTATAATATGTAAGTGTAAATTATGTAACAAAATAATGATTAAAACATTTAAATAAAAATAATTTCATTAGATACTATATATTAAATTTTATAATTAAGACTTTTTTAGTAAAATATTTATTGAAATATTAATTACTTTCATTGGTAAAAAAAAGATTTTTTTTTAATTATATGTTTATATTAAAAAATAATATTTTTTAAAAAAGTTTTAACCATGGCCTTATTTTAAACAAATTTGTTGTTTTGGTTATATACTTACGGAACTTAAATTTTTCTGACATTCTTTTCTAATTCATTTATAAACATTCAAAATTTATTTTTGCTTAAATACCATATATGTAATGGTATTTTTATTTTAAAATCTTATTTAAAATTGAATTTTACGACAGCCGTCTAGCATTAATTAGAAAATTCAATTGAGTTTATATTAAGATAATTTTTTTATAACTTATTTTTTTAGAAAGTAGTTAATAATTTAACAAATGTGTTAAAAAATTATATAAATATATATTCTTCGATTTATTTATTTGTTAAAGTTTGTTCAGTATAAAAAGAGACTTTTTTTTGTTTGTTTCTTTACGTAAAAATTTTAAATTTCAATATAAAGAAAAAAACAAAAAGTCCTTTCATATACTGAACGAACTATAGTTATAATTTATTTCTTTGAAACGTTAGATAATAACATTATTAAGTTGAATAATTTGATTGAGTTCTTTTGTGTTAAAAAATTATATATATGATAAAAAAAATTTAAACGTCGTAATTGGATAATAACGTTAAGTTGAATAATTTGATTAATTGAGTTCTTTTTTGTTAAAAAAATAATATATATAAAAAAAAAATTAATTAAAATGGCTAAATTAGTTACTAGACAATAAATAAAAATTACAAAATTAAATTTTAGATTAAAATTTTAGAAAATATCGTAAGGAAGAATTAAAAAGATTTCAAAACATTACTTTGTTTTATGTTTATTATTAAAAACAGAAATTTAAGTCAAATTTTTTTATTTTAATTTTAAAAATTTCAAACGATTAATGTTGCAACTTTTAATTTTTTTTATTTTATTTTAAAATTAAAACAGAGAAATCTTAAATAAATATATTAAATTTTGCCAAAATAAATAGCACATATTCTTCTTATTGAAATGTGAAATATAGTTGTATTATTCGTAAAAAGGAGTAAAAAAAAAATTTTTTATTTTTGAAAAGAAATTAATTTGTAAAATTTTATATTATGGTAAGAACAATTACGAGTTTGTTTTATTGAAATATATTTCGAAAACAAAAATGACTTAAATCAAAATAAAATAAGAATTTACACACATATATTTTTAAATATTTCTATATTGATTTTAAATAACGCACAAATTTTCTTGGATTATTATCAATACTTTTGGTTAATAGCTATATAAATTCAGAAAGAAAAGAAAGTATTAAATTAATTGAAATAAATATGAATTAACACATAAGATTGTACAGAAAGAGTAAATATATCAACAAAATTAAAAAAAAAATCATAACCATACTACAACATATCAGTTTTTACATTATTAATAATTACGTATTATTATGTACATGAACTTCCAGTAATTTAATAAAAAATCTTAAAGAAATGTACCAACATATATGTACATATTTTTATTTTATATATCTTTATGTTTTAGTTAAGGAATTAATGAAATAAATATAAATGTACATTATATACCATATTGTAATGCAAGAAATATCATCCTTCTACATTTCAATTTTTCAACTTTTTATAAAAATAGAAAATTTTAAAGTTTCATATCGTATGTTAATTATCATATCACTTAATCATATCGTTTGCATTAAGCAAAACACAGCAAAGAAAAAAAAATTAAAGTATAATTTTCTAAAATATTATTTCATAATTTAATAAACAGTAGTTTTGTTAAAAACATCCTTAACTGCTACATCAATGTAAAAGCGTACGAGAATTTGCTCATATTAAAAAGTAAAGATTTTCATTTTGAATTTTTAATATAAATGTACCGAAAATTAAAAATTTTATTAATTATAAGTAAAAGGCAAATATCAATTGCTAGTAATTTATTTTTTTATTGTACAAAAATTCATTCTTAGACGATAAAAATTTTATCAGTAGTAATAACAATCAGTATTAGGCGATTAATACTAAATGTTACTATTTGTAGCAACATAAAATATATTTACATCCTTGTGCTATTAATTACATGGGGCTTATAAGATATTATATTGTACGCTTTTCGTATGGTGGGTGGTGTAAAGAGCAACGAAAAAATTAGTGAAAAATAAAAAAGTAGAAGTGAAAAATAAAAAATTAAATTTAAAAATTTAGCTTCGGTTATAAAATAAGTTAAAATGCTTAGGTTATTTTTCTTTATTTAATTTTTATTCTATAGTTATTTAATTAAAGCTCTAAAATTTCTGTGTCTTATAAAATAATTGTAAAGTCTTCCATTATTCATTAATACACTAATAAGAAGTTATGAAGTATTTGAAAAGATTGATAACTATTATCAAAAAAAAAAAAACATAAATAAAAATTTTTAAATTAATTGAAGCGTATTTGAACTACAGTTTGTTTAAAATTGAGCGTGTTTTGTTATATCTTAAATAATTTATCAAACTAAATTGAAGAAACCATTTGAAGAATTTAATAAAAAAAAAAAATATAAAACATGGAAGTTGTTTAACTATTTATTAAAAAAATTGAAAATTAATAAATTTAAACAAGTTAATAATTTTATAAGGTGTGAATTGTATAGTTTAAATAAAAAAATATAAACATTTTTAGCAAAACCAAGGTTTGGATGAGCATTGAATTGTGTATGAATGAACTACAGCAAAAACTAAGTAATTAAATTAATCATAATAAAAATAAGTAAATATATTAAAGCGCTGTTTCCAACCTGTTGGGAAGGATTCTACGATAATATACATATACTTACATTATTACACATATATACATACATATAAATTTATATAAATATAAAAATCTTATAAAAAAATAATAAAAACAAAAGTAAAAAGAGTTATTATTTTTATTTGTTTAATAATAAAATATATTAATATAAATATTTATGTTGCTTATCATATAAAATTAAAAATAATTTTTCAAAAACATCTTTCGAAATTATTTAAGTTAAAAAAAATGTTGGTTATTCCTCAATATATTATACATCTAAATATAACTTAACCAATGGTATAACAGATGCTTAATCAATCACAGTATATATGCTAAATCGATCTATTACAAACTAGATAAGTTTCTAAAAGTTAACTCTACTTAACCTTTCGATTGTTCTGTGGGTTGCATTAACATATAATATTATGCAAAGTGTTTAATTGAGACATTTTTAAATCGTAACATTTAAATCATATATTCTAAAAAACTAACATAAGTTGCGATATGGTGTGTGAAAAACGTTAGAATTTCTGAAAAGTGTTGCGTATCTTTCCTCAAGTAAAAACTTCCAAATAGTTTGAAATATACACACAGTCCTTAGTTGTAATAAAATATGAATCTTATAGTTTGAGTACTTGTTTTTATAATGAGAAGTTTTCTTATATAAAACATAATCAGATACAGAATTTTTCTATTTATTTTTTATGTAATTAAATTTAATTATAATTTATAAATTGCTCAAATATAAATTAAACTAAACAGTAGATAAAATAAAAGTAGATAGTAGAACTTTTAAAACATTGATTGAATGAATGCTATGCACATTTTTTGAAACCCCTTTCCCAAATGTATAGTAATGTAATGAGCCTTCTAATAGTGAAGATGTAAAAGTGATTTGAATATATTTTTATTTTGGGTTTTTTTCAGTTATTGAAATCATAAAGATTTTTTTTCTCTAAATTTGTTGATAAAATTATCAAACAACTAAATAAAATACTAACTCGATATGGATTTTATCTATTGTTATTATATTAGTTTCCTAGTTTTTATTAATTGATTAAACCATAGAGCAATTTATAATATATGTATTACAGATTGCTTTTATTTTTACTCAAGTTTTAAAACTTTCTTAAATCTTTGATTAAAGTTTTTTTACGAAATATTTAAACTGACCCAAAATAATGATGGAGTTAAAAAATATTAAATTTCTTTGAAGTTAAAATTTTATATTCTTTGTATATTTTTAGTATATGGTTCACTAAATATAAAATTTAATCACACATCATTTAACTAAGCGTGTATTATAAGAAAGAATAAATTCCTAAATGTTCGCAATATTTTATTTTTGTTTTGTTTGTTATAAATGCAACAAATATATTAAAAAAAATAAAAATTAAAAGTAAACTATTCAATAATTGAAAACATTAGCTTATAAAAAAATATTTCAGACCTGTAAATATTTCAGATATTCCTCAAATTACATTTATTAAAATTTAAAGAAAAACCGTAATTATGATGCAGTTTACTTAAATTTAGATAGCTCATGTTAATTAAATTAAAAAAAAAACTTTGAAATTAAAAAAAAATTATAAGTAATAGAACCATGTTGATTTAGATCTTTAATTATCAATGGAAGTTTAAATAATATAGTAAAATAAACATTAAAATTAAAAAAAAAACATTCACGTAAACAAAAAAAAAAAACAAATTACTAAATTCGCAATGTTTTATTTATTTATTTTCGAAAGTATTTATGTTTAGTGTTCTGTTACGTAAAATTTACATAAAAATATATAAGGGAAGATTTAGTTCATAATTTAAAATTAAAAAAAATTAACAAATGCATTTTTCATATTTCATAATTATTAATGTATTTAAAACTATAGAAATGAAAAAAATTATTTCAATCAACATTTGTCGAATCAAATTAATTTATTGAAAATAATAATATAAATAAATTAGAAGTAACTTTTTCCATATCATAAAATCTCTACAAAAATTTCGGTCAGCCATACTTAATATAAAAACTATTGTAAAAACAAACACATAAATAAACTTCTAAACTCTTTATTTAAAACGAAATGTAAATGTATAAAAAATAAATAGTTAAAAATAAAATATAGATATGTTAAGTTATAAAAATTGTAATTGAACATAATTAAAAATATATATTCCATAAGAGTAAATATGTATATATACATTGATTAATGTACATATGGTTCACTTTGTTTAGACTTAAAACTTCAGATATATTCTATCAACTTTTGTTTAAATTATACATATTATATACATTATATTCCTCGTAAAATTTTTTATAATTGTGAAAAAATACTAAGAAGTATTAATTTACTTAACTATTAAAACTTCAAATAAAAAATCTAAATGAATTTAAATTGTTTTAATGGAATTTTTATTTATTTTATGTTTCTTAATATTTCAGTTTAATTAATTGTAATACATAGTTAATAAATTAAAATGAAATAATTCTTTCTTATGAAGTCTTTTTTTTTATTTCAGGAGTTTTTTTGTTACAGTTAAAATTAAATATACAGGCGTTCAGGTATTGTACCTGTACGAGTATATTACTTTTTTCTTCAACAAAATAATTTGTTTCTGTTAAAATCTAATCTTCGATTTTAATAGATGAAAACCCAAAAGTTATTCGGGAGTGTAAAGTAACATTTAAAAAATTAATATTTATAGGTACCTATATTATTAAAAGGTTATGATGGGTATTATAGTAAAAATAGGAAAATAATATCTTTAGTTCCTGTTTTTTTTTTTAATCGGCAATAAATCACCCGAGTTTGTACTATATCTTTAAACCAAAAAAAAAAAAAAAAACCACCCACTAGTTTTTCAGTCATTCATTTGCTTAGCCAGTTATTGTAACCACACAGTTTCATTTATTTACTTAGCCATTAATGAGTCTTATGTTACATTAATAAATTGATTTTGTCCAATTTTCTGTTTTGTATTGTAATACTTTAAAATTTTGTTTTTAAACGCTGGTGTAACAATTTTACCTTTCTTTAATACCTAATTAATTTTTT
Source organism: Dolichopus griseipennis (assembly GCA_963082915.1). NCBI lineage: Eukaryota > Metazoa > Arthropoda > Insecta > Diptera > Dolichopodidae > Dolichopus > Dolichopus griseipennis. The sequence continues at coordinate 356,477 of OY720444.1, read as the reverse complement.
TAACGTTACCAATTAATCAAATCTTACAAACGAAATAAATTAAATTTATATTATATTTATTTAAAAAGATTTGTACAAAATGTAACAGAAGTAAAGAAGAATTTAAAAGTAAAAATTTTAGGGCCCAGTAGTCGTTCTTTGCAACGCTTTTCGAATCGTTGTCCAATCTTCTAAAATATCTTCCTCGTGAAGCATATACACTATATAAGGTCCAGATACGGTAACTGCTTTTTTACGCCCAGGACCTCTTACTTTGTTAGCTCTTTTATCGATTCCCCAATCTGCCCAAGAAATATCTACATTATGACGATCCTCTTCTAGCCGACGAATTTTCTCCATTAATTCTTCATGAATTTGATCTATAGCTAATTGTTTTTCACTTTCAAAATGTTGTCTTGCTGCCTGTTCTTCTGATAAATACTTATGATTAATATTCTCTAGACGATATTGTTTTAATATTTCAGCTACTTCAATTCGATTTTTCAAATTTTCATCTAACTGTTGTAATGGAAGTAAATATTCTTGAGAGCGTCCTCCTCTTACTTCCGATAATTGCCATTCAATTTGGTTAATTCTTTCTTTATATAATTGTTCTCGAAGGACGGAAAATTGTCTTTCTAAATTAGTTAAATTGTCTAAACAATCTATTCTTCTTCTTTCACATTCAATTTCGTCCATTTCAGATGAATCATCTGATTCTGGAACATCTCCCTCATCCTCACTAGAATCATGAGTTGAATCTTCTGAATGTGAAACATCGCCATCACTTTCTCCATCATTTTTAACTGGCATGGTTACAGTCATCTTAAGTTATTTTCTTCCTAAAAGAGTTTTATTATAATTTTTTATTAGAATAAAGTTTTTAATAATATTGATTTGATATAAATGCTTGGCATTTATTTTTTAAACTTAATTTATATTTATTAATTGATTGGGTTGAAAATTGAAATTTATTAATTAAAAGGAACCACCTTTACAAAATTTTGGCAAAAACAAACAATATATATTCTTTTTAAATCAAAACAAAAATTAGCTCATAATAATTAATTAAACTTCAACTTTTTATTTCGATTCGATCTGTCAATTGGTTGTCATTTTTCAATTGTCAATTAAATAGCATCCTCAGTTTTGAAAACTTTACAACATTTTAAGGTAGTACTACACAATTCAATCACAAAAAAATATAGAAAATAATGTAATGGATAGTTCGTAGTTCTTACCTATCCAATATCCATAGCTAAAATCAAAAATAATTTCACTTCACATGCTGCTTTTTATACTGATTTAAAGAATAAACTCTTATAAGTAAAATTATACCTTATTATAATTTAGCAATTATAAGTTACTTGTGAGTCCATTAGAATTTGTTTGTTGTAATTATGCTTAAGTGGATACATTTTATAACGTATCATACTAACGTTTGCCTTCTGAATTGGAATTTCTGGAATAATGTTAAAATTTTCACAAAGTCTAAATTTTATGTAAAGTGATAAACTAATAGTTAACAATAATTAAATGTTAATTAGATAATTTTTGGTTATTAATTTAACTTTGGTGTATGTTTTGGGAATCGAATTGTAAAATTTAATCACTCCGATTCTTGAAGTCTTCACTTCATATAAATTTTTTATTTTTTTAACATATGAAAGTTTTTAGGTTCCTAAACTTAAATGTTTGTATGTACTACTATGTTTTTAAAACATGGAAATTTAAAGGTAACTATACTAAAATGTTTTTATGTATATAAAAACATGCACGTTTATTAAATTTATTAAATAAAAAATTAAACGTGATATCTCCTAGTATGCAAATTTAGAAGTGATACCAAATTGCTATTCCTTCGTATACTACGCATTCAGGAATAGCCAAAGGTGATGATTTTTCCAGCTGACATCATGTCAAATTGACAACATGACGTCAATGGTTAATATCACAGTTGTTGGTTGAGACTTCAACAATAGTCAATCATCACTTTTATGATACTCATCAATTATCATATGCTACGCCTTCAGAAATTGGGGTGAATAATTTAGAATTTTAATACAAAATTTGCTGAAAAAAAACAGATCTTTATGTTTAATTTATTTCTTCATATTTTAATTTAAATATTGATATAAGAAATTAATATAATTCTAAATAAATCTACATTTTAAAATTAAATTTTCTAAATAAAAATACATAATTAAAATATAAAAAAGAATAAATATATATTTAATGCTTTTGTTTTAAAAAAATTGCTTAAAATAATAATTCATTTTAATTTAATTAATTTTAATTTTTTGAATATATAAATAATATTATATACTCGTATAATGTTAAAACTAACTACAAATCTTAATAAGTAAATAAATAATAAGTTAACATTTTAGAAACGAAATTTTAACTTTTCTCTTTCTGGTTTTAAAGATTCCAAATGTATTTGTACTTTTAAAAATGCAAATCTAAAAGAAATGAAGAAAAATGTATGTAAGAAGTAAGAACACAAATACCGAAAATAATTTAAAAATCATTATGATTTCCTTTCCAAATTGATTAAATTTGACCTTGTGTTATCAGTTACAATTGAACTATTTGTATTTGCAAGACTGTTATGAGTTTTCAAGTATTCGAAGTACATACGGCGGGCTTGATTTAATACTCTATTAACGTCATGTTTTCTAACCATTTTATCAAAATGCATTGCCATTTCATTGTAATCCAAATTATTTCTCATTATAATATTACGATGTTGCAATAATAATGTTAAACATAAAAATATTAAGAATGGATTTCCACCTCCCAAATCCTTAGGAGGAGGTAAAAACGTTTTAATATCTACGTTTGATGCAAATTTAGATGAATATTCTTCATTATGGAGTGTTGAAATTGTAAAATTATCATGATTTAATTGCTCAATTTTACTTTTATCATTTGAATTGACAATGTCATTCGAAATCAAATTTTCCGAATTTTCGATGTTGATTTTAAAGGTATTGTAACGGTTTTGATACCCTAAACTTTCCTCCTCCTGTAATTCATTGAAAAAAGGATTTAAAGATGATTTTTCGATGTTATTTTTTTCCACTGTACAAGTTTCAGAATTCTCCGTAGTTGAAAATATATTTGCTTTGATGTTAACGAATTTTTCCGGATTGAGTATTAAATTTTGATCTGCAGTTTTGGTTCTTAGCTGTAAATTATTTTTATCATATTCTAAATTTTCTTTGACTTTTGTATTTTTAGATTTAGAATTATCACTGAAATCTTCAGCTTGATTTACCAAATTGTTCTCTAAAAAAAAATTAATCTTTTTATGGATTTTACTTTTTTACTTTGGATTTTTACCTAAACTTTGATTAAAACTATACTTGTTATAGTTAATATCCATGTTACTAAAACTGCCTATTGAATTTGTAGATACTTGATGCAAAGGATTTTCCCGCAGATAAATATCAGAATTATTAGTAACTAATGGACAAATTGGTTGAATATTTTCTTCTTGTTTTACTGAATCTGTATTATCATAAATAATTTCTTTTTCAATATTCAAAGAATCTGCAAAATTTTTCACAAACTTTTCATAGCCTATATTAACATTCTGTAAACACTTTTCATCCAAGATCGTAGATTCACTAAAGGTACTGCAAGATTTTGACAAAGGTGAATTTATAACTTGAAAGCTTTGTTCATTCTTTTGAATATGGATATCATTTAGAAAATTTTCAGTGGCGTCAGTATTTTTTTTTAATTCAAAACACTCACTATTTTTAGTATTTTGAAGGTTTTCAAATTTAGTGCTTGAATTAAAATTACTTTGGATAGCAAACGATTCATCTGAAGAACTAACGATAGGCTGACCATTAATAAGACAATCACCGCATTCATTAGGAATCATTATACATTTATAACTTTTATTTGACTCAAAGTTATTAGATTTAAATAACTTATTAGTATTTTCAGTTAACTTATCTGATATACGACTATTATTAGTAAAATTTAAAAATTCGTTTAGATTTTTTACAATTTTTTGACTTTTTTTTGGGCTTAAATTTGAATACTGTTTGTCATCGTCATAGCAATTTGTAGGTGGAATTTTAAATTGGCCCTCAGTTTTATCTATTGATGTTAGAATTACTAAAATTTTGAAATTTAATTTACTTAATATAAAAAGATAAAATTAAATTACCTTTTTGTGAAGCTGCAATTTTTTCTTTTAATTCTTTAAAATGCCCTCTATGTTTATTTAATATTTGAGCTGAAATAATACTTTCCGAATCAGAAGAATTAAGTTTATTTAATTCATTTAATAAATTTTTATCAGAATTTTCAATATTTTCTATCCCATTCATAAGTTTGTTTTCTAAATGTGATTGATTATTTTGGAAATGATTAAGTTCATTTTTATCGTCATATACAAGAACTTCTGTACTGCCACCTTTCGCATCATTCAAGAAAGGATTAGTCGAATGGAATATTATCTTCTTACTTTCATTTTTCGTACTATGCATTACATTATCTTCAGAACTTTTTTTTTCATTAAAATGACCGATACTATTTAAAGAATCAATATAATTTTCGTATGGTGAAATATTTTTCATTAGAAGAAGCATTTTTGCCTCGTCTAAACTTTTATGTGCTTTCATAAGATAAGTGCGTCGGAATGGTACTCTTGAAACATTTTCATCTAAACTATGATTAAGTCTTTTAAATCGATTTAATTTTGTGCTATTTGGATCTTCACTGAATAAGTTGTAATTATTTTGATTAATTGATACATTGGAATATAATGACACAGAGGAAGTTTGACGTCTTAAAGCACAAATATTTGCATAATGATTTTCTCTATGTTTCCTTTGAACACTTAAAGTTTCTAAAGGATTTTGATTAACATGCTTTACACCATCTGTAGATTGATTTTGAGGAACAAATTCCTTATCAAATAATTTTAATTCTTTATCGGGAGGATCACTGCGTAATGAACTCCATTGAACCTCTAACATTCTCAAAGAATCTTCAAATGGAAATTCTCTTTTTAGTTCTAATAATAACCATCTGTAGCAAAATAAAAGATCATCTGCCTGCTGAAGCTTTAGATAGTCATAAAATTCTGCATCATAATATTGTAAAGCCTCTGTAAGATGTGAAAACTTTTGAGTCATAGCTATACCATCCAGCATGAAATTAGACTGTAATCTTTCCATAATAGCACAGAAACAAATGTAAGCATGAGCCTCATCATTCATGGTAACCAATAGAGGAGAGGCTAAATCAGACATTCCTTGACAGTAACTAACTTTTGGATGATTCAAAGCATAGGTTGTTAAAATATTAAACAAAGACGCAATATTTTGATTATCATCGTTTCCAGCGTAAAATTGCTGCAAACGATCTGTCCTTAGTACATCTTTTTTTACCATACTGGTTACATATGCTAATTCACTATCAGAAGAACCGACTTGAACAGCTGTTTTCCAAACATCGCGTAATTTATAATATTCTATTGCCTTTTTCTTTATATAATCCATTCTTTCTCGACCAGTCATACCATTTGGATAAACATTTAATATATGTTTCCAAACTACTCTCCTTAAACTTGGATCAATTCCACCCAAGAATATTACATGACGAAGCTCGTGTGGTCGAATTATTTGACCAACTGAATCAAGGAATGTTCTAAATTCTGAATCTGATAAAGGGGGTTTTGGAGGACACACAGGAATTTGTTCTTCAGCAAAGTTTAAAGCCCGCTGAACCATTGAAAAAGTTTTTTCCATTTGGTTCATAATTAATCCCGGTAGTTTGTTTTGCATATTCTGTACATACTTTTGACCAGCACCTATTGATTGTTGAAAAGTTGAATGTTCCGATTTTGATGTTTCTGAATTTTTGTGCATACTATTTGTGTCAGAAAGTGATTTAACGTCAACTCTCAAATTTAAACAAGGTTCACTACCAGTTTGAACTGAATAATTATGAGTTCGCAAAAACGCTGCATCTAAATCCCAATCTGATAAAACTGCAAGAAAAGTTTCGTGCCCTACGGGGTCAAAAGTTCTATAATAAATAGCAAAATCTGATTTTATTTCAAAAGCCTTTGCTAAAATACTGTGCAGCACTTCGACTGATGTTATTTGCGGATCAACGCTAAACTTCCTCCATTCGGGAGGAGAATTCATTTCACATTTCTATATTTTTTTGAAGGATTAAAAAAATTAAGTTCTTTAAATTTGTTTTAGATCACATACTTACCTTTACTTTTACTCGGACAGCTTCCCTACTGTAACTATACATTTTTTTTTTTGATTTACTGAATCAAAGATTGATATATGTAGAGTAATTCATATTTAAACAAGTTTTCTACATATTTAAAAAAAATAGTTAATGTCTAAAGCAGAAACATGTATTCTATTTTAAAAAAATTATTTTTTAAATTAAGTTTACGCATTATTTGCATCATTTAAATTTTAATTTTTAAATAAAATATATCAAGACCGAATAAGACGCAGGACTGTTTTATATGTCAAAAATAAAAAAAACAATAAAATATAAAATATTTGAAGTTTGATGATAAAATGCAAAATTCATATGTGGCATGGCAGTGTTTCATGAACTGTCGTTTGTCATCTATCCATATAAAAATATATTCCGAACGATTTGCGAATGAATTTGTGCATGGGTGGCATAGATCATTCGCAAAGATGAGTGAATGTATTCATCACTCATCTGTGGAGTGTTGATTTCATTTTACATTTTTTTCTAATGTTAGTTATAATATATTTGCTAAAAATTTAATCTGATTTTATAGTCCATTAGTGTTTTTTTTTTTTTAAAAGACTTTTCAAACTTTTCAAACAAAACAGAACCAAAATTGTCCATAATTACTCATTGGTCGTGTGTCCCTTAACCCTATATGGAAAGCGTAGCATTCGATAAGTATCGCAAAAGTGATGGTTGGCTTTTCTGATAAGTTAAAAAGTGATATTGTCGTCATGTTGTCAATTTGACGTGACGTTTGGTTATTTTGGAAGGCGTGACGTGGCATACGAAGTAACAACAATTTGGTATCACTTCATAATTTGTCTATGAAAATACCTTTTTGGTCTACTTTTTACTTTAAAACTTTAAATGTTAACAAACATAAATTAAAAAACTAGGAATTTATTTAAATGCACATGCTAAACATATGCCTTAATTTTTTTTAACATTTTAGGTTAGGTACCTGGATATTTTTATGTTTAAAAAAAATGAATTTTATAAATTTTAATTTCAGTTATTTGTAATGTAGGTTAAAAATTAAAATAAAATATATGTTGAGTAAGATTGAACTTATGGATCTTTTCTGAAAAAATACAGAAAAAATTATAAAATATGAAAAATATGTTGAATTAACTTATTAATCTGAATATGAAAGGTACATAATAAAAATTTAAGTCGTTCAACTTCCTTTTTTTTTACTTAAAGTGTAGGTAATTTACAAGGATTTGAATTATTATTTCTTATACTTCTTCTAATATTTTGCATTAAATTGTTTTCTTCATCTTCAGAAGAATCGCATAAAAAAAAGAATTCATCCTTACAATTTCATCCTTTTTAATTTTCAGAACATCCTGTTAATTTTCACAACAATAAAAACTCAAAATTTTTAAAAACTTGTTTTGACAGAATTTACTACCAACTTTACAGGAAGGACATCAGCTCAAAAAAAAGTCTTTCAGAATAGCCAGACTTGATCATTTTTAGGAAACGTGATAGAGAAGCGAATCGTATGAAGTGATGAGCCTATCAGGATAGGGATGTAAACAGTCCAAGTCCATAGTCAATATTTTTACAAATTTTGTAAACGAAAGTAATCGTAGATCGTTTTAACAATTCACAACGCCTAGTGGAAACATTGGAATTGATCGGCACTTTAACTTAGAATAATTTATTTATGGTGTGATGTGAGTTGTTACTTGTGAGAATACGAATTATTATTATAACATTTTAACCATTTTAACATAATATTTTGCTTTCAAATACTTAAATTTACCGTTACCAGTATAAAACTATTTTGTATATCTGTTCTCCATAATTTGATTTTAGAAAAATAGAACTAACTAAAAGATATAAGCTTTTCTTTACTTTTTTATTTAGTATATTAATTAGCCTTCTTTACCCTTTTAAACTTTAATAGGTACATTTACATTCTTTTTGATATAAATGTACATAGTAGGTAGGTTAGTGGGTATGTATTTTTCTCTTCTGTTAATATTAAATAAATAAATAAAATTAATGTATGTTAATTGTTAATTCTTATTAGATTAGATATTTATAGCTTATCAAATTTTTAAGAAATACCTACCTACGCATTTATGAAAAATAAAATTATATATTAACTACTGTGCTGTGGAATGTTAAAACAAATTCACTAAATTACTAAGAGATTTTGTGAATTAATATATACTGTACGCATTTCGTGTATGTATATGTATTTCAGCATATAGATGAGTTAACAAGCTCGTAGAAATTTGTACTAGACTTGTATTAGTATAGTATGCTCCTACATTATAAAATCTATAAAATGCACGTAAGTATACTTTACATACAATGAACATATACCTACTAAATATCATAATATGTCATCATCAGTATTAGTTACTTCCTTTTAAAGAAGATTAATATAGTTTTATGAATTAATATGTTTTTGTAGCGTAGGCAAGAAGCCTTATTAATCACACGTAATTTTTATATGAATATTTGTAAAAGAACATAAATTAATGAAACCTCTAAGTAAATAAAACTATACATAGGTTCTTAAAATGTATTATCATAAAGAAAACATTATATTTATTAGTTATATGGCGGTTCAATTATATTAAAAGTTCTTTTTTTTTTTAAGTTACTTATTTTATAATAATTCGGGATTGGAGTCGGCACCAGTTTTGTTGGTTGTACGATTCAATTTAAATCCAGTGCAATTTTTCTAAATATTTTTGTAAATGCAATTGAAATACTTATACATACGTATTCTACGTACCTATGTATATTACTTACGTAGACAAAAATTTGCTTTTTATACTTAGGCCTGTTACGACGGGTTTTCTTCCTAGTACATGGTATAAATGTATTATAATTTATAGCACTAAAATAGTAAAATATTATAGGTACCTAATACGGTAATTAAAACTATTTTCCAAAAAAAATTATTTGCCTAATCTATTTATATGCATGTATAAAACAGCATTACCGTTTGAAAACGTTTTCTTTTTATATTTAAATACGCACAGTTGTACTGCATACTCTGATAATTTCCCTTCCAGTTATAATTGCTTTCAAATTACAATTTTGTGCCATTTTATTCACTCAATTAATAATACTCCCTTTAATAAAATTAATTTATATTAAACTATTTACATTTTTTTATATATGTACATATATTACATTATTCGGATACTAAGCAAAAAACAAATATCATTTTATTCAGTAAAAGTTTGATAAAATTTAATTAACTAAAAATTATATTCATTATTGCAAGTACATTGTAATTTTTACAATACAATTATTAATACAACATTCTAAAACTTAAATTTGTTGAATAACTTTATGTTTATCTGCAATAACAGTAAGGCAACCGCACATACTTTTTTAATTAAAAAAAAATTGTAGCTCCTTTAAAAAAGAATTTAAAACAAGATAAGATTAAAATGAATCAAAGTGTATAAAGATTTGAATCAAACTTTTGAAATAAGAACAAACCAAAAGTGCCATAGAAAATTCACAGAATTCCTTCACTTATAAGTCGTAAATAAATAAAAGTCTTTATTGCTTTGCTTCAATATGGGATCTTAGAAATAAACACACTTGTTTAGATCGTCGTAAGCTCGGATTCTAGAAGCAGATATTTTTGTGTTTTTTTACGTGTTTTGGTTCTGTCTCTGCGAAAGGCGAAATGTATTGAAGAAATTTTAATTTTTTTTATATACCTATCATGATAGTGCTATTTGAACATAAAACTTGTTTAAATTACAAATCCATTTAATTTTTAAATAATGATTAAAGGTAAAATAAGTTTTTTTTTATTATTTACCATATTAGATGTAGTTAGGTATAACCAACAATATTTGGGCCTTTAAACATTTAAATTACATATTATATTACATTTTTATATATAATAAATCATGTAAATAATAAATTTTAACAATTTATTTCAGTAATTTTTTTTTTCTTATCTTAATACCTTGACTTTAGATAATTTTTAAAAACAATTCACAGGCTTAAAAAAATTAATAGATATTATTTTTTTTTGTAGTTCTTATAATTTTAGTTATAGTGTTGTTGCTATATTTCTATGGAAGAATTCTATATTAATACTTATATTATATTATGTACACTAATTCTACACAGTTTCAAGTGTGACGATTTTTTAATTAGTTGAAGAGAAAATTTTGCGCAAATTAGACGTATTCAAGAAGAGCTTCAAAATTATATACAATAATTTAATTTAAATATTATTTTACTGTTTTAGTATTATAAATGATAACTTTTATTTTGCTTATTCCATAAAAAGTAAAAATGAAGGTATTTAGAATTAAAAAATATATATCTTTAATATATTTTAATCATATAATATAAGTACTTAATTTAGAACTTTTAAAATTTATTTTATTCCTCAATTTATAATAAAAAAATTTAAAATCTTTTGCAGGTTATTTTAGGCTTAGTAATAATATGTTTGATCAAGTTAAATTGTGTTAATTTGAATCCAATATCAGAAACTAAAAAACCATGGGAAATCGATGAATCTTTCAGTGCTGGAGGCCAAATTAAAAAATTTCGAGGAACGTGGATTTCAGGTAGAGCATTTTTTAATATAAAATTTTTTTTGAATATAAATTTTAATAAAACATTAAGTTGAGAAGCTATATTTAATTTTATTTAATTAATATATAAGTTTAATTAAAACCTATTGATTAGATTAAATTATCGAAAATTTTTTATTTTAATTTAAACCATCAGTAACTGTAATCCTTATCATGTAATCTTATCATAGATAAATTTTAAATACAATCTGTTGTTTGTATAAAATGTTGAGCTAGTAAAACTGAAGTGGTTTTTAAAATTTATAAAAAAAAAAAAATAAAAAGCTATGTATTTTTATTCTTAGGAAAAGATTAATCAAATTAACTTCTATAAATTATTTATAGAAAATCACTTTTAATCTACATACATACATAATAATTTTTTTTTTTTTTTTATACATATATCTCTATTTGAGATATATTTTATTTAAAATTGTATAGTTGTAAATTAGGAGTTATCAATATTTATGGTACTCAGTTTGTCATTCCCGTATTTCTAGTCAGATCTTTATATATTGATATCAAAAATTAAGAAAAAACTGAACAGTATTCTTGCATAGAACTTTATGATTGTATCAATACCATCACTCTTCTGCACCACACAATTTGTTATATTTTATATTGTTTTTCAGAAAGTGTATTTATTTTTCCCCATAATGTAAAGGAAGGAACAGAGTATTTATCTTTTAATGTAATACAAAATCAAACTTCAATATTTGTTTCTGCTGATAAATTAGTAGGTTTTCGTATATCTTTTAATTATATACATATAATATAAGTAACAGATGTTTTAATTTATTTAAGAGAGATTATAAAAATGCTGAATTTACTTTATCAAATGACAAAACAAAGTTTTTGATTGCTTATGAAAAACAAAGTATATTTCGTCATTCCACTACTGCAAAATATGATGTATATGATATTAAAACTGGGTTTGTATTCTTATGTTAAAAATAAAAAATATTAAAAATTTTTAAGATAATTGAATAATTTTTTTATTTATTGTATTTTTATGATAGAAAAATTTATAAAATTGCAAACGGTAGTATGCTTCAACATGCTAAGTTCGCCCCAATTGGTGATCGAGTTTCTTACGTGTTGGATAATAATATTTATGTTGATAATTTGGATAAGCAAACCTACCAAATTACAAAAGATGGAGTTGTTGGTAGTATTTACAATGGAATACCAGATTGGGTATATGAAGAAGAGGTTTTTAGTTCTGCTTCGGCAATTTGGTGGTCGCCAGACGGAGAAAAAATTGCATTTGCGCATTTTGTTGATGATGATGTCAACATTTTTAAATATTTTATTTACGGGGAACCTAACAATATAGATTCACAATACCCAAAAGAAATTGATATTAGATATCCGAAACCTGGAACTCCGAATCCAAATATAACACTATATGTTGTTAATTTAGATAATATTAACAATAATGATATAAATCTAATCAAATTATCTGCCCCAGTAAAAATTGTTACAAACGAACACATTCTTCAAGCAGTAAGTTGGTCTTCAAATGATAAAGTGATTGCCCTTTGGGAAAATCGAAGGCAGAATAGAGGTGTTTTAGTTGAATGTGAAACAAAAAAGGGTGGTTGTAGAAATATTCGAGATATATCAGAACCTGAAGGTTGGTTGATGACAAATAGTCTGGATTGTTATACAAAAGGTGAACAAAGTTGTAATATTATTGATTGGATTGGAAATTGGATGCAAATCTGGAAACTAGATCTTCAGACTGGAAAAAACTTACTAAATTCAGGTTTTGGAAATTTTACCGTTATAAAACTTTACGGACAAAGAAAAAATGATTGGTAAAATGCTACTATGTATATAATATTTTTATATACTTATTTTATAATAACATTTTTATTTATAGCTTTTATTATATTTAAATAGGTTTTATTTAGGCACCTTACCTGGAGATCCAGCTGAGCATCATATTTACAGAAATGAAACTTGTATTTCATGTAAAATTTTGGATTCCGAAGGTAAAGTTTGTACCGAGGCAACAGCTTCTTTCAGTACCGACTTTAGTTATGTAGCTATATCTTGTACCGGTCCAAGTCCAACTGTTGTAAAAATATATAACACAGATAAAATGAATGAAATTAAAGTGTGGGAATCAAACGAAGAATTTCGAAGAACTATTTTACCTAAAAAATTAATGCCTCAAGTTAAATATCTAAAAACAAAAGTAGGAGAAAATTTTGAAGCTGTTATTAAATTATATTTACCTCCAGATTTAAATTGGGAAACCCCAGATTTAATCAAAAAGTATCCATTAGTGGTTTACGTTTACAGTGGACCAAATTCAGCTAAAATAAAAAAAGAATTTACAGTAGGCTGGGAATCATATTTAGTAACTGCAAGAAATGTAATATACGCGGAAATTGAGGGCCGCGGAACGGGGAATAAAGGGAAAGATATATTATATGTTATAAATAACAATTTAGGGACTTTAGAAATAGAAGATCAAATTTCTGTTACTAGTTTCTTGCAAAATAAATATAACTTTGTCGACAGAAATCGAACTGCAATTTGGGGTTGGAGTTATGGTGGCTATGCTACAGCTAAAGTTATGGCAACTGATGATAAAAAAATTTTTCAATGTGGAGTTTCAGTAGCACCAGTTACTTCATGGACATACTATGGTTAAAAAAAAAAATAAATTTAAATATTATATTTTAAAGATTTTTCTAATTTATAGATACAATTTATACAGAACGTTATATGGGACTCCCTGTTTGGCATGATAATTTGAGAGGTTATCAAATTGGAGGTTTGTTATCGGAAGATTCAAGATCTATTAATAATTTTAAAAACCATGATTTTTTATTAATGCATGGCGTTGCTGATGATAATGTACATTTTCAACAAAGTTTACAACTTTCGAAAATTTTGCAGAGGAATAATGTATTTTTCGAAGAAATGGTAAAATCCAGATATTGCTTATTTTATTATATTAATTGTATAACGTTATAAAAAACTTTAGATGTATCCAGATGAAAACCATAGTATTCAAAGATTACGCTCACATTTATATCGTAATATGGACCAATTCCTTGTTAATTGTTTGAATTTGGAATTCGTAAAAGACTGAAAATTGTTGGAAAGAAAATTTTATAATATACATTTTCAACATTTCTTTTTTATATTTTTGAAAATAAAACCACATTTTTTATAAATTTTTATTTGTTTATTGTATTACATAAATTAATTTACATATTTGTTATTTATAGATATTATATTAGAGGTATAAATTCAAGTTATTCCTAAACATAAATTAATTTACATATTTGCTATTTATAGATGTTATATAGAAGGTATAAATTTTAAGATATTCCTAAACTAGCTTTCGTGATATTGTAAAGCTTCTTTAAATTTAGATGATTCTTTTAAATCTAAATTTGAATGGGCAGTATTTAATTCATCGATACCTCCAATCCATAGTGCACCTATGATTTCATTTTTTAAATCATATTGAAATTTGTTAAGTTCCGCAATTTCCTTCACTTCATCTTTTTCATGTACTGAATAACTCAATAAAACTTTCGAAATATCATTTCTAATTTTAACAAATGAATGTATATTATTTGTGGCAGATATTAGTATTTTAGCTGCTAGCAATTTTTTTAAAGGTGTTTCAGGATAATTCGAGCTTAAAATAGATTTAAGAACGCATTTAATTCTATCAAAAATCATTAGATAGGTTGTTTTAGTACTGTCAATCAATAACTGTTCCCCAAGCAATATTTTATTTGCCTTTTTTAAATCAGTTAAATTCTGATTTATTGTTTCAAGTTCTGATAAGAATTCTGTCAATGTACGGTGAGTCGTTTCAACTAATAACAATTTGGCCGATTCCAACTCAGAATCATATTTTGGATTTGGTGGTAAGAGTAAATTATCGACAGTTTTTAACAAATTATTAAATGCAATTGTGATTTCCTCAAACCCGTGAGAGGTTGTTTGATTTTCAGACAAAATTATTCCATTTCGTTTTTTTGTTAAGATAACAGAAATTAAGTTAAATGCTCGCTTATTTAAAGTTTCCATTGATTTAGAAGCTTTTTCAGTTGAAAATCGGTCTCGTAATGACAAAAAAATTTCCTTTTTTAATTTTTTTGAAATAACAGGGTCAATAGTTTTTAATTTTTTTTCATAAAACTTGGGTTTCTTTTTGTTTAAAGTCCGCAGAAATACTCGACTGTGAGGTTTTATTAACTCTTTATTACTACTGGTATTTGCTATTAGATTTTCAAAAACTTTTGTACGATTTATCTTGTTTATAGAGTTTAATTCCATTTTTTTAATTTTTTTAGGTGAAAAAAAGTTTGTTTTGTTTATGTTTAGATTGGACCAAGGATTAAATCTCTTTCTTGCCCCGTTAATACTTTTAATTAAAAATTTTTGATTATTTTTGGGCTTATTTCTTGTTATACTTTGTTTTTTTTTTAAATTTCCGTTTGATAGTTGATTTTTTTGTAAAATATTTCTCTTTGCCTCATTTGTTTTACGCTGGAATCTAGTTTTTGTAGTGGTAATTTTGGTTTTATTGTTATTGTCATATTTTTTATAACCGTCAATATATTCAATAGTTTCGTTATCAAACTGATAAATAGGAATTTTTGCCCTTTTAGTTTGATTTTTATCTCTTTTTATTGTTCCATGTAAACCGGTAACGTTTACATTTAAATTATTTTCTAATTTTTGAAGTTCATCGTAGTTGGATTTTGCCTTGTTAATAGAATAGATTTTTAGAACCTTCCTATTTGGGTTGAAGATTTGACTTTTTTCTTTTGATTTTGCCAAGGTTGCAGTAGCGAAAATTAAAAAATAATATATAATATACTTCATTTTTATGGTTTGATATTTCTGGATTAAATTTTATTTCAACACTAATTCGAGTTGCATGTTGATAAAGTTTATATACAATAAATTTTTTTTATACGATTTTATTGAAAAACTGTATATCATATAGCTATTTATAATGTTTTAGTTCTTATATGAGTATATCTTTTTTGTCTTAGTTTTACTTACCATTAGATATATAAAATTAAAGGAAAATATGAAACAAATAACGAGTAAAACATGTTTACATGTTATTCAAAATTAACTATATTAATAAAGTTAATGGAACTTCTTAAGTTCATTGATATTCTTTATTTTTGAATTAATGATATTTATTGGATTATTATTTTTTATTAAACTTTCGTGCTAAACATCTGTGTAAATAAATTACATATTACTTAGTTTTGTTTTTTAAGCAGATCTAGTTTACATATATCTATGAGCATTTAAATGGAGTCTTAGTTTTAGATACCAATTTTCTATATATAATTAAAGCATGATTTCAAAAATAAAATTTTAAATTTATTTAGGATAACAATATTGTTTTACTGTTAACATCATGTAACTAGCTATAAATAGATTAAAATTATTTAAATAAAGATAATTTAATATTTTTTTCTTAATGTTAAATTATTATAAGGGTAAATGAAGTTATTTCCAGTCCTTTCTTTTTCTAATAAACGCTTAAAATATAGTTTAATAGTGACTAAAAATTTATGTTAGTATACAAACTAAAACATATTAAAGCGTTTTAAGGGAGAAAAAACAATGTTAACGTAGTTTAAGATTATTTTAAGATAGGTGCAATATCTTGTTCAATTTGATTTATACGTTCTAACCAACACGTATTAGTTTTTTAATATAAGGTACAAATTGTGGTACTTTGGTGTAAACTCCGGGTGAGTTTGGTAGGGCTATAGAATAAAAATTATGATATTATTTTTTTAAGTTAAAAATATGTAGTGTAAATTTACCACATCCAATTCCCCATGAAACTATTCCCACTAATTTTTTGTATGCCGTTATTGGGCCTCCAGAATCACCTTGACATGAATCTCTTCCACCTTGCGTAACACCAGCACAAAATTGTCTTTTTGTTACGAGTCCAGCGATAGATGTTTCACTGTTACAATAACTATATCTCATTAAAGGTACTTTACCTTTCCTAAGTTGAGCTGGTATATTAGAAGCTCCACTTCTAACTGTTCCCCAACCTGTAACTATAAGTTGCGTTTTAGGTTTTGGCATTGTTTTTCTAACGTAAATACGACGAATTGGATATTTTGACATTGTTTTCTTAGAAAACCCTTTTCGTAGCTTAATAAGCGCGATATCAAAATCATTGGTAGCAGGATTGAATTTTTTTGCCACGTAAATTTTTTGGGGGAATGCAATAACACCACCCTTAGCATGAAAGCTGGAACCAGCTCTTATAAAATAATTTGACATTGGTGTATTTGATCCATAGAAACAATGGGCTGCTGTTATTATCCATCTGTATATATAATAG
Source organism: Dolichopus griseipennis (assembly GCA_963082915.1). Classification (NCBI taxonomy): domain Eukaryota; kingdom Metazoa; phylum Arthropoda; class Insecta; order Diptera; family Dolichopodidae; genus Dolichopus; species Dolichopus griseipennis. The sequence continues at coordinate 339,290 of OY720444.1, read as the reverse complement.
AATCGAGATTTTATTACTTTTTATATAACTTGAAATTGTTTCATTTACCTTTGAGTAATTATAGAACCACCACAAAAATGTCCAAATCCTTTTTCTTGTATTGAAATTTGGTATGGAAAATTGCTTATGTCAGCCAAAGAGCCTCCAACTATTTTATCATCAAAATCATTCATTGATTTATTAAAGACCAAGTTATCCTTGAATTTTATATCATCTATATGCATTGCACTACGATAATTGTGTATAGTATTATCAGGATCATCTGCATGTTTTATTATTTGAGTTTCGTAATCCACCCAAGTGTTGTTATCATAACTAGCGATAATAGAGTTCACTGAGATTAGAACTATTAAACCATGAACTATCATAATGAATTGAATACTGAAACTATTAAAAGGGAATCATTCGTCTTTTATACGTCTTTTAGCGTCTGCTAACAGTCAATTAATTAAAAATTCTATAACAATTTAATTTAGCGATGTTTCTAAAAAATTATTATTTTATATAAATTACAATAATTTTTTTCTTAAATGCTAACTAAATTTATTTAATTTTGATATTATTTAATAAAGATTGAAATAATTTAACTAATATACAACTCAAAGATCATATACAGATAAATTATTCCACGAGTACATTTTTTTTTTGCTATGATAGTCAAAATAGTTCAAACCTGGTTCAAACTGTGTTGACTTCGAATGAATGACTTCTTTTTGTGTATGTTAAACGAATTTAAATTGATAAATTAATTTATATAGCAAATAGGGTGGACATATATTAATATTTTTGTGGTTGTTAAATTTTTTTCCTATTTATAAAAAGCTTACGAAAATAAAAATTATTGTTAGAGAGATAGAGTCTTTAATAACAGTAGAAGTTAGTAGGATAGATAATAATTGCATACGTTTCCAGTTTTATTTTGCGGTTTCTGTTATAAAGGTAGATGAATTTTCTAATGAACGAATAAAAAATAAAAAAGCTAATATACACAAATACAAGTAATATACAATTGCTATTTTTTTCTTAGAATGTTCGTTAACAAAAATTTAATTTAATTTTGTAAATTATTTTAAGTCATACATACGAGTATATTTTAAATAAAAAAAGGATTCATTACTTTTTTTAATTATTTAAAAAGATGCGATAGTTTGAATAATTATTTATTATACTATTTAGTAATAATATTTGAATTATTAAAAATTGTATGAAAGTTTTAAAAATCTAGTTAAATAGTAAAATAAATAAAACTTCACGAAGATGTTATAGATATATATAAATATATGATATGCTTTAAATAAAAATTTGATTTTACAAATATTTTTGTAACATAAGGTTATTTTAAATTTAATGTTTATTTTTACCTAACACTTTTAGTTTTATTTACCTTACAATTAAATTGGTATTTATAAATTATTTAGCCATTTCTAGTTGAAAGTTCTAATTCTTAAACGAAGATAAATGAATGTTTTACAATTCCTAAAAGAAAACCTGTTTTACATATACTTAAATAGTTTACAGGTGACTTTTTTTTCGGGATCATGACTTTTTTTTTTTGTTAATAAAACAACAAATTTTTTAAAAGGTTAAGAAACTATAAAACAGGAATTTTTTTTTTTATATTAAAAAAATGAAATAGTGGTAACAGTAGTAAAGATTAATAGTATATTTAATTTTGGTTAAAATGAGGTTGATAAAAACGTAATATAATATTGATCTCGCGGAATAAATAACTAATTTTCTTTTAAATAAATTTTTCTATTTGTATTTTTTACTAAGCTTTTGAATTTTTTAAGCATCTTGAGTTCTTCCGTTTTTATTAACAACTATTTAACAGTTGTTTATATAAACATTTGATAAAGATTAAATACTTTTTTCTTTTTAATTTTAACGAAAAAATAAGAACATTTCGACAAAATGATAACGCTTTATGTTAAAGTTATAAAGGAAATTTCAAAATATACTAAACATTCTTGAACGTACTGGATTCGCTTACTTATTTGAACAATGGTTTCTTTATTCTTATGTATTTTAAGTTGACAATAAAAACATGTATAAAAGGAATTGTTAAATTATTATTTGTTATTTAAATAAAGAATTCAATGCAATTGTATGCATTCCTTTTTTTCTATAAAACCCCTTAAAATTGACGTCAGTATCATCACTACAATTTATATCTTCGAAGAGTTAAGTAAAACAATTTTTTCTATATATGTATATATATTAAGTATTAAAATTTTGTTTCAAATATTTGATTTTTCAAAATGAAAAAACTGTTAATAATAACAATTTTGTCTTTATGCTTCAAAGATGCATTTACAAGTGTTACAAGGACTTTGAAAAACGAAAATGTAAAATCAGATGAAATTTTACAAAATAAAACAGCACCGAATCCACATCGCCAGCCAAGACAGTTTATAGGGACTGTTGGTAGTGTGTTAAATTCAATTATGGAAGGAAGCAATAGTATAATAGGATCTTTATTATCTGCCCAACAAGAAGTTATTCAAAATATGATTAGACGTCAAAATCAAGATTACCAGAGTGCTCAAACATTTATGTCAGCTTTTATGCCGGGTGTTCAATTAGCAAGTGATCAGTTGGGCTACATTAGAGATGCTGTTTTATTTGGAAATTCGAATGTTCCTGAATTAAATTTTAATAAGGAACAGAAAGTTTCCAAACCATTAAATCCATCAACATTTTCTAATGCAAATACACATAGGATACAGTATAACAATTTCCTAGAGGATTCATATGAAGACGATTACAATTTAAAAAAAAAAAAAAGCAAATTTCCATTATATATGAATGATAACTATTACTATGATGATAATGATGATTTTTATAATGACTATAATGATAATGAAAGTGATGATTATAAGGAAGAAATCAATGAGAATGAAGAAATTCTTGGTCATAAAGATAGAAATGAAAATGTAAAAAATATAGATGAAGATGGAATTGAAGAAGATGCTTTTCAGCGGACTAGTTTAAATTTAAACAAAAATAAAAAATCTTTAGATAAAACATTTCAACTAAATATGGCTCGGAGTTTATTTGATAATATGGAAAATTCAACAGAGTTAGAAGATCCTGAAGTACATCCAGATATTAGTTCAGTATTTCAAAATACAATGAATGCCTTTTCTGGAATCGCCGATGAAAAACTTAGACTTCTTATTAATGTGTCATCCAGTACGGGTAAATTAGTGTCTGATACAACTAATTCAATAGCAAAAGTTTTAAAATCTGCAGAGCAACTAACTTTTAAAGTAGAAAATGATAAGGATTTAGTTAATAATCAAATTTTATCAGAAAAATCCAAATTAATCCAAAATACTAGAAATTCGTTAGGAAAATTTTTAAAAGATATATCTAAAATATCAAGTACAACTGGAAGATTATTAAATGCATACCCTGTTGAAGGTAAAAAAATTATAGAAGCTGAAAATCAATTAATTGATAATGTTCGAAAGGTTTATAAAGCTATATTTAACGAAGCTGCTCATGATATTGAAGAAGTTTCAAAAAATGTTAATTTTGAAAGATCAATTCAATCAGGAAATATTGGACCGATTCCTACAAGTTCTGATACAAATTTTTTGGCCAGAACCTTACAATCGGCATCTGAAAATATAAGCATATTAGCCAATTTGACTAGAAACTTATCAAAAGTTATAGAAATGTCAACTAGAATTGATCCAATTGCAATGGAAAAACGCCTTAGAGAGGGAGCACAAGAAATTTTAAATGCTAGGGAACGTTTAGTACGATATCAACGAAAAAATACTCAAAATATGGTAAATAATCGATACAGAATAACAAAAAAAAGAAATAATGAATACCTCAACACTCAAAGAAGACCGCAAAAAGTACTAAGACCTTCTCGAAACACTTATTACAATAAGAACACCGTAAAAAGAGGCCATCAAAAGCATTTAAAAAAAATTAAAACAGGAAGACAGGATAAAAACATATACCGAAAGAATATACAAAGTGAAAATAGAAAAGTTTTATTTTTTCCCAATGTAAGTTTGGTATTTGATCCTTATTTTGATCCTGAAATTAAAAAGTCGTTATTAAATTATAATCAAACAAAACACAGTAAGTCAAATGAAACATATAACGATTCTAAAGATGATGTTAAAGAAATACCAACAATTTTAAAATTTAATAATAAACCAGTTTCTGAAGAATTAAATAGTGCTAATTAAAATGTATAGTAAAAATCAATTTCACAAAAGAAACTAATTTTTGAATTCAAGCAATCATTTTGGAATCTATAGCTTACTAGAAAATAAAATTATTTTTTTTGTTATTTCTATATTTTTTATGAAAAGTGAATTAAATAAATTAAATTAAAACTTTTTACCAATTTCTGTGTTTAATTTTTCGAATTTTATATTCTTGATATTGAAAGAGCTTTTTTGAATACAAATTTAAACAATTTAATTACTTGTTTTATACAAAAAACTTTAAAATTAAAGTAACAGACGTCAAGGCTCCAAAAATTTTTTCTTCATGACTCTAAATTTATTTAACTATATCTAATTTAGTTTAATTTTCTTGTAGTTTTAATAATTTAGAAACTGTCAAAATTTAGGTTAAAAATATTTACACAACTGATATTAAAATTTATTTTTTAAAGTAATATTTAAGCTTCTTAGCATGCATTTAAATTACATTACACATTTACTATAAAAGGTTAACCTAAAATTAAAAAATTATCAGAAGATGTTTTAATCTTCTAATTAAAACAATTTTTTGATAGTTTTAAAAAATTTTTAAAACTTAGTAATAGGGAGTATGAAAATTTGTTTTTTATTTTTTCTGTTGGCATTTTTGTGCCAACAGAACACATTTGCGCGTCATGTTGATGGAAACACGATCTCGGATTTTCAAAAGAATCCTGTCAAAGAAGATGACAAAGTAGTTAATCATATTTTAAATAAACCTGAAGAAGATAATCGAAATAAGGGCGAAGTAAGTGATGAAAATTATGATGAGGCTGAAGAGAATGAAAATGACGAGGAAGATCTTAGTAAAAATGTTTATACAATGGAAAATGATATTATATCTAAAGAAGTTAGTTTTGCTGTTAAAAGTGAACTTAATGAAATATCAAAATTAATTGAATTGAATATAGAATTACTATCAAATATTTCATTTAACGCACCATCATTGACTAAAAATACTAAAGATTCTTTAACTAAAGTTTTTTCAGCTACCGCCAACTTTAAGACAATTTTAGAAGATGATGCTTTAGAAAAAGAAGAAAAAAATCTGATTAAAAAAACGTTTCAATCTTTATCAAGTATTTTTAAGGATTTTATGAAATTTTCTACGAGTGATTCTAAAATTTCCCAAACTGATAAACTACCTGAAGCTCAGAAAGAACTAGTCGAGGAATCATTCAAATCTTATATTGAAATATTCGAAGAAACATATAAAAACATTTTGAGTCTTAAATATGAATTAGAAGAAAATAGTTACGTACTAACCGATAACCAAGGTATAGTTATTGAAATACTTCGAATGGCATCCTCCGATATTGAGGAACTCGACCAAGCTCGAAAAACAATTGTTTTACCAGTTAAAATGACTGATACTCAAGTTATAAAGACAACAATTAAAAAAGGTGCAATTGAAATGAGCAGCACAAGAGCTCGCTTACGGAGACGACGTCGTAGACAAAGAAAACGCATTATGAAGCGCTTTAGAAAAAAGCGCCGTCAGCAAAGAAAAAAACTACGTAAAAGGCGTCAACGTGAAAAACGACGTCGTAAGTTACAACGCCGCCAAAGAGCACGACGTATGAAAGCAGCAAGGAGAAGGAGAAGACAAACAATGCGAAAAATGAAAGCCAGAAGACAAAGACAACGAATGCGTTTAAGAAGAAAACAAAAAACACAAAGGATTAATCGCCGTAGACAAATAAATCGTAGACGTAATATTTCACGAAAAAGAAAGGTACAACAGAGAATGCGTAGAAGACACCGAAAAACAGTTCAGAGAATGAAGTTGAGACTGCGCAGACAAAAAAGAAATCGCCGTCGCCGTGTAGTAAGACGTCGTCGTATTCGTCCAATTAAACGTAGACGACAAAACAGAAGAAATAGGCGTCCTTTAACTTTCAGCCGTCAGACTTCACTTTTGTCAAGGCCATATAATGATAATAGTGTAGGTGAGTTAGAAGAAGAACCATTAAAGGAACCTGAGGTAGTTTTATACTCAAATCGAAGACGAATTCGAAAAGCACGTCGACGAAGATTACGTTTACGGAAGAAGTTGCGAAAATTGCAACGGAAGCGTAATAAGAGAATAAAAAAACAAAATCGACGTAGAAGGCGAAAAGCATTAAAAAGACGTCGAAATCGACTTCGTCAACAAAAAATTAGACAAAAAAGACGAAATAGGACCCTTAGGCGTCGAAATAGAGTACAGAAACAGAGAGAAAAACGTAGACGTCGCGTTGCAAGACAACGTGCTATTCGTCGACGAAGACAAAGAAATAGAAGGCGTAGGCTACGTGAAAAAAGATTAAGATTACGTATGCGGAGGCGAAACCAAAATCGAATAAAAAAATTGCGAAATAAGCTTCGTAGGAAAAAATCTACAAGTCGACGTCGTGTGTGGCGCAGACGTTCACGTCCCTTCGACCAAATTCCAGATGAAACTCTAATTGAAAAAGAATCTGCGGAAGAAAAGGTTGAAAACAATAAAGAACCACAACAATCTGTAAAAAAGGTTGATGAAAGCGAAAAGGAAAAATTATCGAAACTAGATGAAAATGAAGATTCGGAATATTAAATCTATAGTTAAGTTTCTCCTTAATAAAAATATGCCTAGAAAATTTTAAAAGAAATAAAATTATTTTGTACTTTTTAGTTATGACTTTTATTTATTTCATTTAAATAATAAGTTTCAAAATTTTTTCCTGTCAATATTTTAAATTAAATCTTATTTGATACATATTTTAAACATGTATGAAAACTTTATACTATAAATTAATCAACAATTATAAATATTGCGTTTACTGTTTATTTATAGCTATTAAAAAAAATTAAGAGAGAAATAACAAATGTAATAGAAAGCTTTTCCTGAATATGACTCTTGGACACAAATCTTTTAACAGTCTTTCATAACATAAAATGAAAAAAGTTTATTGGTTTGTGTTTTTGCTAATAGAAAAACAAGCAGTTGAATCAAGTTTATATGTAATTTATTTATATCCTTTTTCAGTTTTATAATAAAAAAAAGCATCTTATATTTTGTATGTTAATTTCAAAAACTTTAAAAAAGTTTATTGTACATACACATTTTTTTTTTATATAAAAAATTTAAGAGTAAAAGTTCTTTCATTCATTACTTTATGTTATAGAGCTTCCATTAATAATTTTCATATTTTTCTTGAAAAAAATTCATTGAACAAAATAAATGTTACAAGTTTTGTGACAAAAAAATTTCCAAATCACTTTGTTTCTATATTTTTTTCTGCAAAATTATATTTTATCTACGCTTTTCCTTTGGTTTAGTATTTGTTATGTGAAATGTTCATTTATGTCTGCTCAGTTCATTTTTTCTGCTGTTTTTAATTTTTGTTAATTTTTGCAACAAGCAGCAACTTTTAAGTGCTTTTTGCCAAAAATTATTCCATCAGTCACCTTCGGTACATTCACCATTCAAAAACAATTTTAACGGAAAAATTAGTTTTATATTTTTTTTCTGAAAAAATATATATGTGTATTAATTGTAGCTTGTATAATATTACTTGTTATTCATATAAAAAAATATATAGTTGAAAAAAATATATACACATAACAAATATTTTATACTACATATAATTATTAATAAAAAGGTGCATGAAAGATAGGAAAAGCGCACCATGCTAAATATATAGTAAAATTACCATTAAAAAGAAAGATAAATGAAGAAAAGTTTTAAATCATAATTAAGTTTAAATAAATTTTAATAGAAGAAAAATATATTTATATAATTAAAGTTAATATAAAAAATAATTTAGAAATTTTAAATTTTCAAAAAAATAATTAAAAAAATTTAAAATACGAGTATCTATGTATTTAATATTGAAAAAACCATTGTGAATTAAAATTTAAATCTATTAAAATTTTCTGTGGGTCCTACAAACTAGTGTTTATTTGTATTAGTTTTAATCGAAAATCAAATTTGATTTATTTTATTTTTAAAAATATTCAAATATCAATACTTAAATGATTTTTTAATAATTTAATATAAATAAAATAATTTGTGATTTTGAAATATAACAAACTTAAATAAAGTGTTTTTAACATTAGTGGTGGTTTTTTTTATTACCAAAGCTGTTATAGAAATGGATATATTTGTTTTTGCAAACTAATAAAGGATATTTCGATGGTAAACGAAGAGTTTTCGATTATACTATCTTACGGTAGGTACCTAAATATTTAAATGTATGTTTTTATGAAATAAAATTTTACCTTCATGTGGAACAGATTATCTATATAATATTCTTACTATATTTAAAAAAAAAATCTGTTGATTTACATAAACAAACTTTTGATGGATGAAAACTATTTTAATACCAAAACTATTTTAATTGGAAAGCGTTCAAATTTCTAATGGAAAAAATAAAAATGCTTGGCTATATATAGAAGTTGCAATTGTAATTTGCAGTGATATATTATATTTATATAAAAAAAATGCAAACTTGATTCAAATTAAGCAATTTGATATTATCAAATATTAAGATTTATGATATTAAATATTAATGAATTAAAAGTTAAATAATGCAAAACTATTTAATAAACTAATCATTTGCTTTAATTTTTTGAGGTTGGAGTTAGTCTACTTTATTATTCTTCACGTCAAATTTTCCATTGGTCAAAATCTTGTAAAATCTTTTTAATTTTCACATAAATATTAATATGTTAATCTAAAAATGATTAATTTAAAAATTTGATAACGATAATTTCATCGAAAATAAGAAATTTTTTTCCTATCTATAGATAACTTAAAAAAAATAAAGATTCTAGAATTATTATTTATCAATAGGATGTTCTTCACATTGTCGGATTTAAATTAATTTTATTTTTCTCTCGATCTATATTAAAATAAACTTTAGTTTCTTGAATCAATAACCATTAACCACATAGTCTTTGATCGGCTTAAATTGAATGAGATAGTACCTAAATATTTAAAATATAAAATGCTTAGCCATTTTTTTTAAGAGTTGTATAAAGTTTTAATAAATATCGACGGTATTTTTTTAAGTACAATATATAATATATGTATTTAAGGAATAATTTGAGTCAACCTAGTTATTATCTTTATTATTAAGCTCTGGTTTTTTAAAATTTAATTTTATTTTTATTCTTATATAATTTTAGTTGTTTTATTAGATGTAGTCTAGCAATATTGCAATATTCAATGAAACTATAAAATTTTATTGTGTTATACTGATATTTGCAAAATTTGATGTTTTTAATCAGTTTTTATTCATTTATAATATTTAAAATATATGAATAATGTATTTAATATAAAAATATAATCTTTCTTAATAGACGTGGGTAGAATTAAATCAGAATAAAGTATGTATATAAGATGCCAAGATGGACATTATTGTGTCAATATTTAATAAGACGAGTTATAGTATATGGTTTTATTATACATTTTTTCGAAGTAATACCCAATATCTAAAATTATCTCAAAACAAGTGATAAAAAAAAATAAGGTTTTTAAAAAAGCACATATTCAAAATTATATAGTCAGTTTCATACTAAGTTTAATTTTAGGAATATATGTACTGGTGACTAAGTTACTGATTTTAAAAAATGGGAAATTTTTAAGTGCTGATAGGCATTCAATGGGAACCCCACCTGCCCCATTCAACAATTTTGAGGTTTTAGAATTTTATTATCCAAGCAAACAATGGTTAAAACTAAGAGACAAACCTGGTCAAACCTTTAACACATGTTAAAATATAATTTTGGAGCTTTAAATTTTGTATATTACTAAAAAAAATTTGGAAGGATATTTAAATTACAAGTTCTTAAAAATAGCAAAATTTCAATTTTCGACTCCTTAAAGCTCTAAAACAGGACAAAAAAATTTCTTCACCAACAAAATTCTGAGAATCTAACTTCTCCCAAAATTTCAAGTTTCTAGCTTGAGCCGTTTATAACATGATTATCCGTACAGTAAAAATTGTAAAAATTTTTGTAAACATACATACGAACGAACAGATGCGAGTGAAAATATATAGGTACATTTTGACAAAATCTTTGAAAAAAATTTGTTAAAAAATAAGTGCACAATATTTTTTTTAAAACATATGCAATAAAAATTGTTATGTATAAATTTGTGAAATAATCAGAGTCTGACTTAATTTTCGGACTAAATGGAATAAAAACTATACGTTATATAAGCTTATTTCTAGGAAAAGTTAGTTGTTATACATTATATGCTATGACGTATTTCTATATTTAAATGGAAAATAAAATGTTGTTAATAAAGTACTTTTACGATTGCCCGGAGAATGCATCATCATTGGTTTTATTATTCTATGCAATATTGGTACTATGGATTACACTAACATGAAATACATGAACTTTATAAACTATTTAGGGTACTTAAACCTGTCCTATACCATTGTTGGAACATTTTTGGTGCATGATGGCACATTGAAGGCATATTTTATTCTTATTACAAGAATTGATCTTAATGAAACATAATATAATACTCGGCCTTATTACATGTAGAAACATCCTAGATTTTCGTATTTAAATTTTTTTATATTTTTTATAAGGTATTTCTGTATCTGCCAGTTATATTATTCAATTAAATTATTTGTTTATATTGTATATTTTTTATTATTATATATATGGAATTATTATTTATTGATTATGTTATTAATTTGAATCGAATGCGAATGAAAGCTAGGGCCGAAAATCAAATAAAATTTTTTTTACTTTTACTAGTATTTGAACCAGGGTCTCTTGAATGAAAGGTCAGCACTCTAACCACTGTGTTTCTCAGCATAAACTTAAAAAATTTAAAAATTGTAGATCTCTAGTGCACTTTCGAAAATGTTAAAAAATGTTTGCGACACGTAGTTATGAAATGTAGCGACAATTAGTTTTAATTTTAACAACTGAATAGTAATTTATTTTTATTTTTAAAAAACACCGTAATAAAAATTACATACCTATACAAATGTTGATCTATACATATAACTAAAACAACATTTTGTGCGTTACTATAAATAATATTTGATTACCTAGTGATTTTCATACAATAGTTACATTTACAAACAGTTTACTAGTTTACTCAGTTGCTTCGAATATTTTGATATATTATTTAACAATTATTAAACTTTATATTATTTACAGGAGTAATGAACTCTATCATTTACTTAAATAGAATTCTTTACGTAATTTAACAATTGCATCAACTAAACTGGTATAAAAGACTAATGGAAAAATGAAAAAATTTCAGAAATTTGTTTCAAGTTGTTAAAAAACAGTCATTAGAAAACTTCGAAATGTTAAATGAGATAAAAAATAAAATAATTAAATAAAAATGGAGTTAAAGTTTATACTAATCCTGTTTTGCATATTAATATGCAAACAAGAAGTTAATAGTAAAAAATCTAACAAGTTATTAAACCAGGTTACGGTTATTAATAACACTATAGAAGATCCAGCTGAAAAATTATTATATGAACATTCTGCAAATGTAAACGGTGCGCAAAGGTTTATCACGTCATTGTTTCCTAGTTTGCAATTGCCTAACTTTGCATCTTTTATGCGTGAAGCTCCTCCTTCAATTTCAAATACCGAACAAATTGTTTTGAATAATAAAAATGAAGAAAATCGTGTTGATGAGACCGTTTCTCCATACTATGACAACAATGATGATAATATTTATTATGAATATTTTGATGAAAATAAAGAAAGGAATGGTAATTTCAATGATAATGATGATTATTACGGTTACATAGATGAAGAAGCTGAAGAACAAATTGAATCTCCTTTACTAAAACGAAGTATTCGATCAGTTCCAGTAATAAAAGTTGGAATTCCATCAATGCCAACAGTTAGCATTACGTCATTGCCCAGTATTCCCTCTATGTCAACAGGTATAGGGAATTTGGTGCAAAATACAATGAGTGCTTTTACAGGTTTAGCTGATCAAAGTATGAGATTATTGATGGATATGTCATCAAGTGCTGGTTTGATGGTAGGAGACACAACTAGTTCTATATCAAATGTTTTAGGAGCTGTATCAACCTTTACATCCCGTTTGGGATCTGGTATTACCCATTTTGATGAAGCTTTAACATTAGAAGAATTAAAATTAGTAGAAAATACAAAAAATGCTTTAGCAGTTTTTCTCAATGATTTAGCTACAGTATCATCCGGTAGTGTAAGAGCATTTAGTAATAATCCAGAAGAAGCTGAGAAATTCATTGCAGCTCAAAATGATTTAATTGATGCAACACGTGAATCATATGTTAAAATTTTTAATGAAACAACTAGAGGAATACAAGAACTTGAAAGACAGATGTCTGGAAATCCAAGACAAGATAGTTCACCAATTTCTTCAAATCTTTTAACCCGATTATTGAGATCGGCTTCAGATAGTGTACGCGTTATGGCGGAATTGACACAAAATCTTTCTAAGGCTGTTGAGTTATCTGGTAGAACCCGAGATCCTCAAGCTTTGAGAAAGGAAATACAAAGTGGTACAGAACAAATTAAAAAAACAACCAATCAATTAACAGAATTTCAGAGACAAAATGTAAAACAAATTCTTAGGAGGAATAAACGGCAAAGAGACGTGAAACGGCGGACTCAGGAATTAAGAAGAAGGCGGACAAAACGACGAAGAAGAGTACCAATACGAAGAAGACGTAAGCAAAACAAACGTCGTCGACGTCGTAAAAACAATTTAGGGAAAAAACGACGGAACATTAAAAAAAAACAAAACCGTAATCGCACTAGAAGAAAGAATCGAAATAGAAAATCTAAAAACAAAATAAGACGGACTCGTCGTCGCCGTCGCAAACACAGAAAAAATGTTAAACGCAGAAAAAATGTAAGAAGAAGAAAGAAATATAAACGCAGAAATAGAAATAATCGTCGCCGTAAAGTTGTTCGTGAAAGAATTCGACCCAATTTTAGAGGACGACCTGTGCGTTTTAGTTTACCAATAGCAAGAAATGCATCTGAATTTCAAATTGCACAGCCCAAAGAATTAAGTAAAGATTTTAATAATCAAAACAAAGAAGAAAAGATTCAAAATAAATATGAAAATACAGAAAATAAAAACGAGTATTTAGATGATAGTCAAAAAATTGATCAGAATCATAAAACTATTATGAATTCCGAAGACAATATTATAGAAAGTAAGAATAAAGAAAATATTAAAGTTGAAAAAAAAATAGAGCACAAACCAGAAGAACAAGAGAAACAGGAGGAAGAAGACAACCTAGAGAAAATTGTAAATAAAGATAATGGATTGCAAAAAAAGAAGAAAAAAAAGGAAAAAGAACAAAAACGACATAATATTATGGAGAATCACGATATTTCTAAAAAAATAAATCAAGATGATAATAAAATAATAACAAAATCAAAGGACAATATTGAAGAAAGTCAAAATGATAAGAATGGTCTTGAAGAAAAGGGGCAGAAAACGGAAAAACTTGATGAACAAGAAGAACAGGAAAATTTGAATAAAGAGAATGATAGAAAATTCGAAAAAAAGAAGAAAAAGAGAGTTAGAGAACAAAAACGTCAACGTTCTTATTATTTACGAAATAAGAAGATTGAAGAATAGAAGTAGGTTATAGAAAAGTTAAATTTTAATCAAATAAAATTTAAATAAAATATATCTTCTTTTATTAAGAAAATAAAAATTGAAAATAAAATATTATTTCTTAGTCAGTGAAAAACTTTTTCAGATAAGACAGTTCTTCAATTTTTTTTTTTTTGTGATTATGTATTTTATATTTTTAAATCAAAATCTTTGAAAATTCTCGAAAATATATTTAATGAACAAAAATATTTTCAAAAAGCTTTTGAAACTAAATTATTGAAATTTTAATGAAAAGAAAAGTCTAAAAAGACATCGTATATATACATTTTAGCAATTAATACCATATGTAGGAACATTTAAATTAATATAAATAGCCTAAGTTTGCGAGGTTAAAGACGACGAAACATTACACAATCAAATTGCGTAAATAAGCGTTATAGCGTTTTGTGAAATTTTTTTTTTTTCATAAATTTTATAGTTTTATTTTTATTTTTTTTGAAAAGATGCAACCTTATTTGATAGCTGATGTATGGCTTTTGATTAATTCGGATTAGATTCAATGTAAAAACTTATTATGATATATGTTATCAAAATAATTTAATTAGTTTATTTGAAATTAGATTTTTTTTTTCAAACTTTAATAGTTTCGCAAAAGGTTTTTGATAATGTTACAATACTACGCTTACTGTTATTACATATTTTTAAATTAAACCTTATTTTTTATAATTTTTCTTCTGTAACTTCTTTTAGATAATTATTGTTACAAGAAAATACATAATCAAAAAAAAAATTTGAATGGATAAAGGAATTAGTGTTCAACTAAATCCTGGGCTTTTTGAAATGAAATACTTTTAAAATAAAATTTAATAAATGACACATACGAATCTTTTTTTTCTGTAGATTTTCTTCTTCTTATAATTCATGTTTAAAGTTTATATACTTTTATGAAAGTTATATAGAAAATTGAAAATGATAAAGAATATAAATAGCTGGAGATTAAGAAAAAAAATACAGCTTTATGTATATGGAAGTAATAAGATTAAGATTTAATCTTCTTTACAATATATAGCTTAATTTTTGTGTAAATGTTTTGAACAACAAAAGATTTTTATACAATAACCGCAATTAGACGTACTTTACTAACAATAATTAAAAAGTTTTAGGGTCTGAAAATAAGTTCTAAATTTTTTCATAATTCTAGGCTACTGAGGTAAAACAATAAAAAGGAATATAAAAGAATAAACTCAATGAGATTTAATTATTTTTTTTTTTTAAATCTAATTTAACTTGAATGTAATGTAAAAGGTTTTGTATAAAGTATTTCTTAATACTTGTAAGTTTTTTTAATCGCTTTGTAAACCTTTAATTATATTTATTTCAAGGACTGTTTTTATATTTATCTTTTAAAAGTAAATGTGTAAAATTTTAATATAAGAAAATTATTCATATTTAAATAAAAAAAAAATTAGTATTCTAAAAATAAAAAATTTGATAATAATATTAAAACTAATATCCCATCGTTGGTGTAGATACTATAGTAGTTAGGACATCTTCCTTTTAATCAAAGGGTCAAACAATGGTTGGATCTTATCTAATAAAAAACTAAAACTTATAATTTATGTCGTTATAGTTTATTATATCATAGTATAAAATAAATTGTCTCACTTGGAAATCACTCGCTTAACATTGAATGTGCTAGTGGACTTTTTGAGCTAGTTGATTTCAATTTTCCGGCAGTTGAGTAAATATGCATCTAAAGAGCTTTTTAAGTTTTTGTTTTTTTCTTATCTTTAATAATAGTTAACCAGGTTGGGTTGAAAATAAAAGTATTGTTTGTTTCTGAGAAAAATTTTTTTCCAAAATAAATATGGTCAACACTTTTGCATAATCTGTACTAAAAAAATTTACACGAAGCTTTAGGGGTAAATATTATTCAGTGATAAATTTCTTCTTAATATTTGTTTTAATTTTAACACTCGCAAAAGGGTTTGTTTTAATTTTATCTTTTAATTTTTGAAAAGATTTAATATAAAAAAATTTAAGATGAGAATTTATTCAATTAAATTTTACATGTTTTAAAATTATGTGTCCCCCACAGAATGTTATTTTTTCTTTTTAAGCACTTGGCAGAGATTAAAATTTTGTCTTTATTAAATATCGTTTATGAAAAGTGTTGCAGTTGATTCAAATATTACGTATTTGTTTAAATTATTAAATGGTCATTAATTTTGAATTTAAACTCAATTAAATTTTTTATTCAAAATGGTAAGTAAAATGGAATAAATTAAGTTAAATTTAAATTCAAATTCTGTTTCATCTGTTGTTTCATATATATCGTTTTAAATAATTATATATATATATATATATATATATCTAAAATATGTTTTTACTTTTTGTTATCATTCACTCGAGGCAAAACTTTTTATTTGTTATCAAATAATGTTAATATTCCTTAATGTAACAGTTTGTTTTTCAAGTTTGAGAGTTATAAATACTATATGGAAATAGTCTTTGAAAACGTTAGAAAATTTTTTTTATAGAAAACATACATTATTTAGAGTATATGGCTAAAGTTTACATAATAGTTTAGCTTTAATATAATTTAACATTTTAATTTTTATTAGTTTGTAAAATAAGATTTTCTCTAAATATTTTATTGTATTATAAAAACTTCATTGAATATTTTAAACTTAAACTCTTTTAAATACATATTCTTATTTTTAAATATGTTTTACTTATCTATATGTTTATTTTTAAAAATTTATTAAATATTGTTTTTTTTGTTATTTATTAAATAATTAGAAAAGGCAAATTTTACATAAATCAACAGGGGAAAAAATAATTGGTTATTAAATTTATTTATTAGAGCTACATTTTACAATGAAATATGCATATATTTGCAAATTATATAATAAATATATATATATATATATATATACGTTATCTTTTGTAAACCGTTAAATTTAATGTTTTTATGTAATTTTATGTCATTTTATTGCAAAATACCTTTTTACGAGTTTGAAAATAAAATATAAAGCGAAAATATTTTTACACAGCATTAAAAATTTTAAACATCAACAAAATTTTTAACATAAAAATTCAATATAATTTTACTATATTTTATTTGTTTTATTAAATATTTAAACAACATAAAGGTTTAACGTTTAGGTTTTTTTATATAATTAAAATTTTTAAAAATGACTAAATAAGGAAGGTTTTAAGGATCGGATCGTAGAATATTTGTATTGAAATTAAAAAAATTATTTTTTAATATTTAATTTTTTTTTTTAAATATTAAAGATTTCTGAATTTTTTTTCTTGAACCGATTTGCCTTTAAAGCTTTGCAATATATATATTTTAAGAAAATATAGTATTAAAAAAAGATGTGTATTTGAAATATACTTTTAAAAACAAAATCCAAATGGGGTTACTTTATTATAGTATTATGAAAGCTGTTTTGTTTATTATTTTCCTCCCTTTTATCATTTTTTGAGTACAAAGAAATACTAGTAAAATTTGAATTTAAAGAAATAAAACTTTTACAAATAGATTTCCAATAACAATAAAACTGAAAAAAGGACACATTCCATCAGTTTATTGTTTTTTCAAACGATATTCTAAAAGTTTTTATGAACATTTTTACTTTACAAATGAAACGTTTAACTAAATGATATGAATGACTAATATGATTTTGTTATAAATTAAAGTATGTATTTATAAAAATTTTGTTACTTATAGTAAAAATTTTTTTTTTAAGTTTAAAACATGGTTTTTGAGAAAAATTCTTAAATATAACATGATTTTATTTACTTTTTGTTTACGTCGGTTAAAATAATAAAATTTTAATTAAATTAAAAATTAAAAAATATACACTAAATTATAATTTACTATATTTTCTTCAAAAATTTATGAAATTATTTCTTTAAAAAATTTTAACAATAACAATATAGATAGTTAAAAAATCTGAATTTTCTTAATTACTTTGGAGTTTTCTTTTTTTGAATTAACAAAGAAATATAATTATAATTGCATATTCAAATGTTAATTAAATTTAACTATATATATACGATAAATCTTTAATTAAGTTATATAAGAAAAATTTAAGAATTTAAATTAATATTACAGCTAATAATGTAACGATTTGCCTAAAAATTTGTATAAAAAATTATTATAACCTTTATTATATTTATATAGCAAAATTTTTTTAAATTTTAAATTGTTGTTTTTAACTTTATTTATGTCTCGGATTAAATTCTTAATTATTATTGCAATTAAAAATTTTAATATCTAACAAATCGTTCCTTTATTATGTAACATTTTTAAAAATCTTAACATTTAATGTTAGCATAATTTATAAAAGTGATTAACCTTTATTAAAATAAAAAAACCGTTCTGATAGCAACGTTCATTATAGGACCATTATTTTTAAAATAGACGCTACTATACTACTTGTTTAAATTTTTGAAAGGAAAAAATTAGAAAATGTATTCGTAGAATATATAGTCGTCGTTAAAAATGATTTTATCTTAATTGCTAGGAATTAGTTTTAACTTTATTACGTTAGCGAACAAAGAACAGTTTATGTTTTTTTTCATAGTATATTTTTTAGGACATAATAAAAAATTTCGTTAAATATTCGCTCTTGTACATAAAATGTTAAGTTTTAAAATGATAAGTTTTCTCTTCTACTTTAATTTCTTTAAAATTACCTACATAGTCCTTTTTTAATTTTCTGTCGTTAAATAGCATTGAAGATTCTTCTTTTTTAACATTCTATTTTGTTAAGGAAATATTTTTGAAGGGTTTAAGTTTATTATATTACGACAATCATTATTCAAATCGAAATTTGTACAAATACAAAATTAAGATATTTTTTAAAAATAAAATCAAATTTTTATTTTGAATTTTAAATTTTTTTAATTTTTAATTTACAAGTAGAAATTTCTATCTTTTGTATTTTTGCAATTATTATTTTAAATCTTTTTAACTTATTTAATCTACATAATATAATTCAATGTATATTATACGTTATTATAGAACGAATGCTAAAAGGAGCTTATTTAAAACTGTTTATTATACGTTTTTTTTCTAATATTTTTCGTACATAATTTTCTACTTAGATTTGGAGTAATAGAATAATACAAAAAAACCTGAATTATAAAATTTTAATTGAACAAAAATAAAATTACAAAAGATATTGCAAATATTCGTATATATTATTAAATCTTTGAAGAAGATGATTTTTGACGTTTATTCATAAATATAGCATTTTTTAAACAAAAATAATTGAAAGCGAATGATGTAATACGTATTATAAAATTTTTTTTTTGAAATTTTATTTAATATGTTTTTATAGATCTATATATTTTAAAAATAAACTTTTGCTATTTTTTTTTATAAATTCGTATTATAATAACTAAAAATTTGAATAAGCCAAAATAAAATATGTATTTCAAAGTGTATTGAATTAAATTTAAATGAAATTGAAAATTATCCAAAAATATAAATTTTATAATAAATTTGCTTCAAAATTTTAGATAGAACTTCATGTACCTACGTAAAAAACTTTTTACAGGGTGTTGAATTATTAAAAATTAAAATGTATAGTTAGAAAAAATAATTATTAAAATAGAGAAACTTTTCAAAAGACTAATTAAAATACTACTTCTACTCAATTGTATAAAGATATACCTAAAAATAAATTTTTTTCTTTTATTATTTAAATTCTTTTTATGATTATTTTAGCTTTTTTGAGTTTTTATTGGTATGAAAGCTGAAGCTATTTTTCTTTATTCTTATTTTACAACACTGTCTACAGATATAAATACTTTAATCATTTTATTATACTTTAGTAAGTAAGGTTAAACATTGAGAAATCATTTAACTTTAGTTACCATGTTTAGGATGCCATGTTTACTATTTGCAACTATTATCAGGTCACCCTGCATACGCTGTGCATTTTCATAAATAGTTCGCAATATAGATATTTTCTTTAAGTGAAACATCTGTTGAATTTAATGATTGTTTTTATAAATATTTTTATTTTTGATTTTGGTTGAATAAAAATTATTTATAATCATACATTATAAAACTTTTCAATGGATGTATGCTTTTATAATCTACCATATAAATATGTGTGTATTATATATTTCCTATTGTTCGACATTGTTTAATTTAAATAGTTAAACAGATTAATATAAATAGGAAGCAATAGTTTAATTTTAGTTTTCAAAGAGTTGTAGTTGTCCGATTTGAATATAGAAAATGAAAAATGTATTGCAATTTATATTAAAATATTAAAAATGTCTGTTAAAATTTGAAATTGCTGATCAAATATAATTTTTTTTAATATAAAAAAAATGATTAACGCTCATAAACTATATTTAATGTACTTGTGCTTTTTGTTTTTTATCGATATATTTCTTTTTCAATTTGCTTATTAATATTTATTTAATAAAAATACATATAATTTTTTGTCCGCCATAATGAGAATAAATTTGAATTTTACATTTTTATATTATATCTAAATTGATGATACAATTAAATTACAATTTATTTAATTTTTAAAGTTTTAATTACAAATAAACTTTAATTATTTTTAATTTAAGAACGGACCAATATTTAACGTTTCCTTTTATTTTCTAGACAATTTCATAAAACATCATTAAACCAAGAACAAAAAGTGTTATTCAAATATAGAGTAAATATATGGTTGCCGAAGTTAAAGCTGTTAACACCAAAATGCTAAAAATTTTATCTAGTTCTTTGTTTTACGGTGAAAATTTCAATCAAGAAATTAATTTTGGTGACTCTAATATACAAAAGCAAAAGGAAGAATCATCAATCGAATTTTCTACATTACCGTCATCTGTTTTAAATTACATTACAACAGCTTTAAACAATACATTTTTTAATTCTGCAGATACCAGAATAGCCGAATACAGAAATAATAAAATTGTTAATGAAACCTTAAATAAAATTTCAGATGATTTTGAAATTTTTAAAATAAAAAATTTTAGTTTTAAAGACAATTTAAAAATGTTACCACCTTCATCATTGACATATCAATCACCTTCCGACGAAAAAACTGAAGTTGTTCAGCATATTTTAAGAGATGCCAATGATGATATTGATAATGTATATGTTAATGACGACAATATTGGATCTGTTATAAAATCATCCATTAACTTTGGTTATTCAACGGTTCTGAATTTAATGAATAGTTTAGACGTATCAACATTGCCTCCGATAAACATTGCTATAAGTTTAAGTTCAAATGATAGTAATAGTTTAGATAGTACTACAATATCATTTAATGAAATTGAGAATTTGAACCATAGCTATTATCATCATTTACCTCCTTCATTATTAAATGGTAACCAATTTTCAGTTGGTATTAGTAGTACATATGCTAGTCAATTAACCGGAAATATTAATTCAATTAGTAATGATAATGGAATACCTTTAGTTGGCAGTAGCAGTAGTGAAGTTGGGCTTGTTGTAGCTAGTTATATTAATTCGACAATGTTAAATAATTTAAGTGATTTTTTATTAAATAATTCAACTGACGAACAATATTTAATAAAAATGCACGGAAATAACCTTGAACAGGGTAGTGGTGATGAAAGTAATGATCAATTTGCATCTGGTGCCAAACGTGATTTTGTTTTTGACAGGACTGACGTTAAAATAATTTTTATAACTTTATATTCTCTGGTATTTTGTTGTTGTTTTTTTGGTAAGTAAATTTTTGTTTATTTATGAAATTAAAATTAAATTTCTATATTAATGATTTATTAGACTTTTATAAATTAAATTTTGAATTTATTTTTCTTTAGAATAAAAAAAGCTATGTATACCTACAGCGTAGCGTTATACACTAAAAGTTTTAACAAAAAAAATATACATTATTGTTTTAATAATTTCGTTATACCTATGTTCAGATAAAATTTTTTAAAACAATTTTTACTTTCATTATTCCTACTTTACTAAACTTAAATATAAACATATAAATTTAATTTTCATATAGTCAAACAATAAATTTTCAAAAAGATTATATTTTTTCCCCTTTCTATAAATTATCTATCCCTCTTGAATTGAAAATGCAAACTACGCATTTAAAAATATGATGTGCATGCATGTGTGTATAAAATTAATTGGATGACAAAATCAAAAATTAATTTAATGCTTATGCGTATTGTTCTTCCCAACATGAAACCTTAAAAAAATGGATTGGCATTAACAAAAATTCATTTTAATTTTAATTACTCTTTACAAAATCTGGACTATTGTCTTTTAAATAAATTTATATTGAATAAAAAACGTTTTTAATCGATAAGTTTATTTTAGTTTCTTAAAACGATTTTAAGCAACAATTTTTTTTTTTTAAATTCTTCTAAATTATTTATTATAATATTACTTAGTATATTTATATTCAAATATAGTTTCAAATGTTCTACGAAATTCATTTGTTTGTATTTGGGTTGGGTTTTTAATTCAACAGCTATGTTAAAATCGGTATTATATAGTAAGAAAAATTTTTTATATTATATTTTGGAAAGTAAAAAGGTAGTTGGTTATTTAAAAATGTATAGGAGTATAAATAGGATAAATTTTTCCAAAAGCAAACAATTCCCAAATGGCAATATTATACTAAATTTTAGGATACAAATAGAGCTTTAAGAAAACAAAGTATATTGCTAACTCATAACAAATTGTATAACCCATTTTTAAAAGCATAAAAAAGCTGGTTATAGTTTTATAAAAAAAAAATCAAGTATACTTTTCTGTAAGGGTTGGGAACTTTTCTTAAATTTTTAAACAGCCTATAAAGTATAACGTATTTTGGTATATTATGAAAGGGATTTTATATAATTTATTTAAATAAAATATTAGAACAAAAATTTTTAATATCATGTTTTAATATTACAATCCGAAATTTATAGGGTTTAAAAGTTGCAAATTTTTAACTTAAAAAAAAATTTTTAAATGATATTGTGTGTGTTTTATAAAATTTTTTCGAGACAGTTTCGTAAAGTCAAATACCATATTGTTTTACAAAACCTAAATTATTATAGCTGTATTACCTTTAGGAGTCTTATAGAATATTAACATAACTGCATAACAGTTTCTTTTTTCAAAGAAACAGATAGACGAACGTATAAATCTAATATTAAAATAAATTTGAAAAATAAAAACCGAATTTAACTATGTATATTGGTTTTTAAAAATTTTTAAACTAATTAACCTTTAAAAAATAAAATTGAAATTAAAATTTAATTAATATCACCTAAAACTTAGCTATTAATATTTCAAAGACCTTTTTCATCCTATATTGCATTGTACAAAAAACAAAAAAAATTAGATTTATCTTAATCTTGAATTTTTTTATTGGAAAAATCATTACACATTACTTTCACATTAAAAAAATGTAAGCAATGCAATACCATATATTATAAATATCTCTATTTTCTTTTTAACTTTAGTGTGAAAATCATTAAAAAGCAAAATAAAGTTTGATATCTAAAAGACATGTGCTACATTAAAATATTTTCTATATTAAATTCTTTAAAAAATAAAATCTTTACTGCTTTGTATGAAATGTACACTTTTGTGCTACTCATGATTCTTACATACATATGTGGGTACGAATTTTTTTTTTTGGGTTGGAGTACACTTGCCTCCCAGACTAGACAGGTTCAAGGGTTTTCTGACAGATGTTGTTTTTTTTTTTGTGAATTACAACAACCGATGAATTAAAAAAAAGCATTAGAAAATGGTAAGAAAAATTCCAGATAAAAAAGTCAGACTAAAGGTAAAAGCATAAAGACCCAAAAATTGACTATTTGTTACTTTTTAATATTATTTGCTTATATACTTTTCAAGAATAAAGAAAACTAAACCAACAAATTGTATGACATATACCAGACGAAATTATGGCTGCCTCATTTCATCTACATAATTTTTAAAGAGGACTAAAATGTACCAAATTATTCTACCGATTCAAGGCTTCGATTTTGCAAATTTTAGAGAAGGAGTAAAAGTATTTATATAGTGAGAAAAATAAGAGGCTCCTTATGGGATAAGGTTTTATTTAATAAATGTTCTTTATCAGTCATTGAATGTTTTACTTTTGCTATTTATATTAAAGTTATTTTAAAAAGCACTGCTAAGTTAGAGTAGCCAATTCGTGATATATTGACGAAATGCCTTAAATAAAAAGGTCTATTTATAAGTATATTGTTGTATGGAATGTTTAAATAAAAAGACATTCGATTAAATATTTACTTAAATTGTTTTTATATCTCATAGGTAAAAAAAAGTTTTTTTTACAATCCTCAACGTTTATTATTTAACCCACTGGAAAAAATCACATTAATCATTTGTTTATTTTTGTTTTAACCAAGATTTTTCGTTTAAATTATTTGAAAGTGTACAGCAATAAATTTTTGATTACCTTTCTAATTTTTGGTTTATATTCTGTCTGGCAATTTTTTTTCTTTTTGTGTTTTGGCATAAATTTAAATTAGACAAGAGTTTATGTAATCATGATTAAATAACATTAGACATGTTTTATCTGAGAGAATGAAATAATGTTTAAACAATTAGAAAAAATTAAAATTCTTATTTGTATATAAATATGAAATATTATTTACTGAAATATATTTTTTAATATTCGCATCAATAAATTTCAATAGCAAAGTAAAAATATTTTAAAAAATTTATGAAATTGGAGTTGTTTATTCTATATAATATATTAACTATAAAATTATAATATAGTTAATTAATGTTAATTATTGATTATAGATTGTACTAATGATAAAATAAATAATTTTGCTAATACATAAATTGATTTTATTTTTTTATTGTTTTTATCCAAACAACTCCCAAATTAAATATACATAATATATTATTAACAATATACATAACAGCTGTTATTACTTGTTTTTTTTTCAAAGGGGGCGTTAGACAAATATTCGATCATTTATGTTTTAATAAAAAAATATAACTAACAAACACTTAATTGAATCTATATATTAATGATATTTTTTTTTGTTTTATCTAATAATATTAAAAATATTAACAAAAATTCGGAAGTGATATCGTGATTATAGAGTTATTGGTAAATAAATAAAATTAATGGGTGCTTTATGTTTTCGATTAGTTTATATCTTTTGAAAAATATTATGTAAAAAGTTCTAATTTTAACTAAAAATATTAATCCTATATGCACTTATTATTCTATTCAGAAACAATAGCTCTTTTAACCTGTTAATTGCATTAATGTTAAATTGCATTAACCAATTATATATTTAAATAATTACAAAGTACAAAGCAAATGTTGTTTAATTATTTTTATTAGATATATTTAGGATCGAGAAATACATTTAAATAAAAGATCAAGCAATTTATTTAATTTTTATTAAAACAATTAACAATAGATCTAGATCTAGCAAACAAAGTTTTTCATGTGACGAATATTAAAAAAATAAAAATGAAGTTCAATTTATTATAAAAATTATAGGAATAAATTGTAATCAATTTTTGAAACAAAAAAAAGGTTTTATTAGCTTTGTAATTTTGACGAAGAAAAAATTAAGTAGCCTAAAAGTATGTTATTAAAAATATTTTAATTCCAATGTAAAACGAAACATAAAATTCAAAGAAAATATTTCACAATTCCCTCCACTGTTAGTAGGTTTGTCTATCTGTTTTTTAAATTACTACCTATATACCGGTGGATAAAAAAATATTAAATAACAATAAATCGTTTATCATTGTCTGGTTTGTAAATTTCGATCTGGTAATTTTAAACAAAAGCAATGTATAGAAATAGGTACATTTTATAAATGCTTCAAAAGTAAGAAACTTTAAAAACTTTGAAATTAGTAAGATAAGTAGTAACCATAGAAATGAAATTGTTAATATATTATTACGTCATTTTTAAACAATAAAAAACAAGTAAAAATTTATCCATTTCAGAACCATAAAGATAAAAAGTTAAAATTTTAATTATATGACAGTCGGAGTCTTACATTTATGAAATTGTTTTTCACAGTTTAATTCCTAAAACAAAAACATTTTAAAAAGTGAACTTGATGACACTTTTTCTTAATTATTTATAAACTAGCTGTTTGCCCGCCATAGAATGACGGAATTCATTAATATATTAAATTAGATTTTATTTTGAAAAACATTAGTTCTTGAAATTTCTGAATAATATATAATTTGTACTTTTTAAAATAATGGAGTAAAGAAAAAGGGAATTTTTTGTATATAATATTGTCTGATATTTTTTAAAACTTTGTTTTTATGGTGTTTAGGCTTCTTACATTTTAAACTTAAAGGCGTAGATTGTGTTCAACCAACTAAATCCAAAGCAGCATTTTTTTTTTAAATTTTTTTTTTAAATGCAATTAAATTCAATTTTATAAAATAAATTCGTATTTTCATATACAAATATCATGAAATCTATTTCATCAAAGTAAAATTTAATAAAAATTTTTAACAGAAAACAAATTTGCCCTTGTCGTACGACAGTTTTCTTCTCCATAATTATAATTATTAAAACATGCGAGTCGTTTTCACAAATCACAATCCGAGTTTCTATAATTTGTTTAGCGGGAAGTTTGGGAAAGCACTACTGCAGTTCCACTATTTTAAATTAATTTTTGTTTCAAAAAAAAAATATATATATATATGTATATATATATATATATATATATATATTCTTAAACAGAAAAAATAATTTAAAGGGATATTATAATTGATTTCAAAACCTTAAAACAAAAATATAAAAAATATTTTTATTTAATTCTAAAATTGAAATAAAGCTAAAAAAGTAAATTTTGTAGACTACGTTTCAATGAACATTTGAAATTGCTTTTATTACCAAAGCGTACATTGTGCCATTACCTTCAATTCAAATTTCCACTGAAAGTAATGAAGACTTACTACACAACTTATCCTGTGAAGCATAGTCTCGATTTTTAATACCTAAATGTTTTACTATTTATTTAAAATTTCCCGAAAATCTTCTGTGATTTTTAAAACTGAAATGAACTAATTCATAGACATTTAAATTAATTTACAATCAAAAAAAACTTTTTTTTTTATTTTATATTTTTTTTTTTTTTTTTTTTTTTATAAAAATTAAATAAAATATTTTTTGGCCTGCTTATGATAATTTATGATATTTTATTTTCTAAAATAAAACACATCCAACAAAACATTAATATTTTATTTTTTTATAATTGAACACATCCAACAAAACACATTTAATTGAATGCGTTTGTTACACCTCATTGTAGACAAATATATTAATAAAATAATAAAATAATAATTTTCCTTATACATAGTTAAAATAATTTTATTGTTTTTTTTTATAACTTCGAATAGATAATAATCTAAAATAAGATAAAATAATACATTTTAAGTTTAAAAAATTAAAACTAATGATTTTGAAAAATGTAAAGTAAACCATATATATATATTTTTTAAATGTAGGAAACCTCTTAGTAATATTAGTTGTAACACTTTCAAGAAGACTTCGATCGATAACAAATTTTTTCTTAGCAAATTTAGCCGTAGCAGATTTTTGTGTGGGTGTATTTTGTGTAATGCAAAATTTGACTATCTATTTAATTGACAGGTTGGTGTTATTCAAATGCATTTTTGTGTTTTAATATTAATGTTATATTACAAATAGTTGGGTTTTTGGGAAATTTCTGTGCAAAATGTACCAATTTGTCCATTCACTAAGCTATACAGCTTCCATTTTTATACTAGTTGTAATATGTATGGAACGATATTTTGCTATTATACATCCGATAACGTGTAAACAGATTCTTACACCCTCAAGATTAAGAGTAAGTAAAAATATACATTTAGTTTTTATTTTTCAAATAATTTAAAATTTATATTTTATTTTGTTATAGTTGGTAATTTTGGGAGTCTGGATAACCTCAGCCGTTTATTCGACACCAAAATTTATATTTAGTAAAACAATAACTAATATTCACACAATAAATGGAATTGAAGAACATATTTGTATATTGGACAGACAAATGTTTAATTCTGAACTATTAGATTTAATTAATTTTGGATTTTTATATGTTACGCCACTGTTAGTGATGACGGTACGCTGAAATATTTTTCTATTTTTTTCTTTTGAATTATTTTCTAGTTATTTTTTTTATAGATTCTTTATAGTAGAATCGCTATCGCCTTGTGGAAAAGCTCACGCGGTCTTGAGCGTCATATAGCTTTACAAAGTACATCGACTTGCTCCCCATCATATTCCGGTGCACATTTACATCGAAAACCTTCTAGTATGAAGTACGAAAATCAACCTAAGGGTGGTGTTGCAGTTACAGAAAGTCAAGTATGTATATAATACACACCAAAAAATTAATATCTAATAATATTATAAAAAAGAATCCATTTTTTGTAATTAGCATTTATATAAAGAAAAATTCAAACTTATTTTTTTCATGTTATAAAGTTATAAAAATTATCCAAAAAATCAATTTGTATCAGAAATATACTTTTAAATTTTCTTTTGAAAGCTTTCATTAAAAATTTCCTTATAAAAACAATGAAAGAGACAATTAACAACGAAATTGTGTAACAAACCATATTTTTTAACTAGTTAAAAAAGATTTATATTTAAAGGAACCTAAGCATAATCTCTTGTTGTTTAGATAATCGAGTAATCAAAACATTATGTTAGAGATGAATCATTTGTTATTTTAAAGTGTAGCAATGTAACAATCCAATTAATTTTTTTTGAAGACAATTCAATTAAAAAAAAATTGTTTTTATTAAACTTCTTAAATCCTAATATCATATGATCATATTAAAATTTTTAAACGGAAGTTTAAACGTGAATGGGAAAGAGGGATATTTGCTATAGGTATATATATATATATATATATATTAACATATTTTTTTAACCTAATCACCAAGGAAAAGTAAATTATTCAAAAAGAACATAGTTTAAACTTTTATTAAACTACATCTACAAATAAAAATGAAGTTAAGCTATATTTATCTTACTACTCAAAACATAGCTTTCTTTTTATTATTTATCGAATTGTAAATGTTTTTCTTTAACATTTGTTTTAACATTAAATTAACTCATTTAAGTTTTATATAAAATATTAATATTATAAATTTTATTCTGTATTTATAATGTGAAACATTACAACACCTCAGATGATTCAAATTGCGCAACAGGTTAGATTAGAAACAATTCAAAACAATAATAAAATAGAGATTTTAAAATTTATATTTTATTTAATTAGGCTTTTTTATTGTTATGCTGATCTTAAGTTCTTTATTACATTACTTATATTAGTTATTACTTATTACGCTTGAAAGATGTTATAATATTCTTAACAAAAACAAATAAAATTTTAATTTTTTTAAATAAGTTGCTTTTTATAAATGCTTAAATAACTACAGATACATCGATTACAAATTTTTTTAAAAAAATCTTAAGGTTTTTAAGACTATTTATATGGTTTTTAAGACCATATATATATATATTTTTTTTTAAATTACTTAATGTATTATATGTTTTATTTTGTTCAGGTTTCTATTGAAGCTGATAAAGTTATAGTAACAACTTGGAAAAAGAGTAATAGTTTCCACCAACGTCATGGTACGCAAGTTGCTCAGATATCAAATTCAACGAACAATGTTCTTCGAGCCAGACGCGGAGTTATACGAATGCTAATTATTGTTGTTTTAACATTTGCTTTATGCAATTTGCCATACCATGCTCGAAAAATGTGGATGTATTGGTGCGTATCTTATCTAAATATTAAGCCTACATATATTTTAAAATTAAGACAATTTACAATAAATTTTTTTTTATTTTTAAACTGAACTTTTTTGGCGACAAACAAATATAATTTAAAATCAATTCCTTACTTTGCTTTGAAATTAAATTTGTAATATTATGTACTTTTATGAGCCAAACTATATTTAACTTTGAATAGATCTTGCTTGAGCATAATGGAACTGTTTTTTGTCTAAACTTTTTTTTTTCAGAAACTAAATTCGAAACACTTTCAATTAAGTATAAAATGTTATTAGGCCTGTATTTAATGAAATACAAAAAAAATACAGTAAGTGATGTGTCAGAGATGGTTTGAATCATGACAGCTTACATTGTATAAGATTAATATGAAAAATTTCTTGAATATTAAAATTTTCAATACTTTAAAACCTAAGATACATTTTGAAAAATATTTAAATTTTATTAGTAAAAGGTTGAGGATATCATTAACAAAATGTTTTATTAAAATGTGCAACTTGAGTTGTGCCAACTGCCATTTGCAAAAATTACAAAATATAAAAGCCACTCGCAAGAATAAGCCTTTACAAAGTTCTTTGTAGAACATTTTAAGAATTTCAAAATCAAAAAATTTTGTCAAAAAGTTAAAGTAAATTAAAGCAGACAGTACCAATTTAGTCAAAGATTTGCAAACCAATCATAAAACGGTACATTAAAAAGATTTTTCTACAAGAAAACCATATTTCCATATTTGTACTTATATAGTAATTAATTAATAATATATATTTACATATACATACATACATATCTTTTCTTGCTACTTTTTTTAAATAAATTTGTTCATAGCAAAAATCCTTGTGAATCAATTTTTAGTTATTTAAATTGTTAACAGAAGAAATCCATTGAAATAAAATAATTTGATTTGTATTAACAGCAAAAAGATAATGATTTTTTTTGTATATCGAAATAAATACAAAGAACTCAAACACATATTTTATAAATTTAAAACTAATTTTTTTCGGACAATTAAATCTAAATAACAAAAATGTTTATTGACCATAGTCTAGCGAACTTTTTTTTATAAATTAATCATGCTCATAGAAATTTAAATTCGCATCAATCAAATGAAAATGTTAAAAGAAAAAAAAATTAAATTTTAAAGTCGTTTATTTACAGTTTTTTATAATAGACATTTCAATGCACCTGGACATTCACCAGCATAAATTAATCGTTCTAATAATATAAAAATAAAACAAAAACCTATTTCCAAAGGGACTTTGAGTCTGTCTGGAGAAAAAGATCCCTTTTATGTGTAATTACCAAATATGAAAAAACTTAAATTGTTAAATTGAAATGCCTTTTCATATTACTGCTGTTAGTCTCTAAAAAATTGAATCAGTTTTTCAATAAAGAATATTAAATTATTTATATTTGGGTATAAAAGAAGTTGAAAATAAAATGTATAAATTAAGTATTAGCTTTTGTACAAATAAAAAATTTATATTTTTTTTTTCAATCTTATAAATTATTTTTTATTCTTGAAAATTTAATAAATATTTTAACATTAAAAAAAGTATAACAATTCAAAAGAAAATTTAGTAAAACAGAAACTACTTTATAATAAGTTTTAAAAATATTGTATATATATTGTATATATAAATATTATAATATATTAGTTTTGGCATATTAATTCTAATAGTTTATTAACGAAAGTTATTTATTTTTAAAAGATGTTTTGAAGATGCTTTAATAAAATTTTAAATCCTAGGTGAAATACAAACTTTAATATTTTATTAATTAAATATATATAATATAGTATAATACATTACCTTTAAGTTTAGCTGACCTATATTTTAAAGTATAACGAAAATAATACATAATAAATCTCAAGTTATAGTTTTTTATTAATTCGTTAAGTTTAAATAATCTTTCTTTTGACTTTTATGATAGTTCATTTTCACATATTAAATTTTAGATATAATTATTTTTAAATTTCAACAATTCTTTCACAAAACGGTACAAATGTTTTAAGGTGTTTGCATAAAGAACTTAATAATTTACAAAAAATTTAATTTATCAGTTATCTCCTTTTTGTTGAAATTTAAATTAATTGCGCTATTAAAAAAATCTATGAAACTAAGCTTAAAACATTCATCAGATTTAAAAAAAACTGATTAATATTTTGTTTTATTCTTAAAAAAAGATTAATTGAATTTACTAAAATTCATATAAAAAAGGATATACGTATACTTATAGCATATATACTAACTAGAAAGGCATGTGTACGTTTTAATACATAAAATTATATTTATCAATATATATTCATATATACACAATATACATATATAATAAGTTTTTATTTCTTCGCTATGCTGTAACTGCTAATGTTTTTTATACATGTGTTGCACAAACAAATAAAATTTGGTGGAAAATTTTACTTATAAATATATATTATGTATATGCAGAATCGGTATATAATAAATTAATAAATAAAAAATATATTTTTTATTATTTAATAAACTAATAAAACTTCATTCTCTTCTGATTTATTATAATAAATGTATATTTATATATTATATGAGCACATACTCTAAAAAAGAAAAGTTAAATTTCCTCCAGAGTATAATTAAGCTACTAGATATAATATAAAAGGAAAATATAAGAAGTCGTTAAGCTTGATTAAAAGCTTATATATGTATGTATTAATAAAAATATATATATAAAAAAACTACATAAATTATATATTGTAAGATTCATTAAGAGTTATATAATAAATTATTACTCACCTTTGAATGAAGTAAAAACGTTGGTGAAAATAAATGTATTTTAAATTAATAAATAAATGATACGGGTATCATAATTTGTTAATTTAACGAGAATAATATATGAGTTTTCTAAATTTTTTTTTCTATTTAATAATATATTTACACACAATTTTATGTGGAAGTTAGTAATACGGGATTATTTTCTCTTCTCCCTTTGTCCCTTGTCCCTTTAATGTAAAAAATCGATGGTAGCAAATTTTTTTCAGAGTTTTACCAATGATCGAATATTGGGTCAATATTTCTAAACTACTAAAGCTAACAAAGTAATGTCGCGCAAGTTTGATAAATGATTGTTCTTTTTGTAAATGCCAGATATGTACTAACTAATAATCGAAAATAGATAAAACTATAATGAAAGCATAACCTTTTAAATTTTGAACACATTTAAGGGTACCATACCTGTATAAAGAGTTAAAACTTTTTTTTTTACAACATATAATTTTTATTTTTTATTTAATTTCAGGTCTGACACATATAAAGGATATTCAAATTTCAATGCACTATTTACTCCCTTAACATTTCTCGCCACGTATTTTAATTCTGGCGTTAACCCATTGTTATATGCCTTCTTAAGCCGCAATTTTCGAAAAGGTATGAGGGAATTGTTATTATGTTCATTTAGAAAAAATAAAAATAAATCGTTATCAATGCATCAACGAGTTCCATTACAGGTAAGCGTAGCCGTAATTATATTATAATAAAAGTTAAACTAAGTATAATAGTCAAATCTCATTTTCATATTTTTATATTCAAAGTAAATTAATAACTAATAATTTACAAAAGTTTTAATTGAAATTAATCAAACTTAATTTTAGATGAATAAATGTTTTCATATCTTAAATTTTTCGAATTTTTTAGTAAAGCTTTAGGAGTATAAACTTCCATTTTAGAAATGTATATGCTTAGTTTATTTAAGAAAAAGTTTTCTTCTTATTATCCTACTTTTCCATTTTAATATTTTTGTCTTTTGTCTTTTTGTATAAAGACTTAATATTTAACTAACCAATATTTAGCTTTTTTATTATCATAATAATTTTGTAATAATTTTGTTACATTGCAAAATTAATATCCCATTTATAATACTAATGTTAAATGTAAAATGATAACTATTTTTAAAAAAAATTTTAATTGAAAAAGTATAGTTTCTTTACTTTTGTCTAATAGAGAGTTTAAATTTTTTTTTTCAACAATTATAGTTAATTTTATCAATTAATTTATTTTTGTTATTTAAGAATAATTTTTCTTTACAAAACTATATTTATTCATTACATTATTTCAGTAGAAATCAAGAAAAGATTTGTACATAATTATTAAAAAAAGCTTATTAAAAAAATTTATTTAAAAAATCTAACAAAATGTTAGATCTTTTTAAAATGGTTAGTAGTTAAACCTTTTATATATTTATATTACAACTTATGTATTAATATATTTATATATGTATATATAGAAAAAACTTCCAAGTATTTTTTTAATTTTAAATATATTCGGGAAAAAAAACTTCTAAAAATTGATTGACCATGAATTCTTAGATACTTTTATTTTTTTTGCAAAGAAAAGCCCTAAATTTTTTCAAGTCATCTTGTCTAATCAAAAATTGGCTACAAATATTATAAAATCAGAAACAATTCTTTTTTTTATAATTAAAAATTTTTAAAAATTTTTTTTAACTAATAAGAATAAGTCTTGAAATCTAATATAAATTTAAGTTTTAAAATTAAAATAAGACTAAATAAACAATAACTTTGAAAATGATCTAATAATCATATTTGTATAATTGGATCAATTAGTTTAAACGTATCGAAAATTGATAATTGATTTTAGACAAGATAATTGAGAAAAATTATGACGCTTTCCTGCGCGATAAAAATTTTTAATATTTTAATTAATATGCTTTATGCTTTGACATTTAACATTACTTTAAAAGTTGCCAAAAACGATTTTAATTTGAAATTGAATGAGCTGTTCGATAAATATATAAAGTTGTGTTATGTGATTAAGTATCCTAAAAGTTTTTGTTGTTTTCGGAAGTTACAACATATATATAGCTATATATATATATATATATATATATATTTACATATACATAAATAGATGCAGGTTTTATTTTATATAATATATATATACAGATATTTATAAATATATATATATATCTAAAACCCTCTTAATATAAAATATACAAGCG